>CM060922.1:151802334-152144834 GCA_030737875.1 Allium sativum | reverse complement strand
GCGGTTACCAGCAGTCGGATGCACTAAATACTGACATCCGATATCCTAATCATAAACCCATAACTACGAGAGGGTTTGGACCTACCATAATTAAGGTATTAAATGGTACAAACAGCAGTGACGTAAACCCCACATTTTTTAGCGATTGGATATTTAAATATTAACTTTAGTTAATGATGGTTCCATAGATGACTTTTCACATACGATCAAATCAGGACCCAAGGCTACTTTCATTGAATTTGGATTGTTCGTTACATGAATAAAAAGTAAATCAACTGCTATATTTCGAGATTAGATCATTTAGTGGTCAAAACGATCTCGAAATACGCGTAAATTGTCGTTTCGAGCCATAGTCTTGGTTGCAGCGAAACTTGTACCATCAGAACTGGAACATTAAAGTGATATAAGCCATCAAGTTTTGTAGCGATTGGATGTAACGTTAGATCATACAAAGTTGGGAAGCGCGTTTGGTTCGATTTCACAGTTTTAAGCTGTGTGAATATTATAAAATAAAATATTATTTCCTTATTGTCTTCAGGCCCAACGCATTAACTGTTTACTCTCATCTTCATTTTCTATGTTTACCGTTCAATTAGGTCGCCTCCCTCGTACATTTCTGAAATCAAGATTAAATCATTTCCACATCCTAAAATCGTGTAACCGCAAAATGAATGACAGAATTCCATCGAATCACCCTATCGTCCTTGCATCACTAGTCCACTAAATCCAATTAATTATCCTAATTTTAGATTACTATTCTTGTTTAATATTGAACTGGACCTTAAATTATTTCATTTTAGGTTACTGTGGTAGTTCAACACGTTCATGGTGATGTAATGTATTTCAAGTCATGCTTGGCTCTGCTTTGCTTCTTTGATTGCTGGTTGTGCCTCCTTATGTCAAAATTTCTTTGTATGTTAATTCTCCTCGTCTTGGTTGCTGTTGGGTCTTCCAGCTGCTCTTGCGAATGATCTGCTCTTAAGTCAATCAATCCTGCAATTTGATGGTTCAAATGCAGTTTCCATGCGTCGTTCTGAATCATGTCATATGTTGATGGTGATACTACACTGTGGTGTCTACAATGTTTTGCTACTGTAACGTGTACCTTACCTTTGTATTGTTCCCTGTCCTATGTGTGTAGTTACTTCAGTTTGAAGAGTGAAAATGTTTTAGCTTATCTATGACTCTTTACTCCCTGTGGGGATTTTGTGGTTCTACATGTAGTCTAGAAATAGTGTCTAGCTCTAGTGATATAACCTTGTTTGGATCCAGTGGATGATTCACTTTAAAAACCGAATTCAATGGATGATCCATTTTAAAAACCAAGTGATGGACGGTCCACCTTAAAAACCGATTGTATTTAGTTAGCAATCTGTCAGTCTCTTATAATATTTGTAATTATTTTTTGTTATAATAATAGGTGTTGCGGATTACTATAAAATCGGTCGGTCTTGCTAAAAAATAAATCTTCAAATACTTGTTGTAGACACATATTTACATTTATAAAGTTTCATAAACTTATTTTATAACAAATTTTGATTTTATTCTTTGATTTTATTATATATATATATGTGTGTGTGTGTGTGCGCGCGCTCTCTTCTCTTCAGAAGATCACGCATTTTTGTTTCAAAAAAAAAAAAACAAATTTTGATTTTATTAAACATATAATCATTGAATTGAATTCTTTATAAATTTTATTCAATTCAATTTAGTGTGATCTTAAATTCAACACATACCAACTTTTATCACATAATAACCCAGATTAATACACAAGCTTATGCAAATCTCCAAATTTATACGCATAAGTAATTTTGCCAGTTAAACTCTTTTGAATGCATACCAGTTAATCTCTTCTAAATTCACTTAATTCATAATTAACTTATAATTTGTTTACACTAGTATCCGAAAATCCGGGTTATTACAAACTTTCTATAAAAGAAATTGCATTCTCGCAATTTCCTTATGAAAACTCATTATAAACTTTAACCATTTATTCACCCTTTACAAATTCTCTTCCTTAAAAGAATATAACTTCGAAGTCTTGACTATAGAGTTTCGAATTATCAATAGTCACCCTAAAAGATCCATAATCAATAAGTTAGACACGTAAAACCCCATTTTTCACATAACACATATATTAAAAATATACTCGATTACTGATTCCAAGTGGATTAACGATAATGCCTCGCCATTTATGAAGAGCAACTTCTCGGTCCAATGACTGCGATTTTGATTACGGAATCAAAACAACCTCGCCATTTTCTTTTATTTCGCATATTCTTATATCCGATGACTGTATATGTTAACCAAAATAGGGGAGTGTATTCCTAGCATTGCATATGTTCAAAGTATTACACATACATACATAAACATGCACACACACACACACACACACACACACATATATATATATATATATATATATATATATATATATATATATATAAAAGCACGACTTCCTTCACAAAATATACTTATCTCTTAAATTTAAAAACATAATTTTCACTTAACACAACCCTTTAACTCGACTCAGATAAAATTGAGCCACTAAATTTTGTATATATTCCAACGTTTGGCTGCATAATCAATATATGTAATATTGATATTGGCTCGCCATATTCATCACTTTCCTCGGTCTATTTAATGGCTCAACGTTGCTTTGATTCAAGTCATTGCTTAAATCATTAATTATTCCTTATGTCGAAACGTCTCACACAATATTTAGGGACTCCTATCGGTATCATGGCATCCCATATATCGACCAAAATTCTTAAACACTGTTCGGATAAGTCAACATAGAAAATAATCACAAGTCACCCTTAGTCGTACTTATTTTGTTATCTCCATTCCTAATTTATTTTTAGTTTCAAACAAGTGCAACTAATAGTTTATTCACAATCTATTGACAACCACATTTTACATCTTTTTTTATATATATTCCCGTTGATTGACTCGATAAAAGGATCACTTGTCATTTACTTGTTAATTCATTCCTACGGGATTTTGAAACATAAAGTATAACACAATGAATAGATTTTGATTAAGCATTTGAGCGTTAACACTGTAATCTAATACGGAAGGACGAGCCTTAACACCAACTAATAGAGTATGCGAATCTACCAGAAAGGAAAAATCACGGATATCATGAAAGGTTAAGACTACTAGTTACTCGTTTCCCTTGATAACCAATACCTGAAAAATCAATCGACATGAGACTAAGTCGTCCACTCAGATATGTTGGAAATGGCTTGACATTAAAAGGAAAATTTCCACCACATAACATCGAGATGTGTCATCTTCATCTCGAATCTCAAGACAATCAATCCATCCACAAAAGCCAAATGTACGTACCCCAAAGGATGAAGTACTCCTGGATTACACCAAGGAAAGTCAATCGAATGATTTCAGTACTATCACCATTACATACTTCATGTTGCAGATTCTAAGTTAGAGTTCGAAACTTGAAAATAGACTCACAAGATATGAAATTTCTAATAAATCAACATCTACCTGTTTCTTTAATATGGGTGAGCGTGACACATCTGAATCAAAGAAATCTCAATAAAGCGATTTCAAAGTGATAGGGAACTTCAAAGGAAAATATATAAAGAAAGAAAGGACATCAAAAGGTGTTTTACCAAAAGCATCCATCACTAAGAGTTTCCCAAAATTGAAATTCATTGATGCTTTTGGGCACGACATAGATAAGTGTCCCTCTTTCTTACAGATATACGATCTCGAGACAGGTGATCAAGGGAGCGATAGTTGTAGCAAGTACTCGGTCTATGAGGTGCTACTCAGAATAGGAACTAAGCCCATCCTGTTTCTTCTCCTTGTTGGGTAGAAATGGTTTGGAATCATGAATAGAATACTTTTCCTTGCTCGGATTTTTTCGAACTCCCGGCTCATCATCACTGTTCTTTTCTTTCTTGACAACTTCAAGATGAAGCGTCGCATCCGAAAGTTCTTAAAAATAAAGTTTGAGTTGGAGTAAGAGAAGTCTTCTTAAAAAACTTCTTAAAACCAAACGGAAAATTTAAATTCTTCTTGTATGGCTTACTAATATGGTCCATGCCATACTTATGACAAAGCTTTGAAAGAAGCCATATACACGAAAAAATAATATTTTCCTTGTTTTAACTCAAGGAAACAACAAACTAAAATATCTTTCTCGAACACAGGTATAAACTTGATCTCGAAACGCTCTCTAATCTGGTTTCACTCTAAGGTGGAATCATCAATCTCTATGACAAGAAGCTCGTACCAATCAAGCACACGATTTTATAACATGCTTGATGCTAGAAGAATGCAGTGATGGTCAGAAATATCCATATGATTGAAAATGTGCTCACAAGTACGGAGCTAAGCCTAAATATCCAGAACTGACTCGAGCTTTTGATTGGCTTGAATGCGTGAAGTCGATGCACATGCACACAAATATGGATTTGCATGGAGGAGAAGAACGAGAAGGAGAAGGAGGTTGAGTGTTCCTAACAAGCTTAAAATTTTGGTTGGTAGACATATAAACACCTTTAGGATGTGAGCCACTAGATGATAAGGGTGTTCACTATCATTTCCAGCCATCAGCTGAAAGGATAAAGAATACATATGACTTATACACAAGGCTAAGATATTTTCTATTAAGTTATTTGTATATAAGGAATACTATGGAATTCAAAATTTCCTTCCTAGATATATTCCCGCTTATCTACTTTCATAGGACTCAAAAAAACTTAACGACAAGTTTAGGAACGACTTCAATTAGGGACAGTGTTCGCACTCGTATCATACATAGATGTGCTCTAGTATTTATACTATTTTGTGTTTATTACATTTTATGAATTCTTCTCTGAAACCATGTTGTAATGCCCTACACCGGGACCTACCCTAATAAAGAGCATTACAGAATAATACTGTCTATTAGAGCAGAGAATAGAGCTAGTTACGAACAATCATCTAAATCTTGCATTTTCAAGTAACAATTACATCGAAAGTAATGCTTATATTTTTTCTTACCTCAAGTGGTTCGACATGCATCAAATACTTGATGCATTTCAACTATTATGCTACGGTGTCCACCGGACCAATTTAGAACAAAATAGAATATATATATATATATATAATCATACAGATCACAAAATAATAGACACAGTCACATATATACATATACATCAAGTATAATACAAAGTAACATACATAAGTAGGTCTAAGCACCACAATATATGCAACATCTCATCCCAAAAAGAATATTTACACATCATAGACCCAAATGAAACAACTAAGCGACTAGCATAGAATACGCCTAAGCATCCCAAAAGAAGTGGTATATAGTCCTCAACAGTAGTGAGAATAAGCAAATATCAACAATAGTGCAAACTTGAAAAAACGCCGTCTGACTCGAATATAAAATAAACGGGTTAGTATGGCTTAAACATGTCATTTAGCACATGATAAATGAAGGGAAATATCATATAAGGAATATTTCCTCGCAAGGAAGGGAGAAATATGATTAATACACAATAGAATATAATACATGAGATAAGTCCACTAGCTCATTCTCAAGGGTCTCATGATGGGTATAACACACACAACACACTACAACTATTTCCATCGTCTAAATGACCAAAGCACAAAGCTTTGATGGTCTAGAGAAATCTTAAACAAATAGAAAGTACGATGGAATTCACATAAATATAACATGTCAAACTCGACTAAGTATTCCCCACACAATAGTTGTGACACCCCACGTCCGTTAATGTCACTCACAAAGGGAATGCATTAAGTTTCGTGAAGTGTTATAGGTAAACAAACACAGAATATTACAAGACATATATATATAATTTAACAGCAGAATAAAAACTTTATTTATCTTAAGATACCGTGGTCCAAAAACATCAAATGTTCAAAACATAAAAGCCCATTACAACATAAAAATTACTGTCTTGTACTTCAAATTCATCAGAGTACATAAAAGAAGTAAAATTCCCCAAGAACAAAATATAGCCACAGCAACAAGGATAGGAGCTTGAGCCATACATATCAGCAGCTCCAGCAAGATAAGCAAAATCACGGTCAAGCTTGGGTATTTCCTCCCTGAGAACCTGGAGGGAAACGGAAGAAAGAAGGATAAACAAAAAGGGTCGGACATAAAGTATGGCGAGTCTAGTTACTTTTAGCCAGTAAATAAATAAAAGTAGCAGGATAGGCATATAAATATAAAGTGGATAAGGGAAATCATACAATAGCAGGTGTGACAAGGCAGGTAGGTTAAGGTGTAAATGCTTCTAATGTTTACTCTGCACTACTACTAGTATAACCACAATGAGATGATCCCTTCCACTAAACGTTGGTAGGCTTAGGGCATACGTCCAAGTGTACCCTAACCACTACCCTAATCGATCGGCTCCCTACTCCGTAGATATCCTGTGCTGGCCCCACAGTAGGAGGTATCACTTCCTAAAGTGGCAACCCTTCATTTCCCAAGATGTGCACAACCATATCTACTGGTGTCACGATCGTCTTATCCCCCTCTGCCCGGCTCATGCACGCACATGGCCCGGTCGGTTTGCGCCGCCCACACCGCCCTTTACGTTTGGATCTCTTATAATCAATCAGTAAGCGTGCCCCACTCCGCCTAGTACGGGGTACTTCTATTTGATACCTACTCCGGGTTACTGACTGAAATGAGTTCCACGCAATATGATACAAGCTCTGCCTTTTGTCTTGTATCCCCACTAGGTTTTCACCGACTATGTATACCATTAGGTTCCTTTAATTACATAGCCCTATACTAGTTATGCTTACCCTAAAAGGTGTCTTTAATTGCATAACTCTATTATTTCCTCTGGTTATGTATACCATTAGGTGTCTTTAATTACATAACCACTACAACAAAAACACCATATTACAACTTTAATTTTACAACGGTGGTAAACGCACCGTTGTAATAAATGGGTTTTTACAACGGTGGTAAAAGCACCATTGTAATAAATGGTTTTTTACAACGGTGGTATAAACACCGTTGTAACTACAACAAAAACACCATATTACAACTTTAATTTTACAACGGTGGTTAAAGCACCGTTGTAATAAAAGCCTATCACAACTTTTATTTTTTGACTGTTGTAATATATGACTATATTTTAATATTAATTATTTTCATTAAATAATTTTTAATAATTAATATTAACAACTAATTAGTAATTATTAATTAATAACCTATATATTAATATTAAATATTTAATTAAAAATACTTCAATAAATAAACAATTCATGCTACTAATTAGTAATTGACAACCAATTAGTAATTATTAATTAATAATCAATAAATACATATTAAATATTTAATTAAAAATACATCAATAAATAAATAATTCCTACTAATAATTACTAATTAACAACCAATTAGTAATTATTTAATAATAATCAATATATAAATATTAAATATTTAATTAAAAATAATTATTTATAACTACTTCATTATTAAGTACTAGTAATTAATTAGTAAGTAATAACTAATGAGCGGTTAATAATCAATAAGTAAATAACAATTAATAAATATTTAATTTATAATTAATCATGACTATTAGTAGTAATTAATATTTAGTATATAATATTTTTTAATAAGTAATCGTTGTTGAAAGTTTTTCCAAAATCTTTTGTCAAATATGATCCCTACGGAGGGGGGTCCAGGGGGGGTGGCAACCCCCCAAGGTGGGGGTGCGAGGGCAACGCCCCCGCAACGGGGTTCGACCTGCCCGGTCAGGTCGCGGGGGTCCAGGGGGCAGCGCCCCCGGCGGGGTGCGGGGCAGCGCCCCGTCCGAAACGGTACATTTTGTGTAATGTTGAATTTGAATCTTACTCAAAATTTAACAACAATCGTTAATTAAGTAACAATTGTAAGTTAAAAATCAGTAGTAAATAATAATAATTTAGAATTAACAAGAGATATTAACAATTAAGAAGTAACATTTTGTATTTAGTATTTCATAATTATAGTTAGCAATTGTTTTAATATTTAATTTTTAAAATGTTAAAATTTTGAAATTAATAAATAACAATTTCGGTTTAATATTTAATTATTTTTAGTAATTAACGATTTGTAATTAGAAAATCAATAAGGGCCAACGTTTTTTTTTTTTGCCTCTTTGAAAATGGCGATATTGTTGTGCTAACAAAATAAAATACATGCTTATATGGTCTCAAAGCAGCTCACGTTCTCTAAAACGAAAATTTAGGCGGCCAAATCTAAAATTTAGGCGGGCCAACTCTCCAGTACTACACCCTAACTCAAAATAACGTTTCGTCCAGATAGCTCCCCACTTCCTTCTCCACTTTCTCCCCTAAATCGAAAATAACATTGCACCCTAAATCGAAAATGGCGATTTGATTTTCGCCCCCTCTGTCTCCGTCTCTACCAATTAACCAGTTCTTCGTCCAACTCCCTTCTCCACTTCCGGTCCTCACTCCCCTCTTCTCCTCGCCTCTTAACCACTCTCCAGCTTTCACTAGCGAGGAAGTCTGCTTCGAACCCTAACCATTACCCAATCCCTTCGCTTCCTTGAGATCCAGCCTTTCTTTCTCTTCGCGCGACCAGATCTGGCCTTCACTCGATCTCTACTCGCGGTGTACTCTTTCGTCTCTAGCTTCTGACTTTATTCGCGACTCCAGCTCCTCTCTTGCTCCGTCTCAGATTGCTAGATAGCTCCTCTCTTGTATGTACAGTATAATTACACAGGTATATCGAGTAGCTTTGTTTTTCTTTTAGTATATATATAAAATATAATAGTAATAATCGTTTATTTGGTCACTGGGTTTTAGCCTGCCTGCATTAACAAATATTTCTTCACAAAATTGTCACGGGATTTAATCATTTGTGCACTTAATTTCTGGTTGATAACTTGGTACAAAACTGTGATGCGGCGCACACATCAGTCCTTTTGTCCGCAAACTTCTGTCCTGCCAAGTTGCTTACATGCTCTGTTGAGTTTGTTTTGATTTACGGTGCATCATGTTTTATAAAAAAAAATCATGTCTTTAATGCTTGCTACATATAGATAAATATCAAGAGCAGCAAATACATGTCTCTTTTATTCTTCAATTTTTTTTTCCGATTGTTTGTGACCTTGTTCTTTTAGTTAATAAATAAATGATGCCTTACTTCTCAGTTTGTATACGTTTACTCTGTCATAACATTCTTGTATGCTGTTGCATTCATAATGCACAATAAGCATCTAACCTATGTTTGCATTAATATTAAAGAATTCTTTCTCCCAAACACTGTCCAACTGATGTTTAAATTACATGAAAGTAGGATGGAGTCAAATTATTTCTCAGTTCTCTCATATTACTTAAACTACACGTTGGTAATTTTACTCATCTTTGATGATTTATTTTGAATTTTACTGTCAACTAAATGTACAAACTAATATCTATGTATAGACAAGATACCTGTGCATGTATGCATATTTTTAACAGAGCACGTTTTAAACTAATGATCTGCAATTTAATGGTGATTGGCATGCATAGAATCCCATGTGAGTAGAGTCATGTAAATCCTATATGGATGAAAGTGAAGCTTGAATATAAATTAGCCCACCTCGTTAGTTTTATTGAGTTCATCACCTCTAAACATTGAACCACCAACTATGAAGATCCTTTTCTAATTTTATTGGAGAAACTTCTGTGGCATGATGTTGATTTTTTTTTAACAATGACTTTTTGTTTAGCATTTTTGTTGGATATGTTTTATTTTATTCTTTTTGCTTAGCTTGAAACATCCCATGCTACCATATAGCTTACTCACTCTTGCTATTTTGTGTAATTTATCAAGAAAATTTTGCCACTTTTGGTAAAGCAGATAACTTTGTACTTTTTGTTCGTTTTAGTAACATCTTGCATAATGCATGCATGGTGACCAAGTGGATTTTAAAGTTCAATTGTTGTAGCATTTGCTGTGAACAAGCCTAGGCACATTTTCTTGTTGGGTTTGCATGCGCAGGATGTTAAATAAAAGGAAAGAAAATGTAAGTGTGACACTTGCTTGTGCAATTGTATGTGATACTCTCCAAACCTGTTCTTTCAAATTTATGTGTAAATTTTATATTTGTAATGATAGTACTATAGTTGTGGATGCGTTGCTGGAGCGACGGAGAGACGTCGGTGCTATCGACACGTTGGGGGATCGACATATGGAGCTCAATCGTGGCAATATTCCTCAGAAGCAGTGGCAGGAGGTCTCCTTTTCGGTATAACATTCTATTAGCTATATACCCATTGCATTACTGAAACATACATTTGAATTTCTTATTATACTCTGATTATAGTGTTAGGTTATCTCAAATGGATGATTGATTGGGGATGCTGAAGCATAAAGACTCGGTGTGTATGTATATTTGTACGAAAGTGTGTATGTAACTGAGTGTATTGAGTGATCAGTTTGTAGTGAGGAATGTATGTATTGTTATGACTGTATTATGTAAAAGTGAGTTGTACGATAGTGGATCAGAAAGTTGTACTAATTCAAATATTGAAATAAAATATTTAATTGGTTATTTCAGATCAGTGTAGTATCATTTTATTCAATATAAATATTTATTTTTATATGAAATGTAATGTATAATGAAACAAAAATCATATTGTTATAATTAATTGTTGCAGGAATTACTACAACGGTGAAAAAAAGTTGTAATATGTACTACTACAACAGTGCAAAAATGTTGTAATATGAATTACTACAACGGTGGAAAAAAGTTGTAAAATATAAATATTACAACGGTGTTGCAACAGTGTAAAAACGTTGTAAAAGATATGAGTCTATTACAACTTCTTAATACACGACGGTTTGTCCACCGTTGTAAAATGTATATTACAACGGTGTTCCACCGTTGTAATAGGGTCATTTTGTTGTAGTGAACCCTATCCACTATCCAATCAATTTTACTTTACCCTAACTTAAGTTTATAGTCATATAATCTTTATGAATTAAATTAGGTTAAGCAGTCCAATTCTTTACCATGTCCAATTATGGTTTTATAATGGGCTAGACCTCCCACATTAGGCCTACAACGTGTGGATGCTGGATATGTCGGTCGGGTCTGGACAGTCTTATTCCACAGTTGGGCCTAACCTCGTGTCTTAGCCCGATTCGTATTTATGTACTTAGACCTCCCACATTAGGTTCAACGTTAGTGGCTGCTGGATATGTCGGTCGGGTCCGGGCAGACTTCCACCACTAATGTAACCTAACCTCGTGTCATAAGTACAATTACAATTCCTAATTATAATTATTAAATATTCCATTTTTATTCAAACCTACCTATGTCATTATAGGTAATAATTCTATGATTTCCCCATTTAAATTATGTGTCCACCTCATATAAAGATTACATAAATTATGCCAATTATAAATCCCTTTTCCCCATTTCCTCACTAACGTATACGCACGTATTTTGGCGGTATCTAGGCTATGAAGTAGCCTAGCCATAACAATGAAAATGGGGATATGTTAAAGGTGATAGTCTCAACATATATTGTCATAAACATACTGGCATGATAACAAAGTGAATGAACATGAAATCATCATAACGGTGTGGATATAAAACTGATAACTTGTGGCAATTCCTAAAATGTCAAATCAAGCACAATGAGATCTAAATGTCTACTAATTGGATCTAGCATAATTAGGGTGACATAATAACATGTTTAGATCTAAAGATGGATTTGCATGTCAAGTTTACAACAAATCTAGATTGACCATAATATGATAGGTGAAAGGGGATTCATATAAACAACTAGATCCAATGTTACAACTGTCCAACTTAATAGATGTACATTCACCACAATATAGTACAAGTCATGATTCATATAGGCAACATAATAAGATAATCACAGTTGCATTAGATCTAGAAAGGTGTAGATCTATTATAACATATGATTTAACAATATAGTTTACCACATATCCAATTCATGGTCATTCACAAATTCACTTTTATTTATCTAAACCTAAAAGTAACTAGGATACTCACTGCGTTAGGTTTAGAGATTTGAGAAAGAACGGATCTAGAATTCTGAATTTGATTTGCCAAGTTGTTGTAGAAAATGGTTCAGTTCGCACTCTAGCAGCATATCGCCTCCATGATTTCTAATGCAGAAAATAGGAGGATAGGACACGTATATATAGTTGCAGAACCTCAGAAACCTACTATGCCACCTCATCCTTAGGGGTGTCGACACCCCTATGGGTAGGTGGACCCCTGGGTCGACACCCCTCTAGGGGGGTCGACCCCCCAGAGCGGGAATTTTGTCGCTCAGATGAATTTTTCGAATTTGAATCTTCTGGATAAAATCCTGACTCACCTCTGACTCATGCGTATATATATATATATATATATATATATATATATAATTTTTTTTAAGTAACCAATTTTTTTTAAAATAAAAAATATAAATATATATAATTTTTCTGTGCGTATACAAACTTAAAACCCTCATAACTTCTTCATACGGTGTCCGTTTTACGCATACCAAATGTCTATCTTGACTAGAATTTCGATACGGACGCAATGGCGCTGTCCGTTTCCCTTAATTCTGAATATAAAATTAATTATTATTAGTTTTATCCTCTTTAATGTTGTTCAAAATTTTGGGGTGTTACATTCTCCCTTACTCAAAGGATTTGGTCCCCGAAATCTCTGAGTTAAGAAGAATGTATCCTACCATCCACATCCATCTACTCATCCATCAATCATAGGCATCCATTGTCCTTAAAGACTTCTAATGCTTATATGAACATATGTAGAGGTGTGTGTATATGTCCCAGTACTAATGCGAAGATCAGGCGGTCTACTGATTCAGTTGACCTCCTTAATGCAATGTATGTTCGTGCTATGAATCCAATATGTATGCAAATAAACCTATTATATCATATACAAGTTCTATATGTGTGCACACTCATTCGTCCAAATGCAACATCCATATGGTAGTTCATCCATAAAAGAAAAGAAAATTGCACATACATCCATATGCAGTATGAGAGTGATTGAGCCGATCTAGTGCCTAATGTGTGTGTATATGCGTCCACATGCAACCACGAGCAAACACTTGCATCCACCAATCATAACATGTCTCAAACACATGTTTACATCCATAAGATTCCTATCTAAAGGTCGAAAATACTATGGATAGGATATATTCAAATGATAGAAACAAGTACAAATAAAACTTTGAAAAAAGGAGTTAAGAACATACCCTCAAAAAGAAAAGGGTACGAAGCACGAATCTTGTCTTCGGTTTCCCAAGTCGGAATTATCTCCCCACTGAACCTTTAGCAACTTGACCTCTTTATTGCGTAGCTTCTTAACTTCCGATCCAAGAATACGGGTAGGGACTCGCCTGACTGTGTCCTCCCGTTTCACTTCTATCTCTTCCAATATACTCGGCTCAACAACTTCCATGGAGTCATGCAAACATTTCCACAGATGAGAAACATGGAAAACGTTATGAACGTCGGATAAATTCTCTGGGAGCTTTACTCTATAGGCCATTTGGCCAATCCTCTCGGTTATGGGAAATGGTCCTACAAATCTAGGTGCCAACTTCCCGACTGATTCAAAGCGAACTACATTCCTTAGAGGTGGCACTTTAATAAAAACTAAGTCTCCCACTTCAAATTCGATGTCAGTCCTCCTCTTGTCTGCATAGGATTTCTGCCTACCTTGAGTTGTCTTCATCCGGCGTCGTATAAGGTCAATTTTTTCGGATGTTTCTCTTACTATATCTGGCCCAAGTAACAATCTTTCTGTAGATTCCCACCAACAAGTTGGTGATCTACAGGGTCGCCAATACAACGCTTCGAAGGGCGCCATGCCGATGTTCAATTGATAGCTGTTGTTATATGCGAATTCCACTAAGGAAAGGTGCTCTTTCCAAGTTCCTCCGAAGTCTAAAATACATAGCCTTAAAAGATCTTCTAGAATTCTGTTCACCTTCTCCATCTGTCCATCGGTCTGAAGATGATAAGCGATGCTCAAACATAACTGTGTACCTAAGGCTTCTTGCAAACTCCTCCAAAATTCGCTGGTAAAGATGGGGTCGCGATCGCTTACAATGCTGGATGGTACTCCATGAAGACGAACTATGTCACGAACATAAATTGCTGCCAGCCATGATGTCATCCCCTTACTCTTAACTAGAATAAAGTGAACGCTCTTAGTGAGTCTATCTATCACAACCCAGATATTGGTGTTGCCTTTCTTCGATATGGACAAACCATCTATAAAGTCCATGGAGACGCTCTCCCATTTCCACTGTGGAACCTCCAATGGATGAAGCAACCCACCGGGCTTCTTTTGCTCCGCTTTGACCTGCTGGCAAACTAAACATTGAGAAACAAACTCTGCCACATCTTTATTCATCCTAGCCCAAAAGAAAACCCACTTCATGTCTCTGTACATCTTATCGCCACCTGGATGAATGGTCATCTTAGAATGGTGGGCTTCTTCTAGGACTGCCTTTATCAAGCTTCTAGTTTGAGGAACACACAGCCTTCCATCTCGTCGCAACCACCCCTTTTCATCAATGGAATATCTACTGAGGTGACTAGAAGTCTCCCCCTTTCTGAGCTTATTCATGATGTCTAAAATCTGCGGGTCACCTTGTTGCGAAGCTCCTATCTGGTCCATAAGAGTGGGTCGTATTTCTAATGATGAAAACAATTCTGGCAAAATCTCGATGGAGGGTCTAAAGTCAAAAGTTGAGATGAACTCCAAGCTCTTCCTCTCCACGAACATAGGACTTAAGGTCATCCTCTGCCTACTTAGTGCGTCAGCTACCACATTACCCTTGCCAGGGGTATAAGAAATCTCAAAATCATAAGAAGCCAAGAACTCCATCCACCTTTGTTGCCTTAAGTTTAGATCCTTCTGTGAGAATAAATACTTGAGAGATTTATGATCGGTGTACAGCTTGAACTTCTCTCCAGGTAAATAGTGACGCCACGTCTTTAACGCAAATACTATGGCAGCTAGCTCTAGATCATGGGTGGGGTAGTTCTTCTCATGAACTCTCAACTGTCTACCCCCATAACATACCACTTTCCCTTCTTGCATCAGAACCATACCAACCCCTGTACCACATGCGTCAGTGTAAACGGTAAACACTTTACCTCCATCCGGCAAGGTCAAGACGGGGGCTGTTGTTAGAGCCCTCTTCATTCGTTGGAAAGCAACATCACAATCTATATTCCATGAAAACGCCAAATTCTTCTTCGTCAGCCTGGTGAGAGGGGCTGATATCTTTGCGAAGTCCTTAATGAACTTCCTAGAATAACCTGCCAACCCAAGAAAGCTTCTCACCTCAGTTGCATTCTTCGGAATCTGCCAATCTTGTACTGTAATCACCTTTGTGGGATCCACAACTATCCCTTCTTTGGAGACTACATGCCCTAAGAACCTCACCTCCTTTCTCCAAAAATGGCATTTGGAGAACTTTGCCTTAAGCTGATGCACACAGAGTGTTTTCAAAACTACTCTCAAGTGTTGGGCATGCTCCTCTTCACTTTTGGAGAAGATCAAGATATCATCAACAAAGACTACAACAAACTTGTTTAGGAACTCCCGAAACACCCTTCTCATCAAATCAATAAAATAGGTGGGTGCATCCGTTAACCCAAAAGGCATTACTAGCCACTCAAAGAAACAGTCTGGAGTCCTAAAAGCAGTCTTATCTATGCTGTCCCCAGCCACCCTTAACTGATGGAACCCTGTGGCTAAGTTTAACTAAGAAAACACCGAGGCACCAACAAGTTGATCAAATAAATCGTCTATCCTTGGGAGCAGGCGCTTGTTCTTCTTAGTGAGCTTATTCAACTCTCGATAGTCAACACACAAACGAAGCGAACCGTCCGCCTTAGTCGCGAATACCACTAGAGCACCCCATTCAGATATGCTTCGTCTGATAAACCCCTTCTCAAGTAGCTCCCCTACTTGCTTACTCAGCTCCCTCCTTTCTCTAGGAGCCATGTGGCGTACTGGTAATGCAACTGGCTTTGCATTGTCCACCGGATAAATACGAAAGTCAATCCCGTGCCTCGGAGGTAAGCCCCGTACCTCATCGAAAATATCGGAATAATCTCGGACTATTGGAACAGATTGTCGATCGTCGATAGATGCATCAAAAGATTCTAGAAAACTAAGCATAACCGACCCTTGTGGGTCACAAGAAACCTCAAGGGTCCTCCCATGGCCAGACAGAAGCCTAACAACCCTCTTCTCACAATACATAATGGCCCCATATGTGGTAAGCCAATCCATTCATAGAATCAACCCATATCCCAAAAACCTGAGTACATATGCGTCGCATTCAAACTTGACACCTAACACAAAAAATTTTAAACCCCGACAAATCATAGATAAATGAGCCGAACCACCAATGGGGTTTGAAACAACTACGGGATCCACTACCATACTAGTAATTAAGTGTAGAGATTCAACTACAGAACTTGATATAAACGAGTGTGAAGCACCAGAATAAAAAAGTGTTCTAAACTGGATAATTGAAAAGGGAAAATCAATCATTTAGTGGAAACTTTACTACCTCTCCCCGGTATACTAACCACGAGAACATACGCTTGTCCTTCAGAAGATCCTGCCCTTTGATCCTGTCTTTGTTTCTTCTGGCATTCCATCTTATAGTGCCCAACTTCGCCGTAATTGAAGCATGCGTTCTTTCTTTTTTCGGCAATCTTTTACCAAATGGCCCACGCGCCCACAACTATGACACTTCCTCTTTTCTCGGGTTTTGCAATCTTTGGCCAACTGACCCTTATGTCTACAGCTCTTACATTTCTTCTTAGAGAAATCACCTACTTGCGATGGTGGAGGAACAACGGCTGCAGTTGGGGGAGAGACGTCTCCTTGGCTCCCGGTTGGTGCCGTAGCCTTAAGATACCTACGTAACCAATCCGGTACTTGAACGCCCTCAGGAATATTCGGTTCCCCAAACGTGCTGAAGAGAAAAAGGAAGAGATTTAGACAAAGGACCGAAGGATATTACATATGGCTTTCTTTGGGGAATATTTTCAAAATAGACTTTTCCTTTTGAAAATGCTTTCTTTTAAAACCTTTTTGAAAATATTTTCCAAAAACTTTTATCTAATCTGGTAACCTTCAACTCTGATACCAAATGTGACACCCCACGTCCGTTAACGTCACTCAAAAAGGGAATGCATTAAGTTTCGTGAAGTGTTATAGGTAAACAGACACAGAATATTAAAGACAGATATATATAATTTAACAGCGGAATAAAAACTTTATTTATCATAAGATACCGTGGTCCAGAAACATCACACGTTCAAAACATAAAAGCTCATTACAACATAAAAATTACTGTCTTATACTTCAAATTCATCAGAGTACATAAAAGAAGTAAAATTCCCCAAGAACAAAATATAGCCACAACAACAAGGATAGGAGCTTGAGCTATAGATATCAGCAGCTCCAGCAAGATAAGCAGAATCACGGTCAAGCTTGGGTATTTCCTCCCTGAGAACCTGGGGGGAAACGGAAGAAGCAAGGAGAAACAAAAAGGGTCAGACATAAAGTCTGGCACGTCTAGTTACTTTTAGCCAGTAAATAAATAAAAGTAACAGGATAGGCATATAAAGTGGATAAAGGAAATCATACAATAGCAGGTGTGACAAGGCAGGTAGGTTAAGGTGTAAATGCTTCTAATGTTTACTCTGCACTACTACTAGTATAACCACAATGAGAAGATCCCTTCCACTAAACGTTGGTAGGCTTAGGGCATATGTCTGAGTGTACCTTAACCACTACCCTAATCGATCGGCTCCCTACTCCGTAGATATCCTGTGCTGGCCCCACAGTAGGAGGTATCACTTCCTAAAGTGGCAACCCTTCATTTCCCAAGACGTGCACAACCATATCTACCGGTGTCACGGTTGTCTTATCCTCCTCTGCCCGGCTCATACACGCACATGGCCTGGTTGGTTTGCGCCGCCCACACCACCCTTTACGTTTGGATCTCTTATAATCAATCAGTAAGCGAGCCCCTCTCCGCCTAGTACGGAGTACTTCTATTTGACACCTACTCCGGGTTATTGACTGAAATGGGTCCCACACAATATGATACAAGCTCTCCCCTTTGTCTTGTATCCCCACTAGGTTTTCACTGACTATGTATACCATTAGGTGTCTTTAATTACATAGCCCTATACTAGTTATGCTTACCCTAAAAGGTGTCTTTAATTGCATAACTCTATTATATCCTCTGGTTATGTATACCATTAGGTGTCTTTAATTACATAACCCTATCCACTATCCAATCAATTTTACTTAACCCTAACTTAAGTTCATAGTCATATAATCTTTATGAATTAAATTAGGTTAAGCAGTCCAATTCTTTACCATGTCCAATTATGGTTTTATAATGGGCAAGACCTCCCACATTAGGCCTACAATGTGTGGATGCTGGATATGCCGGTCGGGTCCGGGCAGTCTTATTCCATAGTTGGGCCTAACCTCGTGTCTTTGCCCAATTCGTATTTACGTACTTAGACCTCCCACATTAGGTTCAACATTAGTGGCTGCTGGATATGCCGGTCGGGTCCGGGCAGACTTCCACCACTATGTAACCTAACCTCGTGTCATAAGTACAATTACAATTCCTTATTGTAATTACTAAATATTCCATTTTTATTCAAATCTACCTATGTCGTTATAGGTAATTACTCTATGCTTTCCTCATTTAAATTATGTGTCCACCTCATATAAAGATTACATAAATTATGCCAATTATAAATCTCTTTTCCCCGTTTCCTCACTAACGTATACGCACGTATTTTGGCGGTATCTAGGCTATAAAGTAGCCTAGCCATAACAATGAAAAAGGGGATATGATAAAGGTGATAGTCTCAACATATATTGTCATAAACATACTGGCATGATAACAAAGTGAATGGACATGTAATCATCATAACGGTGTGGATATAAAACTGATAACTTGTGGCAATTCCTAAAATGTCAAATCAAGCACAATGAGATCTAAATGTCTACTAATTGGATCTAACATAATTAGTGTGACATAATAATATGTTTAGTTCTAAATGGATTTGCATGTCAAGTTTACAACAAATCTAGATTGACCATAATATGGCAGGTGAAAGGGGATTCATATAAATAACTAGATCCAATGTTACAACTGTCCAATTTAATAGATGTACATTCACCACAATATAGTACAAGTCATGATTCATATAGGCAACATAATTGGATAGTCAAAGTTGCGTTAGATCTAAAAAGGTGTAGATCTATTATAACATATGATTTAACAATACAGTTTACCACATATCCAATTCATGGTCTTTCACAAATTTACTTTTATTTATCTAAACCTAAAAGTAACTAGAAAACTCACTGCATTAGGTTTAGAGTTTTGAGAAAGAACAGATCTAGAATTCTGAATTTGATTTGCCAAGTTGTAGAAAATGGTTCAGTTCACATTCCAGCAGCATATCACCTCCATGATTTCCAATGCAGAAAATAGGAGGATAGGACACGTATATATAGCTGCAGAACCTCAGAAACCGTCTATTCCACCTCAGCCCTAGGGGTGTCGACACCCCTGTGGGTGGGTCGACCCCTGGGTCGACACCCCTCTAGGGGGGTCGACCCCCTAGAGCGGGAATTTTGCCGCTTAGACGAAATTTTCGAATTTGAATCTTCTGGATAAAATCCTGACTCACCTCTGACTCATGCGTATATATATATATATATAATTTTTCTGTGTGTATACAAACTTAAAATCCTCATAACTTCTTCATACGGTGTCCGTTTTACGCAAACCAAATGTCTATCTTGACTAGAATTTCGATACAGACGCAATGGCACTGTCCATTTACCTTAATTCCGAATATAAAATTAATTATTATTAGTTTTATCCTCTTTAATGTTGTTCAAAATTTTGGGGTGTTACAATAGTATAGCCACCATAAAATCAACATAAAATAGCACGCAATAACATATAAAACTCAATATACATAAGATGGTGAGACCTCACAAAACATCCGAAAATCAAAGATACTTGAAATTTTGAGATACATCATGCCATACAGTTAATACGCCACATGGTCTCTCGGAGAATTGAGAAACATCAAACTACACGATATTAGATCTAAGAAAAAGGCAAGGTACATCTGCGCCCGCATGTTCTCCAATATAGCCAACCGATACTAACCACATAGTGTCAGCGCCTCATATAGTTCTCCATATATGAATATATGGCTCGTAAACCCCACACAATCAGACTCTCCAGCCTACATAATTAGCTTATCATGGCCGAGTACTAGTAGACAACAAACAACAAGAGATGATCCAAAGATCGCACACAGTTCCTCGAGTATGCGTCGCAGACTTCTTAACAGTAACCCAAGTAGTGGTAACAATACGTCCTATACCGTACTTTCTTATTTATCGATTTACTCCAAGTCAATCAATTCCACAAAAGAGCTTCGATCAATGAGTCTCTGATTAACCGATATAATATATCTTCGTTTCCTATACCACGAGGTGTACTACATCGTATAAATCGCATTCTCATTTTGTTGAAAAGTGCGAAAATGTGAAATTTTTATATAGAAAATACTTATCGAGAAAATGGGTTATAAAACTATTTAGAAATCATTTAAAAATGTTTGTAATAAAAATAGATATATGTATTTAAAGCAGCTTTTAGAAAATGGTTATATACAGATAAGTTAAAAATACTTTAGAAATTAATTTTTATAAAGCATGTATCGTGCCAACAAAATTTCAAAATATTTACAAGTCAACACAGAAATTCACCATGTAATCCACACACATATATCACAAATTCTTTATATATACGAAACACGGATATTTTGTAGTGTAGGCCTTCATCTAATCCTTTTAGAAAGAAAATCATACTAGACACAAATACATAACTTAATGTCATCTAGAAGTGCACCAAACAGTATAACATTGGCTAAGAAAACAAGCTAGAAAGGGGGAAGACAAACAGTTCAAACACGATAGATAAACGGTGCAAAAATGAAGTATATGAGTCGACTCATACATAGCTTGGGTCAACCCTGGGGTTGGCCCCAAGGTCGAGCCAAGTGGGGTCAGGGTTGACTCTTGTTCATGCGATTTCTGGGCATGAACGCCTACTCCGTGTTCAATTCAGGTGAAGTTTCTAAGTGAATTCAGTCACAATTTTCAAAATATGCAAAGAAAGCTATGCAAACTTCACAACCAAAGGAATTAATCCGCAAAACTAGTGAGAATCAAAGGAGAAATAGATGCATAAAGATCAACCCAGATCAGATTTTTGGCACAGAGAAACAACTGAAACTTGTTCCAGATTACAGGGAACAGTTTTCATTCAAAACTCATTCAAACACAAAATAAACAACATGCAAGCTAGAACTGTGAGTTTTACAAACTCATCTTAATTATTGCAATAATTTAAAGCACAAAATGATGATTTTAATGAAGATATGGGCCCCAATAGCTTACAAACACCTGAGAAGTAATTTAGAAAGAAGATGTTTGCAACATATTACAATACTCATATTTTCTTTTTGGTTGATTGGATGGATTATTGAAGAAGAAAGGTAATATATTTTCTTTGTATTTTTTCAAAGGGGGAAAAGAGGAGAAGCAAACATTTCATGATTCTCTTTTATCCCTTTATCGAATAATTAATATGTTTAAATGATAGGCTATCTAACCTTAACAAGCCCAAACGTAATTCAGTTATGCTAATAAGGCTTTTGAACATATCTTAAGCGTCCTTAACATCATTTTAAATCCATTTTAACAATACACATTCTCAAAACAATGTTGTGTTTGTATAAGAATATTCAAACATATTACTTTTAACCATTTTAAACATCACTTTTTAATGTAAAGCACACCAAAATTCGAAACAATGTTGAGTTCAATGCTATTGCGACTCACCTCCTTCAGCTTCTTGGTATGTTTCTTTTGTACTGAGTTCCTCTCTGTGCCCGCACACGTGACTGAGATTTCAGAAGACGTGGGAATCAGGTTGAGTGCAATTCCTTTTTCTCAATGAGCTTAACTTGAAATGGCTTGGAGTAGTTGAGTTGGTTGTGTTGGTTCCTCGTTCGGTGTACTGATTTTTGTTGTGACTTAAGATTTCGACTTGTTGTGCTGGTATGAAAGTCAGTGGTGGTGCTATTGAGCTTTTTGTAAGTTGAGTGAGTATTAATGTGGATGGTGGGTGTTTTTGTCTTTTGTCATCTGGAGCTCGTTATTAACCATGTAATTCTAATGGAACCTATGGTTCAAAGTGGGCTTGCTGTGAGTTTTTGGCACACCGGTCCACATCTCTGTTTCATTATTTCGACAATAATATAGGTGAAGCAATGCTCTCATCTTCACTGTATCAAATAGTGAGCATCTTTTCCTTCCACTCTCATGGTACACGCCTGTTTTGGCTACTAGATGTGACTACCCCGGCTTGCGTAGTAGCGTATCTTGTTATCTCAACTGTGAAATGGTACCATGCTACATAGTGCGAGTTTGTTCACACCAAAAAAGTGACGTGAACAAAACTCCGGCCCCTGATTGGTGGAAATCAGGAGGCCCATATGGGTCCCCCTGATTTCCCCCAATCAGGGGAGGGAGTTTTGTTCACACCACTTTTTTGGGTGTGAACAAACTCGTACTGCCATGCTACAAGCTATTGGTGTGGAACTCGAGGAAGTCTCCAAGATGCTGTATGTTTCTATAGCTGTTTGCGTGGCACACTTTGGATTACTCATGCTATTTTTTTTAACTATTTGGACCATGTGTTTGTATAGTCTTTGTTGTGTTATCGAAATGTAATTCACTTCCCAGTGAAGTATGTAATGTTAGTTGTGGCTGTAGCCACTAGGAAATGTAGCAAGCTTGGCTTGTATGTGAGTGCTCCATGCGTGGAGTCACATTTTATTTTGTAGTCTAGTAATTAAGCTAGCTCCAGTATTGCTAGCATGTATAGATACAATGGATGGAACACTTTAAATTCCATAGGTGGTGGACGATCCACCTTAAAAACTGAATAGCTTATTGTCTACTAACAATCACCTGTACTATACTGATTTTTATTATTAGTTATAATAAAAGGTGTTTGCGGTCGCTTTAAAAACTGGCCGGCTTTGCCAAAATTATATCTTTACCAAAACACACATTTTACACTTTAATTATTCAAAACTTACATTTATTAAGTTTAAATTCATATTAGTTTTCATTTTCTTATCAAAACAAACACTAAGTTATATATAACATATTTTGACACACTTAAATATTTATTTCCAAACAACACTTAGAATTTCCATATTTTATTTGCAACACAAATTAATTTAGGAAACAACAATTCCCTCTGTGATTTGTTATCTAAAATTAAGTTACAAAATTATTGATTTTTAACAAATAAAATATCCAAATACTTGCATTTTCCAATTATAAAATTTCACAAACTTTATTTACACCATATTTAAATTTTTATTCAACATATAATCATTGAATTGAATTATTTGTTAATTTTATACAATTTAATACAATCTTAAATTAAACACATCCTGATTCTTATCACACATATAATAACCCAAATTAATACACAAGATTATTCAAATATCCAAATTTATACAAGTTATTTTACAAATATCTAAATTCACTTAATTCATAATTAATAAATTATAATCTTCGTTATATTTTGTTTACGCCAATACGTGAAAATTCGGGTTGTTACAATTTATGTCAGAGTTTATTTGTTGAAGATCACGTTTGATTCGGAGCTAGTATGAAAAGTAATTGGAGTTTGAACAAAAAATTTGCTTCTTCATATTTGAAATGGGATGGATAAGTTACCCTTTTATGATCCATTTAATGAAAATCAATAAATGAATTGATTCTAAACAGATTGTAAGTAAGATAAATAGGTATGATATATAAGTTATGTCATATTTTGATAGGTCTAAAGTGACACTAGAGAATTTGGAAATTTTTAAAATGATAGAGTTACAAAAATGTTATAGCAAAAATTTATCGATTATATATTTGAAAATAACAGATATGTTCAAATTTTCATTAAAGATAAAATCAAATATTCAAAGTTGATTTGAGCGGGGATTTAAACATATCCACTATTTAGCAACGTTGAATTGAAAAGAAAAAGTAACATAATGATAGAAGTACACTAAGTCTTTAGTGTGGTATTAGTAAGACTTTAACAGAGATTTAACTGCATAACTCCTGACATACATGGAGTGAAAGAAGACATCAAAATCCCTATCCTTCATGAGATATATACTTAGTGAGGAAGAGAGCGATTCTTCCTTTGAAAAGAGGATGGTTAGTGTTTTGTTGTCTTTATTGTACCCAAGACATCATTCAAACATACTTAAAATTATGTTTTTATTTCATTTTATTAAATATTTATGAGCCCATTTAAACCCTTACAAAAAGGTGAAAGCCTCTGTTTGGTGTAAAAATGAAAAAAATGAAAATAGAAATTCATATTTCGACCTTAATGGAAAAAATAACTATTTTTTTAATACTTTATAGCGAAAATATGTTAATGTTTGTAGAGCATCTATGTGATGTAAGTTGATTTTTTGATTCAGTATTTTTATGACGTGTTTGGATGATATGTGAACTTAGCATTTGTTGATTATTAATATGCATGTTAAGCAATTAATGTATTTAAATAATCTGTAGTGGTGATTAGTATTTATTTGAATGTAATTTTTACTATGATAATGGGTGTTTTATTTTGTTTGTAAAAGACTTAAGTTGATCATTTAGGATGATTCTTTACATTGTGAATCACATCTTTTACAACCTACACAGTCTTCCGTTCTTGGCGCGGAGGCAATTTGCTTAGCTTTACATCCATCCCAAGGTATCATTTCCAATACATCTGTGGGGCAGGCTCGTACACATTGAGTGCACCATATACATGTATCATAAATTTTTACTGAATGTGACATTGGGTCTATAAATTCCAGTTTTGAACAATTTTTTTTTCGATCTGGTAAAGTATTTTTTTTTTATAATTATATAATTTGTTATATATTTCTATTTTCTTTATAAATAGAAACCAGATGAAAGGATAATGAATGAATTATGCACATATTTAGAAGCTATGAGCTTTGAAGATTATGTCAGTTTTTATTTTTCATGTTAGCTTGCAAAGAAATACAATTTTTTAAAGTTAAAATCATGTCATTTTATATTTGTCTATTACTTATCCTAACTTTGTTGATCTATATTATGTGTGTAATTATAGGCTTATTTTTCATGCTGTTACACATTGATATAAATATAGGAGAGATCATTTATAATTAAACATTTAATACGATCTACCATGCATTTAACATATTGGAAAGTTTCAAAGTTTTACTTTTTGTTGGTAAGTGGTTCCTAGGTGAAATGACATGTTGGTGAAAAACTCAATTTTGTAAAGATTTCTTCAATCCACGTCAATGATATTTTCCTTAAGATTTTATCTTAACCAAACAAATGAGTATTGTGAAGTAAAGCAAATCATCACTCTTTGATCAATTGAGGTAGCACTGTCAAAAATAATCTAGGTTATCTTCTAAGTTGATTGTAGTGGCAAGAGTATCGAATTTGTGATCTGCATTATCACAAAATCGATATAATTTTGAAAGAAATACAAAAGGGGAAGATAATAAGAAGATACTAATTTGCAATTCTTTTCTTATGTGTTTGAATTTGGGAATTTTCCATGCAACAATTTTTAGCATTTCTGAATTCAGATTATTTCATTAGTTTCTTCGCATTGCAGAATCGAAGAAGAAAATGAATTTTGAAATCTCATTTGAAGCAATCTCTAAACATTGCTATTTTTAGATGTGTGGAGGTGCTTTTGATTTGTAACATTTGTGCCACTTTATGAACAACATTTCCATTTTTTATCGTACACGTCTGTTCGCTTGAATTTTCAAATGTTCTCACTAGTTCTAACAGTCATATTTCTTGTCATTCCTACCTATTCAAATTCGAATTCTGGGATTGATAGTGGGTTCAAATCAAGCCGTTTTAATTGTAATACGTTTTCCAAAAATATAATTTTGGACCTAAACCAAATCCCATACCCGACTCGGCCTGGTTTGATCGGTCGGACGACGATAGCTGGTCCCGCATGTGTTGTCATGCAAAATCTCCCTTTTAACAACAAATCCAACATTTGCCTGTCCAAAGGCCCAACCATTCTCATGATAATATTATATTTAAGCAAATATAGTTCCCATTATTTCAACATGGAAGAAAAGTCCCCATCTTCTTTCTCTTCCTCTTCTTCTCAAATGAAAAAAATACACACACAAATTTAATAAAATTTCCCTAGAAACCCTCCATCAAATTCTGATAAAATTTCTTTAATCATTTGTTATAGTAAAACCATTGCATAAGTATATATGTCTTGTGGAGTTAGATCTATACATAGTGACGACCTATCAAAGTACATGAGGATGGATTGATTGACTATGCATTGAACCAATGATCTTAGGCGACGTATTGGATGTGTATCACACACTCATTTTTTTTCTTTTAGATCATCTGCTAACATGTGGATTGAACTTATGTCTATTTCTTGGTTTCATGAAATGCCCTTAGAGACTTCAGACATAGACTCGCAAAAGGCAAAACCATTGCATAAGTACATATGTGTTGTGGATTTAAATCTACAAATAGTGACTACCTATCAAAGTACATAAGGACAGATTGATTGTCTAAGCATTGAACCAATGATCTTATGCGACATATTGGATGCGTTCCACACATCCGTCTTTTTTTAAGATCATCAGCTGACATGTGGATTGACCTTATATCTATTTCTTAGTTTCATGAAATTCCCATAGAGACTTTAGACATAGTCTCATAGAAGGCGACACCACATTCATGGATACATATAAATATGTTTATTTCAAGTGCCCAATCATTATACACTTCAACGAAACTTTTGTGTAAACCTATTAAGTACTACATAGTACAACATCATTATGTCATTGTATAACCTCCATTATATAATTGTAGATAAAATCAAGTATAAGGACCTGAAAATGAGCCTCCAACATTCCTAAAACTGCATTCTTGACTGCAAATACTAGCTCTGTTTTTTTAAAATCCTTCACCAGTCAAGTATAAGGACATCAATTTCCCTCACAATCGTATGCAAATAGGTAACACTCACGTTAATCATGCCCTACTTAATCTTGGTGCAAGTATCAATCTACTTACACTATTTGTTGTCAACTTAGGCTAGGATAGATAACACCAACAACCATCACAATAAAATTGGCCGATCAATCTGTTAAAAAGCCATTGGCCACAATTGAAGATGTTTTGATTCAAATTGAACAATCTTGTTTCCCTTTCAACTTCATAGTCTTTGAAACCAAACCTGTTTTGAATCCTTAAAGTCAAATTCCATTAATATTAGGTTGTCCCTTCTTAGTTACCCAAATACTATCCTAAATTCTAGGAGCGTCTATCTTTGACTATTTTTTGGGCATCTAACATTTGAATTGAATATATTTGATCTTAAAAATCAACCAAAATACTTTGGAAATGGTTGCAGCCGATACGATAGGAACCATTGTAGATGCCACGTCTGATTTATCTTTCAGAAAGCTTCACTTACGTCAATAGACATATCTTTTATATATTTTCAAGAACTTTTTGAAGATGAGCTTAATTTATTAAATGACGAAAATTAATCTGGGGAATGTCTCAAAGATAATCATAATTTCGTACTGTAACGACTCAGAATTTTGGAACCAATTTAAAAATTATTTTTAATTTAATTTTATAAGAAATTACGATCAAATTTCAAAAATGGATTATTTAATGCCGATTTCAGCAATTTTCAAAGGAACATTATTGGGATGACCTCGGATTTCGACGAAACTAATTTTATTAGATCCATAGCAACACGGAATAGGGACAAGTTCCAAATTTCGTAATTTTTGGAGCAAGTGTGTGGCCATGCGTGAATTATACGTACATTATGACAACACATCGTAATGCGTTCGAAAAATAAAACGAAAGGTCAAACGAACTTGGAATTCGACGAAACCTATCCCTTGGATTTGGAATTATGTCTATTGTTAGAATCCAAAATTTCATGACAAACGGAATTAGTAAGTGGTTGTGCGATCAGAAGAAGTGGAGGAAAACGAGCACACTTTGATGTGCATCGAAAAAACTAGCTCTGAATGTGCTGAAATGAGGTTTCGAGCATCCGGCGACTTGAAGTGTTTTTGTTTCAACTCCCCACGTCACGCCACCTCAGCCATCTGCATGGTGTCTTGGAAAATTTTCACAAAAGCCCTCCCCTTTTCTTTCTTCCATTCCTTTCCTCCTTTTTTTCAGTTTGCTCCCTCCTCTTTCTTTCTCCTCCAATGGCCTCCCTCCTCCATGCCCCGGCCCCCTGACAGCTGTCGTCGCTGTCCCGCACCCCCTCCACCTACACCGTCGTCTGAACCCCCACCACTGCCGGCCTTGGGCCCCCTTCCCTCCACAAACTCCAAAACATCCCTTTTTACCTCCTTTTAGCACCGAGGTCCTAAAAAATCCAATTTTTACACCTCCAACCACCTCATACCCCGCGCTTACCCCTCTACCAAGCCATGCAGCAACACCTGTGGGTCCCACAGCCCTAAACCGCCCATTACACCCTTATTGCTGCCTTCGTTTAGCTTTAAACTTTCAGATCTATTATTGTTCGTGTGTTTGAGTGTGTTTGCGAGTTGTTCGAGCCCCGTAAGCAACCAGAAAATTTCGTAGAAGCCCGACAAGTGTCAACATCGAGTGTGCATGCCCGTAGTCCTTCGAAATAGAGTTTGGCGGAGTGGAAACCTCTAGAGAGAAACCGAAATTCACGTAGATAGGGATTAAAATTAACTATTAAGTGTTAGTTTAAATGTTTAGTTATGTTTAACATTAATTATATGTGTTGCATGTAATGTTAAATGTTGAGTATTCAGGTAAAAATATGATTTTTTATCATTTATGTGATATCCGTTGAGCTTATAATACTCGAATTACACTCAGTGTTGATTGTAATTTGGTTGGACCTTAAATAGTTTTGGTTGTGCAATTCATTAATGATTGTTATCGACTATATATGAATGCGATAAAACCCCACACGGGCCTTGAGATGACATACGCTACACGTCTCTCATGCATGTATGTAAACTACATGGATTTTGATGTTAACCACAAACGGGTATTGGGATGATAATTTTACACATATCCCAAGTGTGTATATAAGACAATTGGTTGAATAGCAAACCCCACACGGGTCTTGGCATGATAGTAATTCAAACGCCTCCCTTGTGAGTATGTAACCTATATGGATTTTGATGTAAATCCCACACGGGTCTTGGGATGATAATTTTACACATCTTCCATGTGTGTAGATAAGTCACGATTGATTGTGAATGTGATGTAAACTCCACATGGGTATTGGGCTGAAGATAAACACTGATCTTCATCCCAAGTCTGTGGACTGTCAATCTATTGAATTGACAGCATAGTATAAGCGTTATTTGATGCCTATATGGTATAATGCACTTTGTGTGTGTGAATTGGATGCGGAGTGCTTGTTGTTTGAATGTAATAATATACACCATATGATAATGAATTATAAAAGTGGTTACTGGTTCATTGGTTAAGTCTCCATAATAAAAATGGATTTTCAATGAATTTTTTATTATTATAATAATAGCTGAAACATCGATGTTTGATTTTGTCGCCCGATTTAGGATGGACATAAAGATATTAAAATATCGATTAATATTCGTAATAGTAGCAAATGATTTTGAATTGAATTTTACATACTTATGATATGTTGAGGTTTTGATTTCGAAATAAACAGTAACATTTAAAAGTGAAGTTCAGATATGCTATGTAAAAAATGTTTTAAAAGAAGTTTTTTTTCAAAAGTTTCTCGTTTATTTTTATTACGAATATCAAGAAGATTTGGATTAAGAATATTGAAGTTTGAAAAATAATATTATTTTAATCATTATAATATTATTATAATGTTATTGTATTGAAATAAAAGATTTTTGCGTTGAAAATTTCAAAACATAGCTTTGAAAATTTATTATATATATATTTTAAATAATATATAGAACGGTTTTGAAGCTATTCGAAGTAACATGTATATATATATATATGTATATATATGTGTGTGTGTGTGTGTGTACTCGTCGAATATAAATTAAAATAAAATGTGTCGTGCAGCGACAGTTCGCGTTTTTGACGTATAACTTTAAATGAGTATACCGGGAGATCCGACTGTCGGATTTTCCCGAAATTGGATCCATTGGATTCATTTTTAAATGATCTTTCAAATGGTAATAAGTGTTCTGAAATCCAATGGTTAAATATTCTAGAATGTTTAATTCAAGTTTGAATGAAAACAACTCCATAACCCGTAATGACCTGTAATTGGAAATTACGGATATGGACTATTTTTATATAAATAAAAATAGCGCAAAATCATTATAAAGTATTATAAATGATTTGGGAGGAGTTTAAACCAATTTCACATGGTTTGTAATGATAAAAATGGTTAAGTGAGATTTGGCGATTTCGCGTAAAGCTTAATTAACTGATTTTGAGAAAGAATTTGAAAATATGAATTTAATTCTTGATTGGAAAATTTTTCAAAATAGCCTAATTTTTAAAACATATAGCACAAATAGGCCAGTTTAAAAAGTATTAGCAGAAATAGGCTAGTTTTTGCCACCTCAGCAATGAGGTGGCAAAAATTTATAACAAATTAATCGGGGGCGTACTTGACAAGTGCGCCCCTTAGGATTATAACGGGCGCACTTCCCAAGTGCGCCCGTTATAATTTACTCTCAAACCCTACCTGCTTCCTGTATTCTCTGCTGCTCTCTGTCATTCTGGCTTTTACTATTTCGGGAAAAAAGTACCGATTCGTACTATTCTTCCACTAGCTCCAAAAAAACCCTAAAATCTACAAAAATTATTAAAACAAACAAGAATTATTGATTGGGTTACTTCTATCAGCTATTGCACATCAATTTGAAGGTATTGATTTAGTTTAAACTCAAACCCTATCTCAAATTTTTTGGTTTCTCAATTTCATTCAAACCCTAGGTTTAATTTTTTATGCTTTCTTATGTTACTAATATTTGTTTAACAATTAAGTATCCTTATACTTTGCAATTTTTTCATTGTAGACTATGTCGGATTTCATTCCTATTATTTGCTATTTTGATGGGAAGTTGAACTTAAAAGAAAATAATAGGCCGGTGTATGTTGGCGGCAAACAAAAAGGTTCAAAGGTCAAAAATTTTTGCTCCTACCATGAATTAAAGGAAACGGTGTATAGGGTTACAAAAATTGATTCACAAAAGTACGATGTACGATTGGTAAGCAAGTGGGGTACGAATTCCGGATCTTCAGCTATCGATGTAAATGATGATGATGATGTCGATGCAATGTTTTCGGTTAGTATGAAAGTTATTGAGTTATTTGTAATAAAAGAGGAGCTGAGACATTATGAAGTGGCAATTGATGCTAATTTAAACCAACATTCTACTCAAATTATTGGAACTATTCCGAGCTGTGCTAATCAAAGCAATCCAAGTCCAATATTTCCTCCATTCATGAATACAAAGTAAGTTTGTAAATTTTGCAGCTTTGGTAGTTAAAATTCATAGTGTTCTGATCTCATACTTTTTTTAACAGCTATACGGTGCAGGCGGGTGGTTCAAGCTCTAGACCGGCAAATGATGATGTGGGTTGTAGCTCACCACGTATTGATAGTATGCAAATTGCATCAATGGATAATGATATAGCATGGATAGAAAATATGGAAGCTAACAATGATCCGCTTGAGTTTGGAATTGGTAATGCGAGTGAACACGAAGATAATGAAGCATCGTTGATGCAAGAAGATGAAGATTGTAACAACAGAGAAATGGAATTTGAGATGCCTTTGACAGACGATTTATGTAGTGCACAAATTATGGCAGCATCGTTGATTGAAAATGTAGCTCCTATTAGAGACGCATTTACTGCAGATTGTGTTGATTCAGGCTTTCATGTGGGAATGCAGTTTCAAACCAAGGAAGTGCTTATTCAACAGCTTAGCGAGTGGTCTATAAAGAATTCTGTCTCTTTTAAACCTGTAAAATCCTACAAAAAAGAATACACTGCAATTTGTAATGTCGACAACAATTGCAAGTGGAGAATACATGCTATTGTCCCAAAAAAATCATTGACGGGAAGGTGGGAAATTAGAAAATATGAAGGCAATCACTCTTGTGTTAATCCGGTCATCAATTCTAACCACAAGCAAGTGACAAGTAGATTTGTTGCTAACAAAATACTTCCTTTTGTAAAGTCGGATTTGAATACCACTCCCTCTGCGATTCAAGTTTTAATGTCGGAAACTTTTTTCATTAAAATAAGCTACTTCAAGGCGTATAGAGCATTGCGGAAAGCACTTGAGACAGTTTTTGGAGATTGGGAAGCATCATATGCTGAGCTGCCACAATATTTGGCTACTACTAAAAAACATAATTCGGGAACCGTTTTTAAGATTGAAAACGAAAGAATCACGAATGACAAAGTTCGTTTCAAAAGAGCATTTTGGGCATTTGGTGCTTCTATTGATGGTTTTGCGCATTGTCGACCGTTAATTTGCATTGATAGCACACACCTATACGGCAAATATCAAGGTACGTTGCTAGTCGCGACTGGAGTTGATGCAAATGATGGTATATTTCCATTAGCATATGCAATTGTAGACTCCGAATCAAGATGTAGATTAGAACGCCCTATAGGCATGATACTTCTCAAGCTTCACTTCAACATGATCCAGCTCAATCGCAGGCGGCAGGACCTTCTCAACCTCCTCCTACTCAAGATTGAACTTCACCATATCAGCGTATGTTTGTAAGCGAACCATGTCCACTTTGTATTTGTGATCGAATTCTATTTCGGTTTGTGTTTATGTTTGCAATGGAATTTTATTTAGACTTGTGTTTATGTTGTAATCGAATGTTAACGTTGTTTTTACGTATTTATGTTTGAAATCGATACATGTGTTTATGTTTTATTTGGATTAGCGTATATTTGAACTTGAATCAATAGGAAAGATCAAATTTGAAGTTGAATCAATGGAAAAGACCAGATATATAGAAAAACTGCTGTGAAACAGCAGGGTACATGAAGAGGAGCGGCTGTTAAGCAGCAGATAATACAGGGCGCGCCTTGCAGGCGCGCCTTAACAAAATAACAAGGGCGCACTTGACAAGTGCGCCCTTGTTGTTTTAAAGGGGCGCACTTGTCAAGTGCGCCCCCGATTAATTTGTTTTAAAATTTTGCCACCTCATTGCTGAGGTGGCAAAAACTAGCCTATTTCTGCTAATACTTTTTAAACTGGCCTATTTGTGCTATATGTTTTAAAAATTAGGCTATTTTGAAAATTTGTCCTTCTTGATTTGAATTGAATTCATGAGTTAATGTAATGACCCGGAATTCTGGACGAAAAACAAATTTGTGAATGAACTTAAAATTTAACAATACATTAATAAATTAACTTATTAATGTGTTAATTCATTTACAGGGCCAGAACAGTTAAGTAAGATTTATTGTACAACGATTAAAAGCGTAGCTAAAAGTTTATAACATAAGTATAGTTGAATTTAGCAGTGACAGCGCTACTAAAAACACGGTAGCAAAGCGTGACTAGAAGCACTATGACTAAGCACCACTAAAGCGCTGTAGAAAGCGTTACTAAAGGAACCGTTGCAAATCCTTAACTAAAGAATTACTTGGCTTTTAGAGATAAACCGAATAGCTCATTAACTAGATAATGTGTGCACTAGCTCATACCATTCCTAAGCTAACCAGAACATGTGCACTTGACCTTTTCTAGCATGCACTTGGATCCATTCTCTTGCGCATAAGAACCAAGACTTGAACATACAATCAAGTATACAAAGCAAGTAAGTTATAGGACTTTGACACGACCAATTATATGCTTGAACTCAAGCATATATGCGCCATATTTTACAGCAGAAAGTTGTAGTGTAGTGCACCCAAACATACACCAAACCCGAGAGCAAATGGCCTAGCTAAGCACCATTGTGTACATACAATCAAAAAGGGCCAAGCTCCACCATTCTTGCGCAAATCAAACCAAAGCACTGCTGTGTTTTAAAGCCCATCACACACACATGATAATGCATCCACTCCCATCCAAAACCAAGGCCCATTTGGTGTAGTTACTTCATAGTCCAGTAGTAGGGGACATAGTTGAAAGTGACACATGAATTTAATGTATTATACTTAGGCAAAAGTGGGATTTGATGATGCTATTCTAACATTGGCCGCAGGCATTAATGCCATGAGATCTCATTCCAATTGCATTAAGATTTAAGGAAAACAAATAGGTGGAAACATAGACCAATGTAGTGATGACATGTGTATTGATCCATAGAAGCTTCCATTTGTTTATGAGCATAAACTAGAAGAGAGTACGCAGCATTGAATGGCTTTGGAAACTAGTGAAACCAAGATGTATGGTTCTCCTTCATCCACCATGCCACAACCATGTATTTCCAAACCATATGTTGCTTTCATGAACAATCTTCCTGCCAAAAATCTCTGCGCTAAATATAGTGATAAGGAGTATATAAGATTTAGTTAATTTATGTAATTAGAAAACTAATATAATACACATTACTTAAGCCTATATATATGGGGGCATTCACCACAAATGCTGCACAAACCTTGAGCAAAGGAAAGGAGATCTGGAAACATATTTATACACCATCATAGCTGCCATTAAAAGGTGAGTAAACACTCATTCAACACCTCTTTGATCATGTTTATAAATAACTTGAATACCATGTTTGTGTGTGATGGTTTACTGATGTGTTCATGCTAAAATGCTTGCTGTTTTATATGCATTGCCTGCTGTTAACATGTGTGTAAACTTCTCTTTTCCCTTTTTTTATATATATGATGATGCTTACCTATATAGATGTATATACCGGTATATACTGTCATTTTAACTTTAATTTGAACCCTGGAACGAAATATAAAGAAACATAAAGAAAAAAATAAAAAATAAAAACATGGGGCAGGAACAGAGGAGGAAAACCGAGATTGAGATCCAAGAACTGAAAATAATTCACTTGAAATTTTGGTTTGGTAGATGTTTGAAAACAAGGTTAAGAGGTTATATCTGTTTGCAATTTGATAATTTTCATGTATGTGTTTCAAGTGGCTAATATATCAAGTTGGATAGAATTTAAGTAGCAGAGTTCTTTGGGGTCTTAAAACCATATGATAAGTAGGAGATCTTAAGCTGTGAATCTAAAATCACGTTCACACCTTCATAATAAATTGAGTATTTAAGTAAACAGAAGGATTGAAATTCGTAATAAACAAATTCTGTAAAACTATGAGTAGAATTTCACTTCTGTAAATATGTAAACACCCAGTATGCGAATATTCAAAAGCCTACATTTGCCAATCTAGTTGTGTCTAAACAAACGTGGATAGTCCATAGTTCTCCCTAGATTGTTAAATAAATATGTAGAGCTCAATGAAAAGGATGGAGTTTCCATAGGAGAATGGAGTTCTGGCGGAATAGTTTAGGGTATAGTTGAACTTCTCTGCGCTCAGTTTAATGGAGGATTTACTGATGCATGGAAGCATCGAGTGAGGCCAGTTTGGGTAGAAAGAAACAGAAGTGTATTGCGAGCAACATGATGATCATGGGATAGGCAATGATCTTAAAAGTTGATGTATGGAAGTTGGCTCAGTCATTTTTGGTTCGTGGAGTAGTTCAGGTGTTAGGACCGCAAGCCATGCCAGTGGCCAGAGAGGCTAATCAGACGAGGTAAATGTGGGATGGCCTGTGACGGTGTTGTGCAAGCACACCATGCATGTTGTGCACGTTAATAGCAAACACTGTAAGTGAAAAAGGCTACGTGAACTAAGAGGGAACTATATGGGTAAATTTTACTAGTTTTACATGTCAATATGAAAGTCGTAAAAAGGGTTCTCTGCTAATTCTTTATCATGGATTTCTAAGTGGGTTATTGCCGATAATCCGGGAAGTTATTGACGCTAAAATTGAGTAAGGAGGACTTTGTTTGATCGAAAATACTGGGTGAATGGGTTTAACAGTTCGCGGAAAAGCATGTTGTGAATGTGGTGATGATCTGCCGGACGTCGGATGGGCGGAGCAAGTCGAAACGTAGTAGGGGGTAGCAGAACACGCAGGTGGAAGGTTCACTTGTGCTTGTGTACAAGTGCACGTGCACGGCACACAGTGCATAAGAAGCAAAGAAGAAGAACAGGGAAAAAGGAGGTATGGACGGGATCAGTGATGGAGCGAAGAAATGAAGGGTGACAGGCTAAAAGGAAATAGGATAAAAATAAAAAGAGAAAACAAATGTTAAATCTATAACAAAACTGAACAAGAAATATACTAAAAATATACAGTGAAGAGCAGCACCGTAACATTCATTGGAGCTTATATTACTTTTATATAGATACTAAACATCCTCCATTTCAGAATGTACCATGAGTTCAGAGATTTAAGTATGCATGTTAGGTGCCACATGTTCAGTTTTAAACATGACAAGGCACAGTCATGGTTTTGTGGCAAGGTGATGGGAGCTGTTGTTTGGTGGTGGAAAATGGGTGTTGGCACGATCACCGGATGTGGTAGTTAACTAAAGCGGTAGTACCACTTTGGTACTTGGACCGAAGATGAAAACATGGAGTGCAGACGGGAAAACAAGGCGTTGGCACGATCACCGAACGGTCGTTGAACCTAGTACTTGGTACTTGGAGCGGTGAACGAGCGCTGGGATGATTTTCCCATGCACATACCGGTGTTCTGAAAACTGGTACTTGGCACTTCAATCAAACAAATTCAAATGAGATTTTTGGACAAGTTTTTAAATTAAAAATAGTTTAATTTAAAAATAGAAAATAAAATAAAATAAAGAAATTTTATAATTAAATAAAAAGAAGAATTTTTATTTAAATATACCGCAGACCAGTGAAAGGAAGAAGATAGCCGAATTGCAAAGAGCAGAGCTCGACTGTAGGAAGTCGACGGGTTTTGAAATATTTATGTAAAAGAAATTGTTCACATAAATTATTAATTTCATTCGTTTAAAATGAAATAGAAGTAAGAAAAGAATTTCGAGAATTTATTTAATTAGTTTATTTAATAAAAAATTAAATAATTAAATAAATAAAACATAAATTAATTATATAAATTGGAAGGATTTATATATGGTATCTTCGGACATTTTTGAGCATGTACAGAAATGAAAATCGATGCATAAATTATTTTAAATAATTTAATCTGAGGAAAGGAAATGTTTTATTAAATCGAACAACGACAAATAAGATAAAAGTGGATCAAGAGAAAGGATGAACAGTCGATATGAGATCAAACAATTTGACCCCGAGTTTTATAAAAAGAGGATTTTACATTAGAAAGGTTTAGACCCGTGCTTCGCACACGGGTATAAAAAAATACGAATTTAAAGTAAATATTTAAGAGAAATCTGTTTTAACAGATAAAATAAGAAGATTAATTTATAAATAAGGTTTTAAAAATTAAGTAAAGTATTTATCATTGGATAAACAAAATATATAAGTCAGGACTTATATACTGAAGTAAGAATCGATTTCAACATTTGATATTTGAAACTGAATATGGACGAAGAGTTAATCAGTAAGAGTTAATCGAATATTTGTTATTCGAATTAGAGTTAATCAAAGTAAGAGTTAATCGAATATTTGTTATTCAAATAAGAGTTAAATCAAATAGAGTTAAACAAGATTAGAAACTGACTAGAATTAGTACGTTGAATGATTTCCTGAGTATCGATCTGATGTTGGTTTTAGCCTTCAGGGTCTATACTTAGAGAATTGTTCTCTTACTAGTTTACAGTCAGGGACTAATAGTTGTGGAATGATAGTGATATGTAAATAAGCCATGGAAATGTTTTCCAGTGTTAAATAACATATATTTTCTATTACATAGAAAATAAGGAAATATATATATATATATATATATATATATATATGGTTGATGATTTTGATCGATAATTCCATTTGGAAATAAGATCGTTGTGTGTACACGGACATTTTTCATTTGATAGTTAAATCACCGACTATCAGAGTTTTTGACCATTTTAACGTTGTTAATATGGAGAGACCGGTTGGATTATTATCCGAAGAACCACTCTGTATTGGCATAAGCATGACGAATCAAATATGCTGAAGAAAATAAAGACGGAGTAAAATGCAAGGGCTATTGTATAAGTCCTAGGTAAAGTTTTGCCTAGAATGGTTGTACGGAATAGTACCTTCGGTTTGTCCAGTCCCAGGACGACTTGTATGGACGAGTGTCTGACGGAGTATTTCCAAAGTAGTTACGTACATTGAATATTTACAAACGTATTTCTGTTGGTGGCGAAGAGAGAGGCACTTCTCTTAGCTTAACGCTCAGAGTATTTTTGTGGAAATCAATTAAGTGATTCCAATGGATCTGACAATGTGGCATTCAAAGTGAATGAAGATATGGTATGTGAAAATATAAGCGTAGCTTCTAGCCTCACAACCGGAAAATGACAAAAATCGGGCAGGCAGCATGGCTAAGTCGGTCGCTCCGAAGTAGGGTGTATAATCACCTATCTAGAGAATATTCATTTGCTTCTTTAATCTATCAATGCTGTCCCATATATATATATATACGGGAAATAGTTGCTGATCCCAACCGCTGGTGATATACATTCGCTACACTCAAGCGAAATGAGTGGTCGGTCATGTGTGGCAGAGTTGCAAGATGTTCTTGTTGAACTCCAGTGTATCATTCCTAGAGTACACTGATCGGAAGGTGGTTCCATACCTTGTCATAGTTGGAAATCCATTACCCAATACGTGCTTGCGGTTTTTGATTGTATACTATATATGTAGAATGTGAGATGAAAGCGTTTCTGCTATATGATTATAATATTGTGCTTAATAGACATTATTATAATATCAAAAGGTTTTGATATAAAGATTTGTTTTGGATTCTCATAAGGGAAAAACCCGTTCCATTATACGGCGTGGTCTTATGAGATATCGTTTACTTACTCAAACTGTTTTAAAATCGTTTACTCATACCAGTCCACGACTGACCCGAAGTTTATTTTTCTGTGTTTTCCTTAAACTCTTGGGTATTCATAACACTTGTTATGAATAGACAAGTGATCCAGGTCTTGAATTAACTTTGGAGTAGCTGGATGGCAGAATCTGAGATGTTGGCCTATCTATCATGTTTATGTATAATTATATGCAAGTTGGTTCATCTGTGATGTTATGTACGACCATCTGCAAGTTACTATCACAAATGTTAAGTATGTAATTTGTGATAACATGTATATGTGTGTATGAAGTACTCTAATGTACTAAGTTTATGATATGAAATATATGATATCATATTTTGTTAAAGTTCCGCTGTGAGATTCGTGTTTACTCTGATGATGTATGTTCTTCTTCTTCTTCTATTCTAAGTTTCTATCTTATCTATTCTCAGCCTCTATTTTCTTTCATTAACAATTCGGTTATTTTCGATCCTTGGATGTTCGATATGTGTTGTATATCGGATAACCAAGATCACTGAAAACCGGGTCGTTACAGTTCACCTTTAATATAGGTTATGTAATGATTTTTGGAAAGCCAAATATCTTAACCAGATTTGAGAATAAGATTTTAAATCTTATGAAAGAAACCAATTAAAAAGAGACTTAATTGGTGAATCAATAATCCAACTATGGATTTGATTTGTTTTGACGCGAATTATTCGAAAAGACCAGATTTAACCCATTTCGAATAATGGAACGATGAGTAAAAGTCAAAGATATTGAAGAAGGTGAAAGACGGACAATCTTCACATCAAACGGATTATTGTTGATGCTTTGGATATGGGTAGCTCCCTTGAAGGGGTTAAAGTGGCAGTTGTTCAGACGTACTTGTTGATTTTTCGGATATGCGAGGACCTCTCTCTTGTATCAGACATTTGGAACAAGGAATAAGGTGCCTCCTGTTTCGTTCAGACCCATAATTGACTTGTAAATGGATTGTGTGCCCGACGTTGTAATTTATTCTATATTAATTGATCTCTACCAAATACATATCTATTTAGTGGCAGAGAGTTTATTATCTTAGCTTAACACCCTTCTCTGAGACGTATGAGCTCAGAGGTTATATATTAATAGACATCAGTTGTATGGCATGAATTGACAATGTGGCATGCAGAGATGTAGTGATCAAAGCATTTATTGAAACATAGAGCCTTGGGAATGATGATCAAAGCACGACTAATATAGTGTAGCTTTTTGTATGGCATTAATTCGCGAGCTTCACACCCCAGTATGAGTCAAAAATGGGATGAAGGATCGTAGAGAGAACATGCGTTTCTTTCTAGCTAGAAGTGATGCTATGGTATGGAGCCTAGGCAATTTACTTATGTGAGTGTTGGAATCGAGGCGCCTCAGATGTGGCCGCACAAGGCTAGAGTAGTAGACATACTGACCAAGAGGTCCAATAGGACCGAGAAACGTATACTTCAGGTGTTGATAATCAGCGACGTACGACTGACCAACCCTACTGATCCAAAAATGGATATGTTCCCTGGGACATTCCGCTAGAGATGTTCCGAAGTTCGGTGTGGAGATATCCCTTGCCTCGGCTCATGTTGGAAATCCAAATTCCAATACGAGATTTTACGGTTTTAGTTGTATACCTACGGCGACATAATAGGATGGGGTATTATGCCATTTAAGATAGATACAATTATTTTCGAAATTTTTTTAAACACTAATAATAATATCTAATGATTTTTATTTTTCTCTTATCAGGCATGTTTGGCCATTATAAGGTAAAACTCTATCCTTCTGCTTGCACTTACATTATGTGATGGGACCCGAGTCTTATAACGACTTCATTTTTCTCAAAAGCATTACGTTGTTCATTTTGTTTTACACATTGGCATTCGTGTGAAGGAAACCCATTCCGTGTCATATGGTATGGTCCCATGATATGCTTTATTTTAAATAAGTTAGGTTAATTGTAGGGTTTCTCATACCAGTCCTATGAATGACTGGTAGTTTTGTTTTTCCCTTGCAAACTCGGGTGCCTATAGTTTTTACACGGGTAGCCAAGTGAACCGGTCTTTAAGCTTGCTTTCTTTTGGGATGTGTACTGGAGCTTCTGTAGCTGTTTTTGGAACTGGGAAATGAAGATGGACTTATATGATTTCCTTTGAAACTTTTTAAGACACTCTCTTATGTTTAATTATCTTGATTCCGCTGCAAACTTATTTTCTTTAAGTTGAAAATGTTGTGTACTAAGTATGAACCTGTAATGTTGATGTAACTTTGATACTTATTTCCTCTATTGTAAAATGATGTAAATTATTCTCTGATATTATGTATTATGCTATGTTCTGTGATCTGTTGATGTGTTTAATTTGTTATATTCCAACGATTATCCATTCCGCCCGGGATTGGTAGTTTGGGTCGCCACAGATGGTATCAGAGTTAAGGTTAACCTTAGGTCTGGAGTGTAACATATTAAAGGGACTCATCAGAGATAGAATCAGTAGTATTTTAGGATGAGTAGCTCATTAGAGATAAGTTTAGTAATATCCTAGAATAAGTATAGTAGAATAGCAAACACCCTAATAAACATGTTTCCCTTTATGTATATATGTCTTTATGATCTTACAATTCCTTAAGTTATCTTTTTTGTTGGCCTGACTCTTTTCTTTCTATTTACAGACATAGAAGAAAATGAGTGGTAGAGGAAGAGGCAGAAGAGGTAGTGGAAGAGAACGGGGGGATATTCAGGCTAAAGATCAGCAGCCCGACCCCGCAGGAGCTGTTAATGCGCCAGTATTGCCTCAACAACAACAATAGCTACAACAACAACCTGACTTAGATACGCTTTCTAAGATATACAATAACTTGGGAGGAGTGCCATTTTTGGGAAGGGAATCTGTAATCGAAGCACAATCATGGATGAGATCTAGTGAATGGATCTTTAAAGGCTTAGAGTTGACCGATAATCGGAAAAGGTTTCTAGCATCCTGGTTTTCTCAAAGATGAAGCCCTGATTTGGTGGGAAGCTATTACAGTGGGTAATCCGGGAGGTAATATGACTTGGGAAAGGTTCAAGAATTTTTTTGAGGAGAGGTTTGTTCCTGAAGTAGAAGTCGAGCGTCTATACTTTGAAATTTATAATCTCAAGCAAAAGGATATGACCATCCATGAATATGTGAACCAATTCAATGAACTCTCTCGCTTTGGTCTCGAACTAATTCTGGATGCAGTTAAGAAGAATGTGAGATTTATTGAGGGTCTTTAGAGAAGGTATCGAAGTAGAGTGACAACTCATATAAGGCTCTCATTTGCTGGGATGGTTGAAATGGCTTGTCGGTATGAAAATATTGATAAGAAAAATGCTCAGGCAGACAAGGAGAGGGGCTACTATAGTAACAAAGGAAGCCTTCAAACAAGAAGCCCAAAATAAGCAAGACTGAGGAGACGAAGCCCAAGGATGATAAATTAAAGGGGATTAAATGTTATAACTATGACAAGTATAGACATTGGGAAAGGGATTGTAGATCTCCCAAGAGGCCAATGAAGAATGAATCTGAATCTAGCCTGAAATTTCAAGATAACAGGGAATGCTACAATTGCCATAAGACGAGACATATTGCAAGGAACTGCCTACTGCTGAAAAGGCCGAAGTACATCTATAATGTGGCAGATACTCCAACAACTTCTGCTGACGAGGGAAGGCCAGATGTTTTGGAAGGTACGCTTATAGTTAGATATATTCCTGTTGAAGTATTATTTGATATAGGAGTATCACGAAGTTTTATTTCAAGTAACATGGTAAAAAATGAGTTTGGAGCTAATATATCTAAAAGAACCCATTTGTATCCACAATCCGATAGGAGGTCCCCTTAATCTTTGTTTATATTGTAAAGTGTCCGTTTCTTATTCTCATTTTCGATTTTCCTTCAATTTGATCGTTGTGGATATCGCTGAGTTTGATATTATTCTGGGATTGGATTGGTTGACGAAATATGAAGTCGAAGTTAAATGCGCCAAGAGAATTGTAAAAGCTAAAACTAAATTGGAAAATTTTATATCAATACCATGTGAAGGTCCTGAGACAGATAGAAAGGAATTTTGGCCTGCTCTTGAGATTTCTCCTACTTTATAGAAAATAGTCCTGTTGTTAAGAATTTCACGGATGTGTTTGAAGAAGTTGATAGCCTTCCTCCGCGAAGAGAGATTGACTTCAGGATAAATCTAGCTCCGAATGCAGGGCCAGTTGTGCATGCAATTCGGGGTATGACATTGAAAGAGAAAGAAGAGTTAAGTAATCAAACCTGAAAATTGTTGTGGAAATATCTGATCAGGCCTAGTTTCTCGAGTTGGGGAGCAGTGGTGTTCGTTCCGTAGTCAGACGATACCCTTAGGGTATGTGTGGCTTATCGAGACCTCAACAAGAAGACACTCAAAAACAAGTATCCACCGCCGTGTATTGATGATTTGTTAAATTGCTTGAATGGAGCGCGGGTTTTTTCGAAGATGGACCTAGCTACAGGTTTTCATCAACTAAGAATTGCAGAAGAGTGCGTTCCTTTGACAGCTTTCAGAGGTCCAGATTTATTCTATGAATAGATAGTAATGCCTTTTGGGTTATGCAACTCCCATGCATATTTTGTAGATTTGACGAATCAGGTATTCTGTAGAGTGTTGAATAAGTTTGTGCTGGTTTTTATTGATGATATTATGGTCTTTTCAAAGACAAAGGAAGGGCATGCGAGAAATTTAGAATGAGTATTGGTGATTATGAGAAAAAATGTATTGAAAGCCAAGTTTTCTAAATGCTTATTTTGGAAAGAAGAAGTAAAATTTCTTGGGCATGTATTATCGAAGGAAGGATTCTCGGGTAGATCCGAGCAAAGATAACGGTCGTCCGGGATTGGAAGCAGCCAATGACACCTATTGAGGCTAGGAGTTTTCTTGGATTGGCAAGTTATTATAGGAAATTCATGAAAGATTTCTCAAAGTTATATAGTCCTTTGACAAAGCTTACTAAGAAGCATGCCAAGTGCAGTTGGACGTCAGAATGCGAAGCAGCTTTCCAAGGGCTGAAAGAAAGATTAACTACTGCACATGTGTCAATGATTATAGATGGTTATCAAAATTTGACTCTCTATACAGATGCTTCTACTGAAGGAGTTGGCATAGTATTAATGCAAAGAGGCAAAGTTGTTGCTTATGCAAGTCGTCAGCTGAAGCCGCAAGTGAAAAGGTACGCACTCATGATTTGGAGTTGCTAGCTGTGGTATTTGCCTTAAAGATTTGGAGGCATTACCTATTGGGTGAGAAGTTTGAGTTGTATACAGATCATAAATCTTTGAAATATCTGTTCATCGAGAAATATCTTAATATGAGACAACAACGTTGGTTGGAGTTTCTTACAGCTTATGTTTTGGATATTTTATATACTCCAACAAAAGGCCAATGTTGTGGCAGACACGCTCAGTAGAAAGAAATCAGGATTTGGAGGATTAGCAAAAGAATTCAGGATAGAGAAGTCTCAAACTTCCAGATTGACAGTAAAGGAAATTCTAAAATTGAAAGGACGGATTTGTGTTTCGGATATTCCAGAGTTGAGAAGAGAGGTATTAGATGAATGTCACAAGTCTAAGCTTAAAATTCATCCAGGAGTAGGGCTGGCAATTAGAATCGAGAACCGAAAACCCGAACCGAACCGACCCGAAAAGACCCGAACCCGAACCGAACCCGATGGGTCTCGGATCGGGTCTAGGTGATGAAAAATACCATCAAGACCCGACCAAACCCGACCCGCATAAATCCAACCCGAAAGACCCGACCAAAAAACATTGAAATATATGTATTTTTAGTGTTATTATTCAATCAGACCCGAACCGACCCGACCCGACCCGGACCGAAGCTCGGGTCGGGTCGGGTCCAGATTTTTGAAATGTATAGTTTAGACCCGACAAAACCCGACCCGACTGGTCAGGTCCGGGTCCATTGGGTCAGGTCTAATTGCCACCCCTATCCAGGAGTTCAAAAGATGTATCGAGATTTAAAGCGCACATTCTGTTGGAATTCTATGAAAAGAGATATCTCGATATATGTTAGCAGGTGTCCAACTTGCCAACAGGTTAAGAGTGATCAATAGTAGGTCCTAGGTTGTTACAACCGTTAGAGATTCCAAAATGGAAGTGGGACTAGATATCGATGGATTTTATTGGTGGTCTGTCTCGAACCAAGAAGGGTAATGAAAGCATATGAGTTATTGTAGATCGTTTAACGAGGAGTGCTCTTTTCTTCCAGTGAAAGCAAGCAGAATAGCTCAGAGTCTTGCACAAACATATGTTAAAGAGATTGTTAGACTGCATGGAGTACCTAGCAACATTGTCAGTGATCGATATCCGATCTTTACCATTAATTCTGGGAAGCATTTCAGTCTGAATTGGGGACTAAGTTGAATCTTAGTACTGCTTACCATCCCTAGACAGATGGTCAGACTGAAAGGTTGAATCGAATTTTGGAAGATCTGTTGAGAGCTTGTATCCTTGATTTTGGAGGATAGTGGGAAGATCATTTACATCTTGTTGAGTTCTCATTTAACAACAGCTCCCAAGCTAGTTTGAAGATGTTTCCATTTGAAGCATTATATGGTCGACCGTGCAGATCTCCTGCATGTTCGATAGAGCCTAGTAATCAGCTCGTATTGGGTCCAGATATGATCCAAGAAGCTACAAATAAAGTGGACTTCATTAAGAAAAGGCTAAAGGCAGCTCAGAGACGATAGAAAAGTTACGCAGATTCTAGAAGAAGAAATTTAGAATTTTCTGTTGGTGATTAAGTCTATTTGAAAGTTTCTCTTGAGTGGTTCAGTTCTGGAAAACAAGAAAATTATCACCTAAATATATTGGTCCATTCTCGATATTGGAGAAAATTGGAACTCTAGCTTACAAGGTTCGGATGCCCAACTGGTTACTCGGAGTACATGATATATTTCACGTTTCTCATCTCCGGAATCATGTGCATGATCCAAATTTGATTATTGAGGAAGCATCGGAAGAGTATTTGGAAATCACTCCGAATCTAGCTATTCGTAAAGAGTTGATGAAGAAAATTGGCCGAGAAACAAGTGTGTTAAGGAACAAGAAAGTGAAACAGTGGAGTGGAGATCCTAGAGACTGTACATAGGAAACAGAGGATAACATTAAACAGGCTTATCCCTGGTGCAAAGTGGATATCTCCGAGTAACTCTTCTGTGAGAGGTAAACTTATACTTATTTTATCATTTTTTATTTCCACTTTTCTTTTATCTTCCTTTTCGGAGACGAAAAGTTTTAAGTGGAGGAGACTATAACGACCCAGAATTTTGGAACCAATTTAAAAATTATTTAATATGAAATGGATATTTAGATTCGCTCTACACAACCGTCTTGCTAAAACAATCGATTATTTAAATGCTGATTTCAGCAAATTTCAAAGGAAAATTATTGAGATTACCTCGGATTTCGACAAAAAAAAATTTATTGGATCTGTAGCGTCGAATAATGGTCAGGTTCCAAATTTCGTAATTTTTGTAGCATGTGTGTGGCCGTGCGTGAATTAAATGTACGTTACGACAACAAGTCGTAATGCGTTTGAAAAATAAAATGGAAGGTCAAACGAACTCAGAATTCGACGGGACCTGTCTCGTTGGATTCGGAATTACGTTTATCGTTAGAATCCAAAATTTCATGACAAACAGGATTATTATGTGGTCGTGCGATCAGAAAGAAGTGGAGACGAACTAGCACACTTTGATGCGCATCGACAAAACTAGCGCCAAATTAGCTGAAATGAGGTATCGAGCATCCAACGACTTGTAGTGTCTTTCTTCCAGCTCCCTATGTAACGACCCAGATTTTTCAGCTATATTTAAATTGGTTTGAAATATTATATTTAGAATATTAATGGATTTAATATTGAATTCATTATTAAAACGTCGACTGAACGTTTATATTTGTATTTAAATTATAAAACGAACCCGGAACGGCGCGGTAGTTCGTTAAATTGAGTCTTGAACTTCAATTGATTATACAGAATGCATTTTAAGTCGGATTTCTATGAAACAAGAAACTACTGAATCTATTTGATAATAATTTTCTAATGAAGCAGAAAAATGATTTTTCGTGTTATAAATTTTGTTTTATGTCCAAATCAAATTTTCAAATAGTCGATGTGGAATCGTTTATAAAGCTTAATGATTTATTAAATATAATAAATTATTGGTTTTGAATTTGGACAAGATTTTTGAGACTTAATTATAATTTAATTTTTAGAATTTTACTATAATTTTTAATTTGGAAAAAAGCAACTTTTTATTTGGAGTATTTTACACCTTATATCAGTATTTTAGGGTTTTACAGAATTAGTTAACTTGTCTATTTTATTATAGGGTTGTGATTATGGAACATTGCTGTGCACGAAAGTATTTTAATTTTTGTCGATATCGAGTTGTATGCGGATGGTGTTTTATACATTTGGGCACAGATAACTTTAAAACTAAAAATCTAACCTAAATACAGCTAATTAAAATCGCATGTGTACCTACGTTTTAGCCGAGCTATGTTCTTTCATTTTAATACCATATTTTCACAGCTAGCTCTACGTTGTACCCCATGTTACATTTTCTACCTTCAGCCTTATCAAATTAAATGGAGTATGGCCATTTCTAAACAAACCAAACACCTAACCTATGATAAAAGAATAGTAAAATACTACCTAATGCCTTGCGTGAGGAGGAAATCAAATCTATAAATATACACTTCAATCTTCATTACTTCCTCCACAGCAAAACATCAAACAAGAATTTTGATTTCTCACTTAAAACCACTCGAAAACTTAGTATTATAAAGATTCAAAGAAAAGAGAAAATGAAACAAAGCCAAACAGAAGTCCTATGAAGTCGAAGCATTAGTCTTGGAATACTAGAAGCTAGTTTTGACAAACGGATTCGCTGTTTTGGTGGTGACAACGGGGTGTGGTTAGCGTAAGGGGAGGACAGTAGTGGGCCAATGGTTGTTGTACGCGATAAAGAAGAGGAACTGAGGACGGATGAAGTTCCATGCGTGAGCAACTTCAAGGTGATGGTGCTTGAAGTAAGGGGCAGATATGCGACGTGTACCAGGTGAGAGTGTTTTCTAGGAGGCAGTCTCTGCGTTGGAGTTGTATGGCGAGGGCGTCAAGGTTTTGGGAGGATGGCATGAGCTAGAAACAATGGGGTGTAAGGATACAACTCGTAAAGAAGGACGGAAGTATTGAAATGATGGTGGTTGTTGTCTGCGATGTAAAGACGAGTAAGTACGATGTATATGTATGGGAGCAGAGCGGTTTCAACTGAGAAGAGCTGGAAGGGCTTTGAATACATGAAGGGAGAACCATGCTATTTTGGTTACAGAAGTAGGTGGCGGCTCAGTAAGCAGGAGACCGGTTGCGAGTTTGCATGGCGGTTGACGACAGCAGCTGGAGCCACGTGGAGGAGGCCCTGTCTGAGCGCAGTGCAGTTTGACGAAGTTGGGGAGATCTAAACTGAACGACGGTGGCCAAAGGGTCTGGGTGGCATGGGCACACGGTGGGTTGAGGATAGGCGGGCTCGGCCAGTTGTAGCTGCAAAGAAGAAATGCACGTAATTTTGTGGGTGGGCTTAACATAAAAATAATAATATAAGTTTTGTTGAAGCATGCTGGTGAAGAGTTGTCAGTTCGGAGAGCAAAAAGTGGTTTTGTGCATGGGGAGAAGGTGACCGCATGCAACGCAAGAATGAAGAAGAAATAATTATATTGGACAGGAAACTGAGAAGGATTACTTGCGTGAAGATGGGGAGATTTTACTATAGGGATGTGATGGAGGAGAAAAGTGGTATCGGCTTTTAAATACATAAAAAGAAAAAAAATGATGAATGAAAGAGCATGAATTTCAAACAGGAGAAGTTGATACTTGTATCTTATCGTCGATTGAAAGGAGGACTCAGAAAAGTTGTCAATTAAGAGAGGAAACACGTGATCAAGGAATTTCTTAAACGGTATAGCACGGTTATTAAGCGTATTAGTTAGTAGATTAATTATCATTAGGGTTAAGGTATTTTTATTTAAAGATTATAATCGCGATGACTTTTCCGTACGTAAACAGAATCGAGTGGAGCTAAATACATTGGAATCACAGTGAATAATGCTACGCTGCTGAGCATGTCCGGATGAGATTGGAAGTAGTTTGATTTTAAATGCTCATTTAAATTTAAATGAAATGTCCTGAAATCATCGAACCGTCGAAATAAAAAGGTGAGTTAACTCTCACACTTTTCTGGAATCCTGTGATATGATTAAATTCATATAATTAAATTTAATTGTTGATAATTGGTTGATTGGATGCCTTGGATGCCTATGGTTGATTTAATGGTTGATGTGAAGTATATTATCGTTGTTTAAAATTATACGTTGTTATGAAATATTATAATGATCTGTAATGCAGGGAAGTACAGGTGGGAGGAATCAAACCAGAATCCTCATATATTTAGTATGTTGTTTATTTCATATTATATATGAAATGATTAAACCCCGTTGACTTTAAACTTGTCCGTTGTTGAATGTTGTTGAGTTTCAAATCAATATATAGTACTGGTTGAGAAATTTATAGCAGATGGCCCAAATATACACTGTTTTATAAAGATTAATTTACCGTTAGGTAAGTTGATAGAAATGAAGTTATAAAATTTATTTTATATCCGAAGATCGATTTTAAAAATCTATTATTTGAAATGGAAGTTTATAAAGAAATTAAATATTTATTATTTATTTAATTGAGATTATAAGTGATTATCAAAGGACTTTTATAATAAGATCGATAAGCATGTAGACAGAAGTTAACGTAACGATTAATTGTTTTAGAGAACAATTAAAATGGAATTAGGCTGGAACTGATTATTAGTTATTTAATAAGAATCAAGGAAAATGGGATGATTTAAATTAATTTTATTATTAATGAAAAGACTATTTGGGATTGATTAACGAGTTAATCGGGTTTTAGAGTTGACCAAGTCAACTGCGTTAACTAAAATGGATTATTGAACTAGTCTGTTAATTTAATGAGGATTCATAGAGTTATAAATAAAATGATTTGAGAATATTAATATACGGAAACTGATTTATTATTTTAAAGGCTAAGTGATGCTGTGTACTCAACAAATAAATCCATTTTTATTTTCGTTTATTTGATAGTTAAATAACCAACTATCAAATTTTACCCATACGATTGTTGGTATGGAGAGACTGGGATCGAATTTATATTCGAAAACCATTCCGACCAATAAATACGAATACGTCGAAAATGCTGATCGAGATGGAGTAATTAAAGACCATAGATCTTCATAAAACGGAAGAGTTACTTACAATCTCTGGCTGATCCCTAGAGATATATTGTGATTCTGTCATGGTTGAAATCTACGGATTACAAGGACTACTCGCTACTGATCTATAGGGTGATTCCTAGGATGTGGTTGGAGGGTGCCTTCGGTTCATCCTGTTCTTGGATGACTTGTATGGACGGATGTCTGACAGAGTATGTAAAGACCCGAAAGTTCCCGCCCTTTGAATCGACCATAAACCACACAAGTCAGACTCAAAGGTTGGAAATCCTCGGATACTTTAACTCTGGGAATACAACATATCAGAACAGATAACAGAAGACTTTCATAAACATCATACTAATGTTACATCAGAGTACAGAAATATCAGAGTATATCGAATAAATACAACGGAAGATAATTTTACAATAAATGTAATACAATGCACAGCGGAAATATAAACTAACACAGCGGAAGACTAATAAATGTCTGGACACAGCTTTTAGCTTCGATCCAGAATCCTGCTCAAAATATCTGCAAAACAAGCTACTCGACTGCCCGTGTAGAAATGAGGGCACCCGAGTTTGCAAAGTGAAACAAACATCGAGTCAGTCGTGGGACTGGTGTGAGAAATCTACTTAACAGGTTAAACAACAATAATATGGCAAATCATAGGACCACGCCACTTTCGCGGAACGGGTTTACTCCAGTGATTGCCAGTGCATAACATAAAGTAAGTTATTTAAAACAGCGCAATGCTAAATAAAGAACAATGAAGCTGTTATAAGACCCAGGTCCCATCACACAATGCAACACAAGCCGGAGGATAGGGTTTTACCTTATAACAGCCAAAGAATGCTTGATACGTGAAATTTTATCTTTTGTTTTTCTAAATCAGACTCCAACCGTAAATTAGTTAGAGAACGATTCCCTTTGTATTAACCCCGAAGGCCGAAACCAACATCAGATCAATACTGAAGAAACCATCTGTCTTAGCTCATTTCCAGTTAGTTTCTGATTTTATATACAATCATAAATATCAATCATAGACGGCATGGGTACCATTATATCATGTCGCCAAATATAGGTTTACAATCAAAACTGCACATGTCGTATTGGAAGTTTGGATTTCCATCATGAACCAAGGCTAGGGGCAAGATCCTTACCGTCTTCGAGACCCTCTAGTCCGCGTCTCAGGGTCAGAGCGCATCGACCCTTGGATCATCAGGGCCGGTCCACCGATGTGGATTAGACGAAACCCTGAACAATACGTCTCCCCGCCCTGTGGGGGCATAAATGAGCCAAATGACTCCACAACTGAGGCGCCTCGCATTCCAACAACCACATAAGTAAATATCAGCCAGTTTTAAGCACTGACACCACTTCTAACTAGAAAGAGACGCATGTCCTCCCTGAGTCCTTTCTCCCGTTTCTGGTTCATACCGGGGCGTGAGGCTCGCGAATCCACGCTATACACAAAGCTAGCTACGAAAGCTAAACTTTGATCATCAACCACAAGACTCTGCTTTGCAACAAAAGCCTTGATCACTGCATCTTTGCATGTCGCGTCGTCGATACACAACGTCCGACACACATCCATTTACAAGTCCGTTCTGGGTCTGAACGAAACCGGAGGCACTATATACCTCGCATATCCGGTCGATCTCCAAGTACGTCTGGACAACCACTGCTTTTTCCATCTTCTTGGGATGCCTCCCAATCAAGATATCAGCAATCAACCAAACGACGTGAAAACTCCCGGTCTTCAACCATCGTCTTCATCTTCGACTTCATATCGTCGTATCAGTTATTCAGAATGAGTATAAACCCGGTCTTTCCGAATAACTCGCTTATATAATAACGAGTGTTACTAAAACACTATATATACCATAATTAGACTCCAACTGTAAATTAGCCAGAGAACGATTTCCTTTGTATTAACCCCGAAGGCCGAAACCAACATCAGATTAATATCGAAGAAACCATCCGTCTTATCTCGTTTCCAGTTAGTTTCTAGATTTCACAATCTTAGGGAAAGGTTCCCATTAATTTTATCAAAGATAAATTCTTTTAAATTTATTCTTTAATCTCTTTTTGAATCTCAATTCAAAATGTATTCAGGTTCAGTTCATTTAGGTGATTCTCGCGTCAAACACATTTAACCATCAGAATATTCAACAAACCAAGTAAATTCGATTTATTTCCATTCCATGTCGTTAATAATATTTTATAACGCTTTTTCGCTATTTTTATTTATTTAAAAATAGCTCGTTTTAATTAAACAACGCTTCAGGCCATAACGCGGCCATGGCGCTGTTTTTCTCTAAATTTGATTTACGCTTATCTAAAAATCTAACCGTTGGATCTTAACAAATTTTATATCGTTGGAAAGAATTTTTCAAGTCGGATCCAACGGTTCCAGTTTCGAGAAAATCCGACGGTCGGATCTCTCGGTATAATCGTTTGAAGTTAAGATTTCAAAACGCGAACTACAGGGCCTTTATTCGTTTTATTTTAATATATATATATATATATAATTCATTCGACGATTTCTATATCGTTTATACTTCAAAAATTTCACTAACGCCTTAATATTTTGGAAAATTTCGCCATAGTTTCTCTTGTACGGATGGGCATTTGGAAGTTTATTGGGCCGTATTAGGTACCCAATAAATCCTAAAAAGCACACACATATTTATAGTGATATATTCTAGTGCACATAGGGGAGTGTGAAAAACTCAGAGAATAAATTCTCATTTCCCTACAAAAGATTTTTGTACCTTACCAACTAGAGTGACGTGTTTATTGTCAACTCCAGACCCGTGTGGGGTTTTTATTAATCTGGCATTTTACAGTTACAATTTAAACAGTTCATATCCTAGTGTCATAGGGGGAGTGTGTATTAAAAACCCAAGAGAATAAATTCTCGTCGCCCTACAAAGAGGTTTTCTGTGCTTTACCAACTAAAGAGACGTGCTTATTGTCTTCGGCTCAACCTGAAATGTAGTCATCGCCATACAAGCCTCTCGCTTGTATGGTAAATCTTCAACCTCGTCACATAAACTCCAAGTGTTTATGTGGTATATGATGAAGTATGCTATCTTCAAGAAGTATGCCATGTAAATGTAGTTCAAAATTAATTGTTACTATCCTATGGCGACGTTTTATAATTACACACAGAACAACCAGCACTCCGCATCCAATGACATTCACAGGAGTTGATATAATAATAAAATTGCGCAGCCAACTCATTAAGGTTTACCTATTTGTCGGGCACGCAAATAAATTCTTTACTCAACAGCTAATCCCATCTCCTGTTCAGTATATTCATATATATGCACAACTAGGATAAAAATAATATTTCTAGCATATAAATATTTATTTCAACACACGGTTATTTTTAACGCTGCATACTTCGTATAAAAATGGTATTTTTGGCGAACAAAAATATATTTCAACGCATGACTATTTTATTTAGTTCATATACATGTTAAAAATAATATTCATAGCAAACAAATATTTGTTTCAACACTCGTGTATTTTTAGCGAGTCATTCATATGATAAAAAATGGTATTTTTATCGTTCAAAATATATATTCAACACCCGTATATTTTTAGCACTTCGTATTCAAAATAAAAATGTAAATTTTATTGTTCACTTCATATATTCAACACACGAATGTTTCCGACTTCACATATACGATAAAAATATGATTTTTATCGTGCTAGTCCTATATTCAACACATAAAGGTTTTCTACAGTTTATATATATAATAAAAATGTGATTTTTATTGTTAAAACAATTTATTTAAAACACGAATATATTATATACTTCATACATAGGATAAAAATGTGATTTTTACCTTTCAAAGAATTTATTCAACATACGAATATTTTCTATACTTCATTCAAGTGATAAAAATGTGATATTTATCGTTCAAGTATTTTATTCAACACACAGATATTTTTAGAAGTTCATTCAAGTGACAAAAATGTGATTTTTATCGTTCAAGTATTTATTCAACACATGAGTATATTTTTCCACACCAGAACATTTCAAACACAAACAACTATAGTCAACCATTCGTATTTATCAACAGTTCGAAATTTCCAACCATTCGTGATTATCAACCGTTTGTATTTCATATATATATATTTTCCATTTCATATATATTTACCATTCGCAATTCATATATATAATTATCATTCGCATTATATATATATATATCTTCACATCACAACTCAAACAAGCCATCCATGGTCTGTGGACGACGGGTGTCGGGAGTTTCTAAACTCCGTCTGCAACCTAATATATTTTTATTTCAAATTCAGTGAGATAAGAAATCTCACATTGCTTTGTCGCGTCGCCAAAAATCATAGGAAGCTCAGAAAAATATCCGGTCTTCACTAGAATGTAGAGGACGTCGCCACGGTCCCGATGTCTCTTGTTTCACTGGATTTCGACCTCAAACGAAAAAGATATGATTTTTAAACGTTTGCAACGCTTTTAAGTGTCATACTCATTTCAAAATTAAATCAGACGTTACCTTACTTCGAGGTTCAAAACTAGGTCATCAAACTTTGCGAAATCCGTGACACTTGAAGCCGATCCACCTGCGCAGCGTCGTCCGCCTTGGAGAGGCGTGCAGAACGAGGTGAGTGGCGGCCAGTTCGAACGCCAGAGGCGGCGGAGCTCCAAAGCCCGGAACTTTAGGCGCACAAAACTCGAGGCACAGCGAATGGGGGGTGGCGATACCTAGATGGATTTGAAGGGGAGGTTAAGGGCTTCAAAATTTGGTAAGGGGCAGAGGCTATCGTGGCGTGGGCTGGTCGGAATCGAGGCTGGAAGGGAAGAGGCGGTTTCCGCCTTCGGTTAGGGTCAGACGGGGAGAGAGAAAGGCTGAAGTGGATGAAAGTGATTGGCCCAATTTTTTTTTATTCATAAGGTTTTAAAATCCGAAAATACCTCCTTTCACATACGAACCCCAATCCAAACCCAACGACTGTCGTCCCTAGCTAATTACCCCCATCCCGGACACAATGGGATATGTTTCGTAGGCCATTTCGACTGTTACAGTCAGTTATTCTTCAAATTAAAATATAAAACATTTAATTTCAGTTTTAAACGTATATTTTAATTTGCCGGCACCACATACTGACTCGGAAAATTCTCGAAAAATTATTTTTAGCTTCGTATCGACGATACGGTCCTAACAAAACTGATTTCGTCGAATTCTGAGACCGTTTGTAAAATGGCCCTTTTCTGGCCAATCCAATTCAACTTAAACTGGTCAAACGCGTTTTCCTTTGCCACGCTCACGTATTGATTCGGAAAATTCCGAAAAAATAAACTTAGCAATAAATTGACATTCCGGTTCCAACAAAAGTGGTTTCGTAGAAATCCGAGGTCGTTTGCAAAATCACTATTTTCGAGGGCTATATTAATCTCATAGCGACCTTTCTGAAAATTGATTTGGCTATAACTTTTGATTCCTGCCATGAAAATTCGATTTTTCAGATTCGTTAGAAAGATATTCTCAAACAGATTTAAATATTTCTTGTTTCGCTGAAATCCGATTTATTTTGCATCCCGTACATTCAGTCAAAGCTCGAATTCGAATTTTCAAACTGCCGTGCCATTTCAAGCCTTGTTTTATATTTAAAATAAATATTTATATTCTAACTTCGATTCAATTAACCCTTTTAATCTTTATTATTTAAAAATAATTTATTTTAAATATCTCAAATTCACTAAAATAGCCAATTTAAAAATTTTAAACTGGCTCAGATTTTCCGGGTTGTTACAGAGTATTTCTTAAGAATCACATACGTTGATTTTTACAAACGTATTTCTGTTAGTGGCAGAGAATGGCCGCTCTCTTAGCTTAACGACTAGAGTATTTTTATGCACGTCAATTAGTGATTTGACGGATCTGACAATGTGTCATTCAAAGTGAATGGTGGCCAGATGTTCAAAGAGATAATTATAGCCTCAAACCTCATAACTAGGAAATGATAAAAATCGGGCAGGCAGCATGGCTAGGTGGGCCATTCCCAAGCAGGGTATATTGTCACCAATCTAGAGAAAATTCATTTTGTTCTTCTTTTTATTTCTGTATCTCCCAGAAAACGGTAGCTGCGCAGCCATAATGGGTGACAAGATATTCGATACACTCAAGTGAAATGAGTGGTCGGTTATGTGTGGCCGGGTTGCAAGACGTTCTTGTTGAACCCCAGTGTATACCTTCTAGAGTACATTGATCAGAAGGTGATCCCATACCTTGTCATAGTTGGAATCCAATCTCCAATAAGAGACAAGAGGGTTTTGATTTTATAATAAATATGTAGAGCGTGAGATGCAAGCGTTCTACAAGATGGTTATTTATTTGTGATTTGATAGACGCTATTATAATATCACTGGATTTTGATGTATCAAAAACGTTTTAGGTTATAGTAAGGTAAAAACCATCCGTGTTTATGTGTGGACTAGTCTTAATATTATCCTTTTCTTTCATCAAAGATTTCTAAAGTTAAACAAGTTGGTTGCTGTATGAATTTATCACTGAAAGTATTCCAGACTGATCCGGGTGAATTTTACTTTTCTTCAAATGTGCTCGGGTCAGCCGAGTATATTATCAGGTTAGGAATCGCTTGGAGTTTCAGAAGAGGAGATAGAGTCGAGACATATATCCATACTTACTGGTATTAGTTATTTCCGTTGTGTGTGTATTGACTGATATGAATATATCCTCTGATGTTGAAATCATATATATACAGTTCTTTTTGTATAAAGTATTATTGATTATTATATTTTGTCCATTCCGCTGTGACTCTGATCTGCTATTTCTTCTATTCTAATATTTCTTTCTTCTCTCACCCTCTAACTTCTTTCTATTAGCTTTCTGAGTTTTCGATACTGGAGTTTTGGATACGAGATGTATTTGTGTCTGAATTTGAGTGTCGAATTTCCCGGTCCGTCACAGTTGGTATCAGAGCGATGGTTTAAAAATAACCTAGGCTCTGTGGCGTAACTCGATAGAGATAGGGTTAGTAATATCCTAGATTAAGTTTAAAAATATATATACAAGAGCGCGTATTTGTATATTTTATATATACAAATGTTTTGTATTGTGTTATTTGGTCGGTTCAAGTTGAACTGGGGACTGAAGCAATATTGTTTTACAAAATGGGTAAATGAAATAATTTTGTCCAAATTACGTTTTGTTAACAAATAAGAATTTTTATCATTTTATGAGAATATTAGTTGTTGATTTGAGTTGAATAAGAATTCAAATAGGATTTAAATGGTTTAATATAACTAGAGGAATAGGTGAATCGGAATTTTAATATGGAATTAAAATAAATCAAATTTAACTTGAAACTAAATATGTGATGGCTTGGTTATGTTGATTGTGCCTTGTTTGTTTATTGGATATTAGATTGATTAAATGAGAATTCATCAACAATTGAATTATAGAAGAAAATTTCAATAAAATGAAACTGAAAAGAATTAATATGAAATAAATTTGATGATTTAACCCTGTAATAGTTGTTGCATCATATATTGAGTTAGTACATGTTGGAAGACGAAGAGTTGTTAGTAGTTTTGCTTCGTGATTAGAGTTGATGGCCCGACCAATAGGAAAACCTTAATTATATTGATTTGGGTTGATTGATTTTATACCCCTGAGTTAGGTCGCCATTTGGCTTTGTTTTCTTTTGATCGACATGTGAGGCTGGAGTGGCGAATTGTAGTTTTTGGATTGAATAGTACAGAGGAGGTGCTGGCAAATTTTTCAAAAATTTTTGAACTTAGAAACATTTTTGATAATATTTTAAATTAATTATTTTGGTAATAATTGGAATTTGAACATTTTTCTTAACCTAGTAATTTCGGGGACGAAATTCTATTAAGGGGGGAAGAATGTAACGACCTGGATTTTTCAGCTATATTTAAATTGGTTTTAAATATTATATTTAGAATATTAATGGATTTAATATTGAATTCGTTATTAAAACGACGACTGAACGTTTATATTCGTATTCAAATTATAAAACGAACTCGAAATGGCGTGGTAGTTCGTTAAATTGAGTCTTGAACTTCAATTGATTATACATAATCCGTTTTAAGACGGATTTCTATGAAACAAGAAACGTCTGAATCTATTTGATAATAATTTTCTAGTGAAGCAGACAAATCGAGTTTTCATATTATAAATTTTGTTTTATGTCCAAATCAAATTTTCAAATAGTTGTTGTGGAGTCGTTTATAAACCATAACGATTTATTAAATTTAATAAATTATTGGTTTTGAATTTGGATAAAATTTTTGAGGCGTAATTATAATTTAATTTTTAGAATTTTACTGCAATTTTGTTTTTGGGAAATAAGCAACTTTTTATATGGAGTATTTTACACCCTATATCAGCATTTTAGGGTTTTACAGAATTAGTTAACTTGTCTATTTTATTATAGGGTTGTGATCGTGGCATGTTGCTGTGCACGGCGGTATTTTTATTATTGTCGATAGCGAGTCGTATGCAAATGGAGTTTTATACATCAGGGTATAGATAACTTTAAAACTAAAAATCTAACCTAAATACAACTAATTAAAATAGCATGTGTACCTACATTTTAGCCGAGCTATGTTCTTTCATTTCAATACCATATTTTCACAGCTAGCTCTACATTGTACCCCATGTTACGTTTTCTACATTCAGCCTTATCGAATTTAATGGAGTATGGCCATTTTTAGACAAACCACACACCTAGCTTATGATAAAAGAACGGTAAAATACTACCTAATGCCTTGCGTGAGGAGGAAATCAAATCTATAAATATACACTTCAGTCTACATTGCTTCCTCCACAGCAAAACATCAAACAAGAATTTTGATTTCTCTCTTAAAACCAGTCGAAAACTTAGTATTATAAAGATTCAAAGAAAAGAGAAAATGAAACAAAGCCAAACAGAAGTCCTATGAAATCGAAGCTTTAGTCTTGGAATACTAGAAGCTAGTTTTGACAAACGGATTCTCTGTTCTGATGGTGACAACGGGGTGTGGTTGGCGTAGGGGGGGATGGTAGTGGGCCAGTGGCTGTTGTACGCGATAAAGAAGAGGAGTTGAGGATGGATGAAGTTTCATGCGTGAACAACTTCAAGGTGATGGTGCTTGAAGTAAGGGGTAGATGAGCGATGTGTACCAGGCGAGAGTGTTTTCAAGGAGGCGGTGCATACGTTGGAGTTATATGACCAGGGCGTCAAGGTGTTGGGAGGATGGCGTGAGTTAGAAACAATAGGGTGTAAGGATATTACTCGCAAAGAACGATGGAAGTATTGAAACGATGGTGGTTGTTGTCTGCGATGTAAATACGAGTGAGTACGATGTATATGTATGGGAGCAGAGCGGTTTCAACTGAGAAGAGCTAGAAGAGCTTTGAATACATGAAGGGAGAACCTTGCTATTTTGGTTACAGAAGTAGGTGGAAGCTCAGTAAGCAGGAGACTGGTTGTGAGTTTGCATGGCGGTTGACAACATCAACTGGAGCCACGTGGAGGGGGCTCGGTCTGAGCGCAGTGCAGTTCGACGGAGTTGGGGAGATCTGAACTGAACGACGGTGGCCAAAGGGTCTGAGTGCCATGGGCACACGCGTTGGTTAAGGATAGTTGGGCTCGGCCAGTTGTAGCTGCAAAGAAGAAATGCACGTAAGTTTGTGGGTAGGCTTAACATAAAATTAATAATAATATAAGTTTTGCTGAAGCATGGCAGTGAAGAGTTGTCTGTTCGGAGAGCAAAAAGGGGTTCTGTTCATGGGGAGGAGGTGATCGCATGCAACGCAAGAATGAAGAAGAAATAATTATATTGGACAGGAAACTGAGAAGGATTACTTACGTGAAGATGGGGAGATTTTCCTATAGGGATGTGATGGAGGAGAAAAGTGTATCGGCTTTTAAATATATAAAAAAAAAATGATGAATGGAAGAGCATGAATTTCAAACAGGGAAAGTTGACACTTGTATCTTATCGTCGATTGAAAGGAGGACTCAGAAAAGTTGTCAATTGAGAGAGGAAACACGTGATCAAGGAATTTCTTAACACGGTATAGCACGGTTATTAAGCGTATTAGTTAGTAAATTAGTTATCATTAGGGTTAAGGTATTTTTATTTAAAGATTATAATCGCGATGACTTTTCCGTACGTAAACAGAATCGAGTGGAGCCAAATACATTGGAATCATGGTGAAGAATGCTACGCTGCTGAGCAGGTTCAGATGAGATTGGAAGCAGTTTGATTTTAAACGCTCATTTAAATTTAAATGAAATGTTCTAAATCATCGATCCGTCAAAATACAAAGGTAAGTTAACTCTCACACTTTTCTGGAATCCTGTGATGTGATTAAATTCATATAGTTAAATTTAATTGTTGATAATTGGTTGATTGGATGCCTTAGATGCCTATGGTTGATTTAATGGTTGATGTGAAGTATATTATTGTTGTTTAAAATTATACATTGTTGTGTAATATTATAATGATCTGTAATGCAGGGAAGAACAGGTAGGAGGAATCAAACTGGATTCCTCAAATATTCAGTATGCTGTTTATTTCATATTTTATACGAACTGATTAAACCCCGTTGACTTTAAACCTGTTCGTTGTTGAATGTTGTTGAGATTCAAATCATTACATAGTATTGGTTGAGAAATTTATAGCTGATGGCCCAAATATACACTGTTTTATAAAGATTAATTTACCGTTAGGTAAATTGATAGAAATGAAGTTATAAAATTTATTTTATAACCGAAGATTGATTTTAAAAATCTATTATTTGAAGTGAAAGTTTATAAAGAAATTAAATATTTATTATTTATTCAATTGAGATTATAAGTGATTGTCAAAGGATTTTTATAATAAGATCTATAAGCAAGTAGACAAAAGTTAACGTAACGATTAATTGTTTTAGAGAACAATTAAAATGGAATTATGCTGGAACTGATTATTAGTTATTTAATAAGAATCAAGGAAAATGGGATGATTTAAATTAATTTTATTATTAATGAAAAGACTAATTGGGATTGATTAACGAGTTAATCGGGTTTTAGAGTTGACAAGTCAACTGCGTTAACTGAATTGGATTATTGAACATTGCTGTTAATTTAATGAGGATTCATAGAGTTATATATAAAATGGATTGAGAATATTAATATATGGAAACTGATATATTATTTTAAAGTCCAAGTAATGTTGTGTAATCAACAAATAGATCCATTTTTATTTTCGTTTATTTGGTAGTTAAATAACCGACTATCAAATTTTACCCATACGATTGTTGGTACGGAAAGACCGGAATCGAATTTATATTCGAAAACCATTCCGACCAATAAATACGAATGCGTCGAAGATGCTGATCGAGATGGAGCAATTGAAAACCGTAGATCTTCATAAAACGGAAGAGTTACTTATAATCTTTGGCTGATCCTTAGAGATATATTGTGATTCTTTCATGGTTGAAATCTATGAATTGCAAGGACTACTCGCTACTAATCTATAGGGTGATTCCTAGGATGTGGTAGGTGGGTGCCTTTGGTTCACCCTGTTCCTGGATGACTTGTATGGATGAATGTCTGACAGAGTATTTATTAATCACGTATGTTGAATTTTACAAACGTATTTCTGTTAAGAATGGTCGTTCTCTTAGCTTAACGACCAGAGTATTTTTATGGACGTCAATTAGTGATTTGACGGATCTGACGATGTGGCATTCAAAGTGAATGGTGGCCAGATGTTCAAAGAGATAATTATAGCCTTAAGCCTCACAACCAGGAAATGACAAAAATCGGGCAGGCAGCATGGCTAGGTGGGTCATTCCCAAGTAGGGTATATTGTCACCAATCTAGAGAAAATTCATTTTTGTTCTTCTTTTTATTTCTGTATCTCTCGGGAAACGGTAGCTGCGCAGCCATAATGGGTGATAAGATATTTGATACACTCAAGTTAAATGAGTGGTCAGTCATGTGTGGCCGAGTTGCAAGACATTCTTGTTGAACCCCAGTGTATACCCTCTAGAGTAGACTGATCGAAAGGTGATCCCATACCTTGTCATAGTTGGAATCCAATCTCCAATAAGCACCAAGCGGGTTTTGATTTTATAATAAATATGTAGAGCGTGAGATGCAAGCATTCAACTAGATGGTTATTTATTTGTGATTTGTTAGACACTATTATAATATCACTAGATTTTGATATATCAAAAATATTTTGGGTTATAGTAAGGTAAAAACCGTCCGTGTTTATGTGTGGACTGGTCTTACTATTATCCTTTTCTTTCATCAAAGATTTCTAAAGTTAAACAAGTTGGCTGTTGAATGAATTTATAACTGAAAGTATTTCAGATTGTTCTGGGTGAATTTTTCTTTGCTTTAAATGTAATCGGGTCAGACCGAGTATATTATCTTGTTTGGAATCGCTTGGAGTTTCAGAAGAGGAGATGGAGTCAAGACGTATATCCATACTTACTGGTATTAGTTATTTTCGTTGTGTGTGTAATTACTGGTATGAATGTATCCTCTGATGTTGAAATCATATATATACAGTTCTTTTTGTATAAAGTATTATTGATTATATTTTGTCCATTCTGCTGTGAGACTCTGATCTTCTATTTCTTCTATTCTAATATTTCTTTCTTTCTTCTCTCACCCTCTAACTTCTTTCAATTAACTTTCTAGGTTTTCAATATTGGAGTTTTGGATACGATATGTATTAGCGTCTGAATTCGAGTGTCGAATTTCCCGGTCCGCTACACCCACGTTGCGCCACCTCAACGACCCGCGTGATGGCTTAGCAAATTTGCACAAAAGCCCCTCCCCTTTTCTATCTTCCTTTCCTTTCCTCCTTCTTCTTTTCACTTTGTTCCCTCATCTTTCTTTCTCCTCCAATGGCCTCCCTACTCCATGCCTCAGCACCCTGACCGTCGCAGCCACTGTCCCGCACCCTCTCCGCCTGAGCCCCCACCACTGCTGGTCGTGGGCCCCCTTCCCTCCACAAACTCCAAAACACCGTTTTGACCTCCTTTTATCACTTAGGTCCTTAAAAATCCAATTTTTACACCTCGAACGACCACGTACCCCCTGTGCCTACACCTCCATCGAGCCAGCAGCAGCCCTCGTGGTTCCCACAGCCCAAACCGCCCCTTACACCCCATTTCTCCCTTCATTTAGCTTTAAACTTCCATATCTATTAGTGTTCATGTGTTTGAGTGTTTTTGCGAGTTGTTTGAGCCCCATGAGCTACCGAAAAAAAATTCAAAGAAGCCCTTCAAGTGTCACCGTCGAGCGTACATGCCCATAGTCCTTCGAAATAGAGTTTGGCGGAGTGGAAACCTCCGGTGAGGAACCGAAATTCATGTAGATAAGGATTAAAAATTAACTGTTAAGTGTTAATTTAAATTTTTAATTATGTTTAACATTAATTATATGTGTTGCATATGATGTTAAATGTTGAGTGATGTGGTAAAAATGTGATTTTTACATCATATATGTGACATTCCTTGAGTTTATAATACTTGAATTACACTCAGTGTTGATTGAAATTTGGTTGGACCTTAACTGATTTTGGTTGCGCAATTTATTAACGATTGTTATCGACTGTATATGAATGTGATAAACCCCACACTCCTCTTGAGATGACATACGCTACACGTCTCTCATGAGTGTATGTAAGCTACATGGATTTTGATGTAAACACCACACGGGTATTGGAATGATATTTTTACACATCTCCCAAGCAATTGATAGAGTTGACAGTAATTCACATATCTCCTTTGTGTTTATGTAAGCTACATGGATTTTGATGTAAGCCCCACACGGTTCTTAGGATGATAATTTTACACATCTCCCACGTGAGTAGATAAGTCACGGTTGATTGTGAATGTGATGCAAACCCTACACCGGTATTGGTTTGAAGATAAACACTGATCTTAATCCCAAGTGTGTGGACTGTCAATCCATTGAATTTACAGGACGGTATAAGCGTTGTTTAATGCTTATATGGTGTAGTGAACTTTATGTGTGTGAATTAGATGCGCATTGCTTGTCGTTTGAATGTAATAATATGCACCGTATGATAATGAACAGTAAAAGTGGTTATTGGTTAATTGGTTAAGTCTCCATAATAAAAATGGATTTTCAATGAATATTTATTATTATAGTAATAGCTGAAAAATCGAAGTTTGATTTTGTCGTCTGATTTTGGATGAACGCAAAAATATTAAAATATCGATTAATATTCGTAACTACAGCAAATGATTTTGAATTGAATTTTACATACTTGTGACATGTCGAACTTTTGATTTTGAAATTAATAGTAACATTTAAAAGTGAAGTTCAGATATGCTATGTAGAGATGTTTAAAAAGAAGTTTTTTCAAAAGTTTCTCGTTTATTTTTATTATGAATATCAAGAAGATTTGGAATAAAAATATTAAAGTTCAAAAAATAATATTATTTTAATCATTATAATATTATTATAATGTTGCAGTATTGGAATAAAAGATTTCTATGTTGAAAATTTTAAAACATAGCTTTGGAAATTTATTATATATATTTTAAATAATATATAGAATTTTTCTTAAGCGATTCGATGTAGTGTATATATATATATATGTAAATACACACGTTGAACATAAATTAAAATAGAACTTTTCGCGCAGCGGCAGTTCCCGTTTTTGATGTATTACTTTAAATGAGTATACCGGGAGATCTGGCCGTCGAATTTTCCCGAAATTGGATCCTTGGGTTAGTTTTGAAAAGATCTTTAAAATGGTAATAAGAGTTTTGAAATCCGATGGTTAGATTTTCCAGAATGTTTAGTTCAAGTTTGAATGAAAACAATGCCATAACCCATAATGACCTGTAATTGGAAATTACGGGTATGGACAATTTTCATATAAATAAAAATAGCTCAAAATCATTATAAATATTATAAATGATTTGGGAGGATTTTCAACCAGTTTCACATGGTTTGTAATGATAAAAATGGTTAAGTGAGATCTGGCGATTTCATGTAAAGCTTAATTAACTGATTTTGAGAAAGAATTTTGAAATAAGAATTTAATTCTTGATTTGAATTGAATTCTTGAGTTAACCTTCAATATAGGTTATGTAATGATTTTTGGAGAGCCAAATAACATAACCAGATTTGAGAATAAGATTTTAAATCTTATGAAAGGAACCAATTAAAAAGAGACCTAATTGGTGAATCAATTATCCAACAATGGATTTGACACTACAAGAAAATAGTATATTTATAGAAAACAAAGATTGCATGATAATTTACCTTGTTATAATTAAATATGCTAGTCATTAGTTAGAATAAACCATGACTTTGAACAATAAATTATGACATTAACCAATGCAATTACAAATAAGTCATTGGTTTGGAACATGAACCATGACATAGATCCCACGCAGTATTAAATTATTGGGCAAATATTACCACCGCCAATTTTTTTACCTTCCCTCCCAAGCTCGGCCGCTAAAAATTACTTTTCGTGTTTCTCAAAATCTACTTTTCACGTTTCCCCCAAATTTCACATTTCCTCCCCAATTTCACTTTTCCCTCCAATTCACTCAACCTAATCCCTCTCCGCTCACGCATTCCATCCAAATCGACATTCCGCCTGCTGCGATTGTCTACGGATTTCACCTTTCTCCTGATTCTTCGACCTAATTCTTCGAACTATATTTCAGGTTTGATTGTGAACTTGATTTCAGGTATGATCGTATTAATCTAGCATTGATAGTTACAGTAGGTGATTAGTTGGTTTGGCACTCGCTTCTCATCTTCCTTGTCGTCTTAAACGTAAATCTAGCATTTTTTTTCACCGATTTAAATGTATTCCAACATATACGTTATCACTTCGATTTCTAGATTTTAGTTTAATGAATATTTAAGCGATTAGCTTGGATTTTCTTGCATAAATATTCAACGATATTTGGAACGCCATATTTGCTAGCTAATGATTCAACCTTGTAGACTGCTGGAGCCTATAACAACCATATTTGCTAGCTAACGAACACCATAAGTATATAATTTCCACCGTCATACCAGAAAAACAGATTTATTAACATAAATGATATTTATAGCAATACAAATAAATCTATGCCTATTTAAGTAGCAAACTCCTCATACAGAAACCTTATTTGGTTGAAAATAATAAGAAAAAAATTGCTTCATGTCACCTAATTATGTCCCGCTACGAAGAAATGTCCAAATAGGTGCATGTGAATCATGATGTGATATCCGCTTGTTTATTTATATACGATAGTAAATTTTAAGGTATGTATGCAACGAACGAAAGCCGAGTATTTTAGTGAGTAAGATAGACGAACGGAGAACGGAGAACGCGTTCACAGAGAACAACGTAACTAAACTTTAAATTAGGTTTAAACCCTTTTATTTTCAAACTGGGCTGAAGCCCATGACTGCTGTACTCACGCATACCCACTCTGGTCCAACATTTCTACTCCCTTAAATCCTCTTCTCCTGTTTACCTTCCCCTTTTCCCAGTTTAATGATGGATTCTAACATTCCTTCTACAATAACACTTCACAACCAAAAATATCACCTAAATCGAATCGTTCCAAGCATCTGCACTCATGTTTCTCTCTTTTCTCTTCATGGTTTCAGCAAGCACACTTCAACAAAAAGAAAGAAACCAATAACCCATATAAGTTCTATGTATATGCTTCAGCGTGCACGTGCACCTGTACGGGCGTCCTATCCTTTTCGAAAATGTCTTTCCACCACTATTTCGAATAAAAACAAAACCAGGCCGACCTTAAACTTAGCCTTCCTAAATCATCTACGTCCACCTGAAAAGCTTGCACCACCTTCTATCACACCACCGACCTCAGGCGCTCCTCCTCACCAAGATTCGCCCCACTTGATTGTCTAAGGACCCCACACGAACCACTTAAAGCCCTATACATAAACGTTCATCCCAAAACCAAAAATCCACTCGTTCGATCATCTTAGATCATTGGAATCCACCAAAGTTTGTTTGTGCCTCAGACGAACACCCCCGATGCTCCCCAAGAAGCAGTTCCAAATTCCATCAACAAAAATTTCGAGAATTTAATTTTGTACCAAAAACCCAAAACCATTTATAACTTGCTCTATATAGCCTTTAAAAACTGAAACCCTGCTTTAAAAATCACGGTTTGCTTTTGCCAATCCAACAATAAATCTGAATTTAGATTCCATGGTGATAAGTTTCTTTTGAGTTTAAATAACTTTTACAGTATGTTATATATATATATATATATATGGAAATATATATGTATATTTGAAGTTAAATTATTTTTACAGTAAGCTTCGAATTTATTTAAACTATTACGATGTTAAACAACATTCTTTAATTTCATTAGAAGCTTATATATGGATTTCTAAGCAAGGTGGTGGTTTAAGGATAGTAACAAAGCTTATACTTTGTTTATAGTCTTTTATTCGTTATGTTCTAGTCTTTATTTCAGATCCAAACTGAAGATCGAATTATTTTAATAACCCAGAGTATTTATTCATATTCCAAAGTTTACACCATCATGTATATAAATCAGTACTAGATTTTAAATCGAAAAAGGTTTTACTTACTTACGTGCCCTGTTTTTGTTCCAGGTTTTTCATGCAAATGATCACTGTATGTTTTCTTTCTATACCATTTCTTTCCCATTCAAGTTTTGCTATTCTAATTTTTGTGTTTCAGTTCCGATATGAACCGCTGAATCTACTAACTTCACATTCAAGACAATATATATGCGCGCACACGCACACGCACACACACACACATCACAATCTAAACAGTAAATAATTGGAATAGTTTACTCAAAAATATGTATACTGCTTTAAATTCTTGTTAACTAGCTTATGAATTTCCAGTTTTTTTTAGATTTTCCATTGCAGGTTTTAACAAGAAAATATGTGAATGCATATATGTATACGTTTGTTCTACCTCTAACAATTAGTTAATAAAGAGGTATAGTTTACTCACAATATTGTCCACAGTTTGATGCTATTGGTTCCAGATCCTAGCTAGTACTTTGTTTGCTTTGGTTTTCCAAGCTTTAATTTATGTTTGTTGCCATTATTGTTCCAGATTTTTAAGTGCATGAGGCATCTATATGTATTTATAGACAAAACCCTGATTTTCTTATTTTTAAAACTCTGGGTTGGGGGGTTATTGATGAGTGGAGATTTATTCCTGCCATTGGCAGTGCTGGAGGCTTGTTCACTGGTTGGGATAGTAATTTGTGGAGATTTAAGCAAGAGATTTGTCAAACATATTGCCTACATGTTGCATTGGAATGTGTTGCGACTAAAAAGCTTTACTTTTTTTTCAAATGTTTATGGTCCTAATACCAGAAGTGAAAGGAAAATTTTGTGGAAAGAAGCGTTAGAATTTCATAGTTTGATGTACGGCCCTTGGGTTATTGGAGGAGATTTTAATGTTACTAGATTTAGTTATGAACGAAGTAACTCATGTGCTAATCATTATGGTGACGTGACCGACTTTAGCGAGTTTGTGGGGGAGTGTGAGTTGATTGACCTCCCTCTTGCGAATAGAAAGTTCACTTGGTCAGACGGCAGAACTCCACCGACACTTGTGAAACTTGATCGTTTTTTCATTAATGCTCATTTTGAGGATCTTCACCCTTTAACCTCCCAAAAGGGCTTATCTACGATTATTTCTGACCACTGCCCTGTTGTTTTGGATACTGGAGACGCTATTAGGAAAAAACCTTTTTTCAGATTCGAAAAAATGTGGTGCCTGGAGGATAACTTTGATGATTTGTTGTATACGAGATGGTCTGCATTTGGGGAGAGTGGCGATGCAGCGAGAGCTCTATGTTCTAAACTCAAACTTTTGAGGAAATTTCTTATAAAATGGAACATAGAGGAGTTTGGTCATATCAGAATTAAAAAGGAGAAGCTTGAAAAACTGATTCTTGATCTTAACGTACTGGAAGAAGAGAGAGGACTTGATGCTGTTGAAAGAGATTTGCTTCATCAACGAGAGAGAGAGCTCAACACAGTCTTGGATCAAGAGGAAATTTTTTGGAGACAGAGATCTAGATCTCAGTGGCTGAAGGAAGGAGATAGAAATACTGCGTATTTTCATAGAGTTGCTAATGGTGGGCGTCGCACCAATTTGATACACAGTATTTGGAAAGATGGAGTAGAGATTTGTGAGCAACAACTTTTGAGTGATACTTTCACTGAATACTATAAAAGTATCTTTGGGGCTCGCATTGAGAATCGTATTTCAGGTTATTGGCGCAAATTGTATCCTGATGTTGTTGACCTCTCGGATATTGAAAGTGATTTTTCTAAAGAGGAAATTTTGAATGCTTTGAAGGAGATGCCTGGGGACAAAGCGCCTGGACCTGATGGGTTTCCTACCTTTTTCTTCAAACGCTACTGGGGCATGTTGAAAGATGATGTTTTGCGTTTGTTTGACGAATTTCACAAAGGCACATTATGGTTGGACTTGATTAGTTATGCTAATGTGGTATTAATCCCCAAAAAAGAAGGTAATGTTACGGCCGCTGATTTCAGGCCGATTAGCCTCCTTAACACTAGTTTTAAACTAATCACGAAGGTGTTGGCCAATAGGCTGAAAGTTAAGATGGATGCGTTGATTGATAACTCGCAAACTGCTTTTATTAAAGGTAGAAACATTCTAGATGGTGCTGCGTTGGTTGGTGAAGTGATTTCTCATTGCGATAGATTTGATGTTCCTTGTGCTATTCTTAAGTTAGATTTCGCCAAAGCTTTTGACACTGTTGACTGGCGGTTTCTGATCGAAGTACTGACGGCAAGAGGCTTTCCCACCAAGTGGATTGATTGGATTTCTATGATTCTTGCATCTAGTAGATCCAACATTTGTGTTAATGGAGTTGCTGGCTCTACTATTAATTCTAAGCGAGGTTTGAGACAAGGCGACCCACTCTCTCCTCTTCTTTTTGATTTGGCGGCAGATGTTTTTTCAAAAATTCTGAAATTGAGCTGTGCAGAAGGGATCATCAGTGGCTTCGGCAGTGATCATGTGGTTGGGGGCATCAACTCTCTACAATATGCTGATGACACTATCATTTTTAGTAAACCAGACTGTAAATATCTCGCTGCACTTAAATTTATTCTTTATGCCTTTGAAAGTTTATCTGGCTTAAAAATTAACTTTCATAAGAGCAGTGTTTATATGTTGGGTTGTAGTGATGATTTACGCAGGTCTTGTGCTGAGATGTTCAATTGCAAGGCTGAAGCATTTCCTTTGAACTACCTGGGTATGTGCATTCGCCCTAAGAAATTAATGAAGAAAGACAGGCAGCACTTGATAGAAAAGGTGGACACAAGACTGGCGAGGTGGAAAGGCAACTCATTATCAAGAGCTGGCCGTCTTGTGCTTGTCAATTCTGTCCTCTCGTCCATTCCATTGTACTGGATGTCCTTCTACCAATTTCCTAGCTGGGTGTTGGAGAAGATTGATGTAATTCGGCGTAATTTTTTCTGGACTGGCTCTAAAGAGACGAAAAAGCTTAGCTGTTTGATTTCTTGGGATCAGGTCTGCAAGTCCAAAGAGCAAGGGGGTCTTGGCGTTATTAACTTGAAGACTATGAATTCTGCTTTACTTTGTAAGTGGTTGTGGCTAATGATCTCGGACAAGCACGCTTTATGGAAAGAGTGGATTGTTAATACATGTTACAATGGCAATTTCGGTTGGAATACCGATTTCTCATCGTGCTCCGTGTTTTGGCGCAATATTATGGCTCATGCGCAGTGGATGAAGTTGGGTACTATGATTGTGGTGAAGAATGGACACAGCATATCATTCTGGCTTGATAATTGGTTAACTAACGTCCCTTTGTGTGTGGAGTTTCCTGAGCTCTTTGGTATTTCTTGCAATAGAAACTTCACTGTCTATGACATGTACGATAATGATGCAGTGGGTTTCAAATGGAGGCTGACTTTCTCGAGGCTTGTGGCTGGTACCGCATTGGTTCAGCTATGCAGATTGTATGATTTGCTCGAAGTGGTGAGTTTTACTAATGAGAGGGATGAGTTCAATTGGATGTTAGAAGGGGATAGAAAGATGTTTAGCGTTCGCAGCATTTACAAGCTGTTCAATTTTGCTGGGATTAGGAGGGTGGGGTTCGAGCTTATGTGGCGGTTCAAAGTCCCTGATAAAGTCAAAATTCACATGTGGATTGTGATTCATGGTAGATTAAACACAGTTAGCAGAATTCGTCAGAGAGGAGTGTACGTTATGGATGGCTGTGTATTCTGTGGTCAAGACGACGAAGATTACCACCATCTTTTTTTGACCTGTGACTTTGTCTTTTACATTTGGACGAAATGTTTGGTTGCGCTTTACCTTGATTTTCACTGGGGCGACTACATTGCGAACCAATTTGATTTTTGGCATAACATTTACCCAACCATGCATGCTTCTCATGACAGTTTTCTTTTTGCTTTGCTGAATTTTGCTTACACTTGGCTACTTTGGCACGAACGCAATTCCAGAAAATTTAACCGCAAATTGAAAGCCCCTAATAGTATCATTTACTCTATCCTTAATTTTGTCTATGACTGGGCAGGCATGGAGCGCAAGAGACAGGCTGATAGCATTGCTGACCGAGTGCGCAGGCGGGTGCGGAGCATCACTGGTCCACATGCTTGATTTGGATGTTCACTGGCGTTAGCTTTTGTAGTTTCATGTCATGTGTTATGTTATGTAATGTAATCTATGATGCTTAATTCCTTTTTGTCAGGCTGTATATAATCGCTGGGTTGTAGCGATAGCCTGTTTTGGTTGTATATATGTTGTACATACACGAACTGCTACTTTATGCTTCTTTTTGGATGGTAATATATATTAGGCGTGAATCATGTTGATTCACTACCTGTTCCTTCAAAAAAAAAATTATGGTTTGGCATGTGAACTAAATGCACTGCTTGATTGAATGTAACATAGTTGCTGCTATGTTTTGATGGAATGATCCTAGCCAGTACTCTGTTTTATTGAAAATTCATTACTAAGGCACTTTCCTATTTATCCTTCTAATCACACACTACGGCCTGTGCAATATTTTTAAAACTTAAGACTTAGCTCTTAAGTTATGTATTTCAGCCTACAAACATTTTTACAGCTTTATATATATATATATAGGCTGTCGTAATTGAATAAAGGTGAGGTGCTAAGCTATGTTACATTAAATCTTCCCAACTATATACTACGGCCAGATTTAATTAGATACATATGTTGTTAGGTTGTTTTGTATTGTTTCATTTGATTGAAAAGGTATTGTATATAAGTAGTAGTTGTTTGCCTCCTAGTGTATATAGGTAGTGTATTGTTTCATTAGATACATCAGTGATAATACACGGGTCAGTAATTTTCGATTTAATGCACTAATATTTAGTGTGCTATATCAGACAAATATCTATCGTTATTTTTATTCATAAAATTAACATAGATGAAATATAACTTCTATTATTCTTAGCCGTTTTCTTAACGAAACCACTCTTTAAATTTTAAGTGCTTGATTCCTACATGAATTCGTACTGTAAAATAATACTTAATTTAAGTGCTTGATTCCTACGTGAATTCATACTGTAAAGCAACTATTTAGGTAGTGTATTGTTTCATTAGATACATCAGTGATAATACACGGGTCAGTAATTTTCGATATAATGCACTAATATTTAGTGTGCTATATCAGAAAAATATCTACCGTTATTTTTATTCATAAATTTAACATAGATGAAATATAACTTCTCTTATTCTTAGCCGTTTTCTTAACGAAACCACTCTTTAAATTTTAAGTGCTTGATGCCTACATGAATTCGTACTGTAAAATAATACTTACTCTAAGTGCTTGATTCCTACGTGAATTCATACTGTAAAACAACTATTTAGTAAACTGTGTATATTGAAGACCCAAATAACCTCTTGTACATTATTCATATGCTGGATGCAAGTCATATAACTCTGGGTTCAACATATGCTAGTTACTAATCATCCAACTTTTGGATTACTAAACACCAGCACTTGATGAATCAAGACATCCATATTTAGAGCGCTGGATGGTCCATCTAGGAAAGCATATTATACCGTACTAGTTTATTTCATCTTCTAAATAAACAAGGCTATCAACAACTATGGAATGCAGAGTCAAAACATGGGCTACATCAACTTTATTTCTATCAGCAACGTGTTGGTTAACTATATCTCAAAGTCAGATAAAGAAGGCTATCTGAAAGAGAACACGCGCTGACAAACACACACACACACAAAAACACTAAATGGGATATTGACGCAAAACAAATTTAGGAATATTTGAATACAAGTTGGCCATAGACTCGTTCCCACATCCACGGTTGTCCGAAATGATTATTCAGTCAAAGTGAGAAGTGAAAGTGGTAAAAATTGACAGCTTACCATCCAATTACCTTTTGTTCTCTTTATCGAAAAGTTTTGAAAACAGTTTTATTGCATAGATGCTTTTCCGAAGCTCTGATGTTTTATACTCTGTCAGGTTTCAATCGACTGTATGATTTTATGATAGGGAAAATTGAAGAATTTACATTTTTTGTTACACTGTCATTACGTTTTACTGAAATCTTGTTGCAAGCAATCATTTTATTGAATTCTTACGTGTTTACTACTGAATTCTGATGAAGCTTTTTCGATGCAGTTTCATTTTGAACTGTAGTTTTTGATGTAGTATACAGTTTTTTAAGTTTCTCTAGAATTGTAAATGGTTTGAATTGGGTTACTCATTGTGACGTGAGACTGAGCTTGCATTGCTATAACTGTTGCATTAGAGAAAGCTTGTGTGTTCATGTGTCCTCAGCCATGTTAACTGTTGCATTAGAGCTAGTTTGTGTGTTCATGTGTCCTTAGCCATGTTGTGACCTGAGACTGAGCTTGCATTGCTATAATACTTGTGAACTTGTTGGCAACTTGGCGTGGATAATGCAAATGAACAACTTATTCTCTGAGCTTGCATCTTTTGTAATTATACATATTTGTATATTTATAACTATTATACGTTTGTTTATGTTTCTTCTTGACAGGTATTGTATGATTCTTTCGAAGTTGATATATGATGTCGCTCTTCTTCAAACCGGTTATGCTTGTTGAAGTTCATGAATATTTTTAGTATGTATCGTTTTGGTTTGCTATACTCGTATGTATTGTATTATTTATGTTTGAATTCATCATGTATGAAATATTATGGATATATATATTTTGTTATTTGGCTTATGACTCTAATTGTGTACTCAGAATGTTATGGAAATATAATTTTATGAAGTGTTTGAATATTATGGTAGCAAAATGTTGTAATAGAAATTTTTGTATAGCCTTCTAAACTGTGCAGTGAAAAGAAAAATTGTTTATTATAGCATTCTGGTAGTGCTATACAAAATATGTTTCAAGGAATAAACAGTTTTCATAGCATCAAAACGATGTTGTAGTATGCAGCAGTGAATTTTCCATGGCGCGTTTAGATGCATCATAAAAATATTCCATAGCTTGTTAAGATGGTATAACAACAAGGAATGTCAACATATTACAACCTTTCCATAGCATTCCGATGCGTCATAAAAAATTTCCACAACATGCTTCATAAGCTATAGAAAAGCAGTTGCACTAATTGATCTGTTTAAGATAGCAGCTTTCCATTGCAAGCATGACGCGCTATAGTATCTACCGGACTTTTCACAGCATGTTGATATATGACAACTATAGAATCTCTATAGAAAGATTTTATAGCGGTTTTTACACGCTATAAAAAGCCTTTTTCTTGTAGTGGATTTGAGTTGATTTGTTTTGACGCGAATTATTCGAAAAGACTGGGTTTAACCCATTTCAAATATTGGAAGATTGATTAAAAGTCGAAGATATTGAAGATGGTGCAAGACCGACAATCTTCACATCGAATGAATTATTGCTGATGCCCTGGATATGGTTAGCTCCCTTGAAGTGGTTAAAGTGGCTGTTGACCGGACGTACTTATTGATTTTCCAGATGCGTGAGGACCTCTCTCCTATATCAGACATATGGAAGGAGGAATAAGGTACCTCCGGTTTTGTTCAGACCTAGAATGGAATTGTAAATGGATTGTGTGCCTGACGTTGTAATTTATTATGTATTAATTGATCTCTGCAAAATATATATTTGTTTGGTAGCAGAGAATATATTCTCTTAGCTTAGCACTCTTCTCTGAGACGTATGAGCTCAAAGGTTATATATTAATAGACATCAATTGTATGGCATGAATTGACAATGTGGCATGCAGAGATGCAGTGATCAAAGCTATTGTTGAAAAGCAGAGCTTTGTGAATGATGATCAAAGCATGGTATATATATCATAGCTTTGTGTATGGCTTTAAGTTGCAAGCTTCACACCCCAGTATGAGTAAAAAAGGGATGAAGGACCATTCAGAGAACATGCGTTTCTTTCTAGCTAGAAGTGATGCCATGGTATGGAGCCCAGGAAATTTACATTTGTGATGTGGGAATCGAGATGCCTCGGATGTGGCCGCACAAGGCCAGAGTAGTCGACATATTGACCAAGAGGTCCAATAGGACTGAGAAACATATTGTTCATGCATTGATAATCAACGACGTACGGCTGATCGGCCCTGCCGATCCGAAAAGGGATATGTTCCCTGGGACATTTTGCTACAGATGTTCCGAAGTTCGGTGAGGAGAGATCCCTTGCCTCGGCTCATGATGGAAATCCAAATTCCAATACGGGATTTTATGATTTTAGTTATATACCTACGGCGACATAATAGGGTGGGGTATTTTGTCGTCTAAGATTGATACATTTATTTTCGAAATTGTTTTAAACGCTAATAATAATATCAAATGATTTTTATTTTTCTCGTATCAAGCATGTTAGGCCATTATAAGGTAAAACTCTATCCTCTGGCTTGCACTTTCATTGTGTGATGGGACCTGAGTCTTATAACGACTTCATTTTTCTAAAGAGCATTGCGTTGTTCATTTTATTTTACGCACTGGCATTCGTGTGAAGGAAACCCGTTCCATGTAATACGGCGTGGTTCCATGATATGCTTTATGTCAAATATATTAAGTTAACTGCCGGGTTTCTCATATCAGTCCCATGACTAACTCGTAGTTTGTGTTTTTCCCTTGCAAACTCGGGTGCCCATAATTTTTACACGGGCAGCCAAGTGAACAGGTCTTTAAGCTTGCTTTCTTTTAGGATGTGTACTGGAGCTTCTATAGCTGTTTTTGGAACTAGGAACTGAAGATGTACTTATATGATTGCCATTGGAACTTTTTAAGACACTCTCTTTTGTTTAATTATGTTTTATTCCGCTGCAAACTTATTATCTTTAAGTTGAAAATGTTATGTACTAAGTATGATCCTGTAATTTTGATGTAACTCCGATACTTATTTCTACTATTGTAAAGTGATGTAAATTATTCTCTGATATTATTTATTATGCTATATTATGTGATCTACTGATGTGTTTAATGTGTTATATTCCAACGACAATCCATTCCGTCTCGGATCGGGGGTTTGGGTTGTCACACATTTCATCAAAAAAATTATGGTTAAACACTCAAGTTTATGGGATTATAATAATCTTCATCTAAATATTATAAGTTGTTGTTGCGATAAAGTTTTATAGGGAAGATTTTGATTTTGGAATTCACTAATATGCCTATTGTACCTAATAAATGTAGTAAGAAATCATTATGCATCATATTTGATAGAAATAAGTGTGGAGGGGTGTAACGACCCGCATTTTTAGTTAATTAAAATGTGAATTTTTAATTGATTTTTAGTGAATTTCAATGGTCAAGTATTAAATCTGGACCTAAGAACAATTGAAAATAAGTTATAACTTTGTTTTATATTTTATTGGGATTAAAATAAGGTTAGTAAACTTTTAAAATCAATTTAAAATTCGATAATTTTATATTATCTCAATAGCTTAAAAATGGACATTTTGCAAATAGTCAAGGATTTCGATGGAACCTTTTTTATAGGATTCATAATAGTTAATTATTGTTAGATTTAAAATTTCAAGTCAATCGGAGTTAGTGTGTAAGCATACATAATATAAACGCATATTGAAAAACTAGTTAGAATTCAATAGCTTAAAAAGAGACATTTTTCAAACGATCTCGTAATTTGATGAAATAAATTTTATTGGATCTGAAACGTCAAATAATCGTAAGGTTTCAAATTTCATAATTTTCGGAGTTAGTATGTGAGCGTACGAAAAATAAATGCGTACCAGGTCAACTGGTCAAAATTACGTAAAAACGCAATAAAATAATAAAACAAATGTTCAAACAGACTCCAAATTCGACATGACCTATTTCATTTGATCCATAATTACGAAATATGTTAGTATCCAAAATTTTGTATCGATCGGACTAACCATTTGATCATACGAGCAATAAACGCTTGAAAAAGCTTAAAAGTATTTCACCTTTAAACAAGTGAAGAAATACACTTTGTCGGTTTGAGGTGTCACCAACTTTGGGACCTAGATTTTTCTTTCTCTCCTCTCGCCATCTCGTGACACTTTAGTGATCCATCTTCCCCTCATTCTTAAAAAAACTGAACATTTTCTTCCATTTTTCATTTTAATTTTCATTTTTCCTTAACCTTTCCTTTCTTCCTCCTTCCTTAAGTCCTCTTCCATGGCCGCCCACAACCCCATCACCTGCTCCAGCCCCATCCGCACCACCAACAATCCCTCCCCATGCTTTCGATCACCTGTACCACCTCCCCCTTGCGCCAAGGCCTTTCATCCCTTCCAAAATCCAATTACCCATTTTCTAAAACCCTAAATCAACATTCAAGCCCAAATTAGCCCCAAATCTCCACTCCCCCATACCCACCAGCCCAACGCCTGGCCCCATGAGCCTCATTACGACCCACTCCATCCAATCAATGCAGTGGTCCCCATATCCCCCAAGTCGTGGGCCTACTTAGCTTCTAAACCCTTAAAACTAAAAAATCCCATTTTTCCACTTCCGATTTCTGTTATAAGAGTGTGTGTGTGTGTGTGTGCGAGTGTGTGTATTATGAGTGAGTGGTGATTTGGAGTGAGAAAGGTGTAATCTTAGTTAAATATTGGTGGACAGGATCCCTGTGGCGATAACTCCTCACTCAAGTTTTGCTAACTAGTTTTGTTAGTTTTACTATGTTTGGAAGTTTAGTTAAATATTCGATGTTTACGATGTTCATAAGTTGTTATGATAATGATTTGGGTTTATGATAGGGTTTAATGATGTTTAGCATGATAAAAATGTGATTTTTAAGTAATACACATGTAGTTGCTTGGGTGTGTGACACTTAGAACTAATAGTGTTGACCTGGAATTTGATTAGAACTTTAATGGTCACTAGAAAGTAATTAACAAAGTGTTGGTTAATGGATATTGATGTAAACCCTATTTGGATAATTGATTGTTGATTGGTTGACACTGTTGGTTGAAATATACATCATCGATTGATATTGCGGTTAATCTGTTGATTGACAAACCCATATAAGTGTTAATAGTTTAAGGCTTATATAGTATATACCGCGATATGTGGTAATTGGATGTTAATAGTAAGTAATAACTATTATTGGATGTTAATTATGTATGAAATCCATATAAATTGAATTATATGGTGATTGGTTGAACCTCATTCCAATTCAGAATTAATTTGAATATTTTATTAATAAAATATTCAGTGAAAATTAAAAGTTTGAATTTGACGTTCGATTTTGGATGGACACAAAGTTTATGTTACTACGATGAATATTCGTAAAAGAAATAAATTAATTTGAATTCATTTCCATATAGTTATAGCTTGTTCAAGTTTTATTTTTTAAATGAATAGTTAGGGTAAAAGTGAAGTTCGACTAAGGTATATAGAAAAGGTTTCAACAAAAGTTCCATTTTAAAATTATCCTTTTTATTTTTATAATGGACTTCAAGAAAATTTGGACTTCAAATAATAAGTTTTGAAATTTTTTATTATTTTAATGATTAAAATAATATTAAAATGATTAAATAATGGAATATTTGATTTTCAAGGGAAATAATTGAAATGTAGTTTCCAAAAATAATTATATATTTTTTATATAATTAATAAATAATTTTGGAAGTGTTTTGATTTAGTTTTAATTATAAATCGAATTTGGTCTGAACAGGGCTTGTCGCGCAGCGGTAATTTGCGAACTTCGACCATTAACTTTGAATTAATATACCGGGAGATCCGACCATTGGATTCTCCCAAAACGAAAAACTTTGGGTTTAAAATGAAAAGAGTTTTCAAATGGAATAGAAATTTTAAAAATCCAATGGCTAGATTTTAAGACAAGTTCAAATCTATTTTTGAAAAAGTCACTATAAATGCAGTTTAGAGGCCGAAACTGAAAACTGATTGAAGGGGCCTTATAAAAATTATTAAAAATATGGAAAAATCATGATAAATCATACTAAATAATTTTAAAGTGATTTGAGTAAGAATTGAGAAGTTTTGAACAATGATTTGAATTTTTGGACTTTTGACTTGACTTACTTAACATAGTAAATCAGTATTTTGAAATTTAGTTTGAAGATAAACTAAAAGGTTTCAAACTTACGTTTATTGGATTTGAATGGAAATAACCTTCGGATATTTCGACATTGGATTCCATAGTTATACAGATACTGTTTGAGGAATTTAGAAGATATTGGTATCGTTATTCCCTACACGGTATCTGTTGATTTCAGAATTTGATACTGAATATAAATCGATACGATTTCTGTTCGGAGCCTTATATTTGATATTAAATTAGATTTTGGGTTTTGTTGTGAATGATGTCTTGAATAACATCTATTCTTTAACCCTGCTAAAGACATGATTTGTTTCCAAAGTTAAGTAATCATTGAATAATGACTTTTAGAGATTAAAACAAAGTTAGAGTTTTAATAAATCTTTCAATAAAGATTTGATTGAATGAAATTAAGATTAAAACTATGTTAGATTTTTAATAAATCTTTCGACAAGGATTTAATCAAATGAAATAAAGATTAAAACTAAGTTAAAGTTTTAATGAATCTTTAATAAGATTTTAAATGAAAGAAGGCAATTGAACTTACCGAAACACGAGTGGTGTTAAATATGGAGTACCACCAATTTTGCTCCATGGGATGAATATGATGGGAATGAAATTTAACTTTTTGTAAGGCTCGATAATCCCGATAAGGTTCATAAACCTTGATTTGAGTTAAGTTTGTGAAAAGAGATTATATAATCTTTTGAAACGATTCCAAGGAAAGATTTGAACAAGAAGTTTAAACGAAATAAACCTTTGATAAGATTTAAGGGAGTAATTCCCAATGTAAAGGATGATTGAGTAAAATAATATTCTGAATTGGAATGAGATTTATGATATGTTTATATATCGCTTGATTTTAAAGATGCGATAGTTATTGTGGAAAGACCGGGTTTCAAACCATTTTGTATAAATTTACGATGAGTATTGAATATCGAAGACGGCGGTTGAAGACCAGAGATCTTCACATCATTTGTATTATTGCTGACGCCTTGGGCAGCTCCCGTTATAAGTTTAAATTGGTAGTACTCTGGATGCACTTGTTGATTGTCCGATATGCAAGGGCCTCTCTCCCTTAAGGGATAAGGAATAAGGTGCCTTCGGTTTCATTCAGACCTAGAACGAACTTGTAAATGGATGTATGTCTGACACTGTAAGTTATGGCATAATAAATTGATGTCTATTGATGTTATATCAGCTGGTGGAGGAGAATTTATTCTTTTATCTTAACACCCTCCTCTCAGACTTATGAACTCAAAGGGTTATATATCAATAGACACCGATTATATGTTGTGAATTGACAATATGGCGTGCCTAGTTGCTGATTGATCAAAGATTTTGTTGAAAAGTAGAGCTTTATGGATGATGATTAAAGCATGGATGATATAGCGTAGCTTCGTGTTGAAACGTGACCTCGACAAGCCTCACAACCTGTGAATGGCAGAAAACGGGATGATGGAACGCAAAGTATGGACATACATTTCCTTCTAGTTGAAAAGTGATGCCATAGTATGGAGCCCAGGTAATTTACTTATGTGGATGATGGATTGAGGCGCCTCAGATGATGGTCAATCAACGACTAGGATGACGTTCAACAACGACCTGGGAACGTTACGTTCAGGAGTAACCCGAACTCACCGGGAATTAGCGGGCCAGACCTACCGCCCCAAAGGACCATGCATTGAGTCCTGGGTCATTTTCTAGGATGTTCCGAACGGTTAAAGGAAGAACTTTTTCCTTGGTCATTGATGGAAACCCGACTTCCAATATGTTCCTTACATTTTTAGTTGTAAACCTATACGACAACATAATAGGATGGGTATTACGCCGTCTAAGATTGATACATTTATTTTCGAAATTGATTTCCACACTATGCACTAGTAATAATAAAAGAGAAATTTCACGTATCAAGCATATTTGGCTATTATAAGGTAAAACTCTATATTTCGGTTTGCGTTGCATTGTGTGATGGAACATGAGTCTTATAATAGCTTCATTTTTCAAAATGCATTGTGAGTTATTATTAATCGGTATTCATGTGGAGAAAACCTATTCTGTGTTATACGGCATGGTTCCGTGATTTACCTAACTTTGAAATAAAGCAAATAACTATTTTGGTTTTATACCAGTTCCATGAATGGCCTGGAGTTTATTTTTTTCCCTAAAGTCTAGGTGCCCATAATTTTCCACCCGGGTTGCTTGTAGTTTAGGTTTTGCAAATGTTTTATAGAGCAGGATTCCTGATTGAAGCTAAATTTGTGCCCAAAGCATTTGATAATCTTCCGCTGAATGTAATTATATTTCAACTGTGTATTGTTTTATAATTTATTATTCTTTGATATGTTTTGTACTATAATATAAATTTTTTGTAATAACAATGAAATATTCTTTTGTGTTTTGTTTTGATGTGTTGTATCCCATAACGGTTCAATGATTTCTACCGCTTTGGATCAGAGTTGTGTGATTTACGGTCAATTCAAAATGCGGGGATTTTTGGGTCGTTACAAAGGGTAAAGGAAATATTATTCTTAATAATGCATTCATCATCCCTGTAGAGCACATTTTTTATATGATCTGCATATGTACATAGTTGTTAAACTACATTTTATTTTATAAATCATTTTACATTTCTTCTATCTTTGGGTACTCTCTTTCACATTTAGAAAATGTATTTACAGTGCGGACACTATTTAAACATAGTGTGAGGGGAAGGGGAGAAGCCTACAATGCACTCTTTTTTTAATTGTTTTTCCATTTTCATGCACTTTAAATAGGAACCACATGCATTTTAGGTCATAGTAACATGCATCTTCTAAAAAAAAAATTCTATTTTTGTGAGATGTTGGATTTTGAAAATACAAGAATAGAAGTATTAAAACTAAATATATAATTCCCTCCATGAAGTTAGAAAATGACTCATCAAGAAGATACCACATACCATAATAATTTCCACCACCATTCCATTCTTGTTCCACTTTTCATTCCCATTTTCATTTGTTGGAAAATAAAAGTGCATGTAAAATTGATGCACAAAAAACAAAGAAAAAGAGGGGGAAAAAAAGAAAATAAGTGCATGTAAAACAATGGTGCACTATAAAATTATATGTAAATTGATGTAAGAAATAAAATCATCATTTTTATCATCATTCCATCAACCACTCACCACCCACTCACATCCCCTAAAATGTTTAGAACTTGAAAATTTTCCTTTATCTATGCATAAACCTTTTTTTAAGCCACACTTCATATATTTGTGTAACTGAATTAGAAATTGAAAAAAAAATGATGAAATATGAATAAAAAGATTGATTACACATTCTTAATTATGGATATGTGGTTGTCATGAATATTGAATACCTAACCTTCTGGTGATTATAGTTATTGAGAAGTTATATTTCAGCTAGGAAGTTTTTGTAACATCCTAGATTTTTAACCGTTAAGTTTAAAACATTTAAATTGGTTTTATATGTTGACTTGGAATTTAAATAACTTGAATTCAATGATGTTGAATATTTAAATTCAATTTGAATAATACAATATTAAATTTACTTCCGAAATAGTCGGAATTAGTTGGATTTGCAATACGATATGGATTGGTCAATTATAAAAGGATTTGGTTCAGTTTAGATTTGGATTTTTAATATAGAATTCGTTTATTTAACGAAGTTTGAACGGATAGTTTATATTTAAATTAAAAACGAGCTCGTAACGTCGCAGTAGTTTGTAATATTACGTTTTGAACTTTAACTGAATATATAGAATCCAATATAAGTCGGAATTCTTTGAAACAAGAATCATCTGAATCTATTTGGTTATAATTTTCTAATGGAAGAGGAAAATCAAGATTTCATATTGTAGATTTTAAGTTATGTCCAAATAAAATTTTCAGAAAGTCGCTATGGAATCATTTATAAATCATAGCGATTAAGTTAATAAATTTAATTCAATTTGAAAGGAATTTTTTGATAACTTGAGATAACGATCTAATTAAGATGCGAAACTAGTTCCGGTGAATTCATAGTGACGTTTAGAGTCATGATAGGTATATAGTTCGTTATTTTTAGAGATCAGGTATTTTAGTGTCCAAAATTGCGTCGTTTTGCGTATAAAATATCATTCCAAGAGAAAAAGTCTCGGAATGTGTGGAAACCTGTGTCGTTGGATCTGTATTAATAAGAAACTATATGATTTCAGTTTTCGTATCGATCGGACATACTGTTTGATGGTGCGAATTGTAAACGCTTAGATTTTTATTTAACCATTTTATCGATTTAATATGGAATTATAGGTTAACCAATTTTCTAATGACTTCGGATTTTAACGAAGCTAATTTTATTAAATTTATAGTGATTAATTAGTGGAAATTTGTGTTAAGGGCTTACCAGTCGAGCCTTATTATTTTATAGGACACGGGAATGAAATAACTATTTTCCAAGGCAAAAATCAAGCGCACGTCTTCATCTTCTTAAAAATCAATTTCTGAAATCAGATTCTTGTCAAAATTACGTCAAATTTAAGCCGTAGTTTCTTCTACAATGAAAGCGATCGTATATTTTTAGGAAAAAATTAGGCGTTATTTATTTCAGAAATCAAATACGGCTTTAATTGTTGAAATCGTGAGACGATTTTGTTCATGTGGATAGGCTAATCGATTTTCTCTGTTGGATTTGTATAACTGATGTTAATTAGCTTATTTTATTACAAAATACGTTTTCTAAACCATTTTATAAAAAGACAAGTGCGGTAGATGGAAAAGGTAAATATATTGACAAAACAGGTCAACCGTTTTATCATGAAATTACTTTTAGATTCATTATATAGTAACATCTTATTCCCAATACATGGAAATTAACATTGGAGTCTCCTTGAACTAGATGTCGTAGAGTGCACTTGGAAACACTACGACTCAATATACTTAACCACAAGATCTTATCAGAAATATTAAAAATTAACTATGAAATTTATGTGATGATTGTCTTGTTATAACTGGTTATATCTTTTTAAAAAATTGTATTAAAAAAAAAAGATAAATGGTTATGTGGGCTTCAATGGCAAATTACAGGAGTGAAAAAAGATAAATGGTTAGCAGTCAAAAAATTGTTGTATAATTTTGTTTTTCATTCAACATCACAACAGGAGCGAAAAAGATAACTGGTTATATCTTTATGTAAAATTTCTTATAAAAAGGTTTAAATTGTATAGTTATTAACTTATTTATGTTTTGAATTGCAGGTCTTATATATCTGTGATGGTTGTATGGTTCAAATTGAAGCTAAATAATCATTTATGCTATGTTATGTTAAATGATTATTTGATTATTTTGTTTTTTCGATAACAAAGGTTTGAAACGATAATTGTATTTTTATTTTCATGGAAAGGCAATATTCTAAGTTTGTTGTATGTATTAAATTTAATAGGTTGATGTTGTCTAAGTATGTATGTTCTATAAGGTAATTTTGTTTCATTACATTAGAAATTAATTGCACAATTATTTCACTGTTAACTTATTATATTATTTGGTTTCATGATGAAAAAGATAAATGTTTTTATCTTTTTAAATTTTATTTTGCTAATAGCAGTAGTGAATTAATTATTGATATGATTACAATTCCGATATGAAATAATTATACACACTAACAAAATCCAGCAATTAATCATATACAGCAACATAACCATAACAGATATACAAATAGTATACGACATATTTGAAAAAGATATATGGTTTTACATTTTTAGAAAAACACAGCCTAATTTTTAATTTTGCTATTACATACTAATTTTTCGTCATTTTGGTGAGAAGAACAAATTATGTAAGAGAAAAATAATATGTATACATGTTGTTGACTCTGTACATGTTCTTACTATCAAGAATACAAACAAAATTAACACATGCCTGTCACTGTGCAGTTGATATTATGTTTGATAGAAGCATTGCTTCTGCACAGTTTTGCCTTCTTGCTTCACTATATCATAATAGTTGGACAATACATCCCATGGTACTGGTCGCATAGGAGATCGATAGCCTCTACAATCAGGGTCATAGTGTTTCTGATAGTAGCCACCTCTTTGGAAATCAACAATGTAGAAAACATGATTACTTTTATGTTCTCTTGCAATTCGTTCACAATATCGACTTTTGGACATGCTATAAATTATTTAGCCATGTGTAGAAAACCAGTACCACTTTCTGATTTTACCCAAAATATTTCCATGAGATGCTAACGATGAAATTTTTTCATCCAATTCTGGGAAGGGAGATTTTCCTGAATTATAGGACTTAGGTTGAAACGACCCGAACTTCCCCGTGAAGGAAAGCACGGATTGAGTTGAGAACAACACACATCAGGACGCAAACAGAAGAACATTTCATTGTTTATTACAACAATTCCATCAGAATACAAGAATATACAGAGTATGAATAAATATTATACATTATCAAATATCAGAGCTTTAAATACATTACTGCAGCGGAAAAAATAATACAAAACATAACTGAAAGGAATACACGGATACAGAGCTTTCTGAATATCACTTCAGCTATAAACCAGGACCCTGTGAATATAAATCTGCAAAACCAAAACTACTAGCTGCCCGTGCGGAAAATAAGGGCACCCAGAGTTTAGGTTAAAAAAATAAACTCCAGGTCAGTCATGTGACTGGTGTGAGAACTAAAACAGTTATTAAAAGCTTTACTTTAAAATTAAGGTAAATCAAGGGACCACGCCGTATAACACGGAACGGGTTTCCTCCCAAGAATACCAGTGCATAAGATAAACAGCGCAATGCTAAATAAAGTACAATGAAGCTATTATAAGACCCAGGTCCCATCACACAATGCAACACAAGCCGGAGGATAGGGTTTTCCCTTATAATAGCCAAAGAATGCTTGATACGTATAAAACGAAATCATTTGATATTATTACTAGTGCATAAGTGTTTCAAAACAATTTCAATCATAAATATCAATCATAGACGGAATGGGTACCATTATATCATGTCGCGATACTAGTTCTACAATTAAAACCGCAAAAATGTCGTATTGGAAGTTTGGATTTCCATCTGTGAACCGAGGCTAGGGAATATCCTCACCGTCTTCGAGACTTTCTAGCCCAAGCCTCAGGAACAGCCGCAACTGCCCCTGGATCGTCAGGGCCGGTCCACACGGAGTGGATTATTATGCCTGAACAATACGTCTCCCCGCCCTATGGGGCGTAAATCTGGTCCGTCTGCCGACCAGAAGGCATCGGTTCGAGAACGACCGATATATCCGAGGCGCCTCCAATTCCAACAACCACATGAGTCAAACTCGTCAGCCAGTTTTAAGCACTGACGCCACTCCTAACTAGAAAGAGACGCATGTCCTCCCTGATGTCCTTTTCCGTTTTTGGTTCACACCGGGGTGTGAGGCTCGCGAATTAACGCTACACAAAGCGATGCCACGAAGGCCGTGCTTTGATCATCTACCACAAGACTTTGCTTTTCAACAGAAGCCTTGATCATTTGCATCTCAGCATGCCACACAGGCAAACCATTCCATGCAACCGATATCAATCAATCACACAGAATGATATCCAATGTCAGACACACAGTCCATTTACAAGTCCGTTCTGGGTCTAAACGAAACCGGAGGCACCTTATTCCGCCTCCCATATGTCCAATACAGGAGTGAGGTCCTCGCATATCCGTCGATCTCCAAGTACGTCTGGACGATCACCAACGTATTCCCTCCTCTTGGGTGTACAGCCCAATCAAGATTATCAGGAATCGTCCAAACGATGTGAAGACCTCCGGTCTTCGACCACCGTCTTCATCTTCGACATATCGTCGTATCAGTTATTCAGAATGGGATAAACCCGGTCTTTCCGAATAACTTGCGTGTATAATAAACAAGTGTTACACAAACACAACATACGCCTCATTCCAATTCAGAATATTCTTTTATTCAAATATTCTTATTCCTAGGGAAAGGTTCGCATTAATTTTATCAAAGATAAATCCTTTTAAATTTATTCTTTAATCTTCCTTTAGATATCTTGTCTTTAACTGGGTTAAAGAATGAATGTCATTTAAAACACATTAATTGTGGAATCCTCACGGAAAACAGATCAATATATATAATCGATATAAACTTCTGTATCCAACCAGTAATATAAATGGAATAACGGCAAAGCCTTTTAAATTCCATATGTGGTAACGGTCTTCCTCCACAGAAGCTCATTTCGATTATTACCAAATCGAATTCCATTCCATCCCAATTTATATATTGGAAAACTTTACTTTGGAAAATTTCCATTAAATCTCAATAAAAAGATTTATAAATTCCAAATCACATTTCACTGTTAATCAGGTTAAAGAACGAATGTCGTTTAAAACACAGTTCGCGATAAACCCAATTCACATTCCATTTCCACTTCTTTAAATCTTGATTAAAAGATTCATTCTTTTCACAACTGGGTTCAAGAACAGTGTTATTTAAGACACCGTTCACGACAAACCCAAAATCCAATTTGATATTAAATAAAAGGCTCTGAATAGAAAATATATCGGCTTATATTCAATAACAAATTCTGAAACCAACAAATATCGTATTGGAATAACGATATATATATCTTTCAAATTCCTCCACAATATCCGTATAATCACGGAATCCAATACCGAAATATCCCGAAGATAATTTCGATTCAAATCCATTCCAATTCTTATATTGGAAATTTCTGGTTATATCGAAAACCATTTTCAATCCCTTTTATTTATTTAAAAATAGTGGATTTTAATTCTAGTTAATAACCAGTTCATTTTGATAAAGATATATTTTTACCTTTACAAATGCGGAATTTTTCATCTCAATTCTTCACAAATCTTTTATTATGATTTTACACAAATTATTAACATTTTTAATAATTTTATCAAGGTCCGTACAGTCGATTTCCAATAACGGTCGTCGAACTGCACTTACAGCGACCTTTTCTAAATTTGATTTGGACGTATCTCCAAATCCAACCGTTAGATTTCAAATCTTTTATATTCGTTGGAAAGTTCTTTTCAATACGAACCTAATGGTTCCAGTTTTAGGAGAATCCGACGGTCGGATCTCCCGTAACGTCAATTCAAAGTCAATGGTCGAAATTCGCGAACTACCGCGGCGCGGCGCGTTCTATTCAGGCCATTGAATATATAATATATATATATTATATATTTCGTCGATTTCAATTCAAAACGTATTTTATAATTCGTTTTAACTTCATTTTTAAAAACGATTTCAACTTCATATTCAATTTTGAATCAAAATTGAATATTCTATATCATTAACATATAAATGATAATATTTTCAAACATCAGGTTTTGAAATCACTTCATTTTCAATATTCATTACAAAAATGAATAAAATTGATATAAATATCGTTCACGTTAAAATGGCGAATATTTAATCAACACGGCTTTATATATTTCAATAATTCGTGTCCATTCAAAATCGAACACCAAAATCAGGTTTTAATCCTTTACTGAATATTATTCTAAAATATTCCTTATTTTAAAATATTCGTTATTTTAAAATATTCTTCAGTTCTGAATTGGAATCGGACACAGCCAAATACCATATAAAGTGATTTATATGGATTTCATACAACACGTGTATAATATCAGTGACAAATAATCAACCATCATCCAAAGTGCACTACTGAACTGTCTGCCAACCTATCGATTGACGTACAACTAATTATTGGGATTAGTGTACGTCAATTTCATCCCAACACCCGTGTGGGGTTTAAAATCAACACAGATTTTATTTGTGCAGTTGGGCGATGTGTAAAATTTATCATCCCAATCCATATCAGTCAAATGGGTGTACATTAACAAATCGTTTTGATTTGTTAAATGAATATTCATTTTACCGTTTATCTAATTTAAATGATATTTTTATTTTTCTAACACATTTTAGAAAATTTCGGTGGCATAACGGCGCGATACTAGAAACGGGACTAGGCCTAGCCTTATCCCCGGTCTAATTATGGCCCACGCCATACACATATCAATCAAATCAATTTCCATATCATCAAACAATCAAATTCAAATCAAATAATCTAACCAACTACTCAACCAAACAAACAAGTCCATGGTCTGTGGACGAGTGTCGGGTGCAACTAAACACCGTCTACATCCTAGTATATATTTGACTAGAAATAAATTTGAGTGAGAAGTTCTCACCGAATAGCTAAACTAAACGCCTCGACTCTTCTTATGTAGAAAATCTTCATCGTTCTCCCAACACAGTCTGTTTCACGAAGTATATGTTATAAATTATATTTTAACAACGCTACCTCCTATATCATGATTATATTTTTATATCGCTCTCCTTCTAATAAGGATTATATTTTTATATCGCTCTCCTTCTAACAAGGATTATATTTTTATACCTCCACTCATATAAAAATCGAATTTTTATCTTGCTATTCAAATAAAAATTATATTTTTATATTGTTTTACCATATAAGATAATCATATTTTTATTATTCTAAAAATATAAAAAATCATATTTTCAACTAAACAAAGATGATATTTTTACTTTACAACATATGTAAAAATTATATTTTTATATCTCTACACATATAAAAATTATATTTTTAACTTCTTGCTCATGCTTATATAAATATTTCACCTTTTCAAATATAGAGTTTTCGCCTTTCTAAATATAAAGTTCTTGCCTTTTCCCTTTTGAAAATCTCGCCTTTTCTCTTTTAAAGAACTCGCCTTTTCACTTTTAAAGAACTCACCTTTTCTATATAAAAGATCTCACATCTACTATATTAAAATTCTTATTTTTATTTCTATATCATTTTGCACGAAGTCTGCAGTTTAAACCAGGTGGTCCCAAATTGAAATTTGAATTTAAACTACCTAAAGAAAATAAAATAAATAAGAACAAAAGAAGCTTACATCGTTTTAGTGGATTTCAGTCGTAGGGGGACCCACGAGAGGTGTTGCTGAGGCGGGGTAGGGCGCAGGTGGTCCGGGAAGGTGTAGGCGACGGCGGACTATGTCGGAGCAGGGGTGGCGACCTGAAATCGTGGGGTTCGGTGAAGAAATTGGGGCTCGCGGTTTTATCAGAGGAAGAGGAGTGAGAAGAAGATCGGAGGGAGGGTCGAGCGTCGGGGATCTCGCCGGAGGAGGGCGCCTGCCGGTGGCGCGGGTTCAGCAGTCGACGGGGGAGGGTTTCTCGAGCAGAACGGAGGAAGAACGAGAATAGAGAGGGTGTCGGAGAAGGGGGGGACGAGGTCGGAGATGAGTGGCGGTGGGTGGCCTGTGCGGTGGAGCGCCGCCATCGACGATCGTTTTGGGGGAGGAAGGAGGGTCAACGGGTGGTTTTCTGTAAAAAAAGGGCTCGATTTGTTATGAAGGGGAAAAGTAACGGCGGGGGGGGGGGGGGGAGGGAGTGTTATATATAATTTATTTATTATATTATATATATATTTTTTCTCTTAAAAAGTTGGATCTTAATTCGGACTCGAAATCAAACCCACCGACTGTCGTCCCTAGCACATTACCCCCATTCCGAACACAATGGGATATGTCACGTAGGCCAATTCGATTGTTACGATCAGTTTCCGTCAAATTTAAAATATAAATCTTTATATATTCAATTCGAACGTACATTTCAATTTACTGGGGCCACATACAACATCTAAAAATTACAGAAAAATTATTTCTAGCTTCGTATTGACGATACGGTCCTAACAAAACTAATTTCATCGAATTCTGAGACCGTTTCAAAAATGGCCATTTTCTAGTCGATTAAATTCAACTGAAACTGGTCAAACGCGTTTAAGTGTGCCACGCTCACATATTAACTTCAAAAATTATGAAAATTGGAATCTAGCAATAATTTGACATCACGGATCCAACAAAACTGGTTTCGTCGAAAACCGAGGTCGTTTGCAAAATGGCTATTTTTAAGGGTTTTATATATATTAAAATATATATAAATCCCACATCGACTTTTCTGAAATTTAAACTGGACATATCTTACACTATATAAAGTGAAATCTCAGTTTCTTACCCTTTTTAGAAAGATATGGTTCAACAGATTCAAATATTTCTTGTTTCGTCCAATTCTGACTTATAACGAATTCTGTATATTCATTTGAAATTAGAAATCGAATTTTCGAACTACCGCGCCATTTCAGGCTCGTTATATAATTAAAATAAATTTATTCGTTTAAACTTCATCGAAAATAAATTTTCCGTCATTATTATTTAAAATAATCCATTTTAAATATTCAAAATTCATTAAATTTGCCAAAATAAAAATTTTAAATTGGGTCGGATTTTCCCGGTTGTTACATTCTCCCCCACTTAAAATCTTTTCGTCCTCGAAAAGGAACGAAGCTGAAAGTTGTTTACTAATCAACTCAACTTTCATTATTTTTGTTACGGCTTAAGTTCTTCAACTTTTCAGGTCTAAAAACTTTTCAAATTTTTCAAAAATTTGGCTAACACCCTAAATTTTCGAAAAATTTCGCCATAACCTCCCCTGCACCGGGAGCATCGGGAAACTTCAAATAGCTTCCCCGGTCCTTCTCATCTCAAAAAGAAAAAGAAAAAGCCAATCGGCTCACAAAATCATCAAATTCCCAAGAAATACAATAAACATGTACCTTTTTGTCGGGCAAACAATTTTATTCCTCTTCTCTTAGCCTCCTTGCTATGACCTGTTCAATATACAAATATGCACATGTACGCAAATACAAGCAAATTTCAATTCAGTTCAATATTTGGTTAAGTTTGACTAAATTTACCATTCATGTACATATGGTTTAAATGAAGAATCGTACAACACAAACATCAATCAATTAGTTGATTAGATTATCAAACATATAACTTTGATATAAGTAGAGAAAATCTTGTTTTTGGTGCCAAATCACAACAAAAATCCCTATATCTAGTTTTGGTTCTCACACCAGTCGATGGAAATATATAGATATCCCACCTTCGAAACTCGAACATAAACACTGATGATGAATCTTCAATCATCAGTATCATCTCCGGGCGACTAGAGTGTGATTCTATATCTATCTAGTATATTAAAACTTCGAATACACGTGGATCAGACGTATACACAAAACCTTTATATACTTGATTGTCCATATTCAATATAAAATAAGTAATCAAATACGTATAAAACGGTTTAAATTTTCAAAACAAAATTAGTTTTCAATTTTTATTTCAAAAATAACACTCTTTCGGCTCATTCTAGGATACTACTGATCCCATCTCTAATGAGCCATTCTTATTGGATATTACTAATCCAATTTCTGATGAATTCTTTCATATGGTTCCAATGTGTCTTGTTCTCGAGCTTTGTAAACCAAAGCTCTGATACCAACTGAAACGACCCGAACTTCCCCGTGAAGGAAAGCACAGATTGAGTTGAGAACAACACACATCAGGACGCAAACAGAAGAATATTTCATTGTTTATTACAACAATTCCATCAGAATGCAAGAATATACAGAGTATGAATAAATATTATACATTATCAAATATCAGAGCTTTAAATACATTACTGCAGCGGAAAAAATAATACAAAACATAACTGAAAGGAATACACGGATACAGAGCTTTCTGAATATCACTTCACCTATAAACCAGGACCCTGTGAATATCAATCTGCAAAACCAAAACTACTAGCTGCCCGTGCGGAAAATAAGGGCACCCAGAGTTTAGGTTAAAACAATAAACTTCAGGTCAGTCATGTGACTGGTGTGAGAACTAAAACAGTTATTAAAAGCTTTACTTTAAAATTAAGGTAAATCAAGGGACCACGCCGTATAACACGGAACGGGTTTCCTCCCAAGAATACCAGTGCACGAGATAAACAGCGCAATGCTAAATAAATTACAATGAAGCTATTATAAGACCCAGGTCCCATCACACAATGCAACACAAGCCGGAGGATAGGGTTTTCCCTTATAATAGCCAAAGAATGCTTGATACGTATAAAACGAAATCATTTGATATTATTACTAGTGCATAAGTGTTTCAAAACAATTTCAATCATAAATATCAATCATAGACGGCATGGGTACCATTATATCATGTCGCCATACTAGTTCTACAATTAAAACCGCAAAAATGTCGTATTGGAAGTTTGGATTTCCATCTGTGAACCGAGGCTAGGGAATATCCTCACCGTCTTCGAGACTTTCTAGCCCAAGCCTCAGGAACAGCCGCAACTGCCCCTGGATCGTCAGGGCCAGTCCACACAGAGTGGATTATTATGCCTGAACAATACGTCTCCCCGCCCTATGGGGCGTAAATCTGGTCCGTCTGTCGACTAGAAGGCATCGGTTCGAGAACGACCGATATATCCGAGGCGCCTCCAATTCCAACAACCATATGAGTCAAACTCGTCAGCCAGTTTTAAGCACTGACGCCACTCCTAACTAGAAAAAGACGCATGTGCTCCCTGATGTCCTTTTCCGTTTTTGGTTCACACCGGGGTGTGAGGCTCGCGAATTAACGCTACACAAAGCGATGCCACGAAGGCCGTGCTTTGATCATCTACCACAAGACTTTGCTTTTCAACAGAAGCCTTGATCATTTGCATCTCAGCATGACACACAGGCAAACCATTCCATGCAACCGATATCAATCAATCACACAGAATGATATCCAATGTCAGACACACAGTCCAATTACAAGTCCGTTCTGGGTCTAAACGAAACCAGAGGCACCTTATTCCGCCTCCCATATGTCCAATACAGGAGTGAGGTCCTCGCATATCCGTCGATCTCCAAGTACGTCTGGACGATCACCAACGTATTCCCTCCTCTTGGGTGTACAGCCCAATCAAGATTATCAGGAATCGTCCAAACGATGTGAAGGCCTCCGGTCTTCGACCACCGTCTTCATCTTCGACATATCGTCGTATCAGTTATTCAAAATGGGATAAACCCGGTCTTTCCGAATAACTCGCATATATAATAAACAAGTGTTACACAAACACAACATACGCCTCATTCCAATTCAGAATATTCTTTTATTCAAATATTCTTATTCCTAGGGAAAGGTTCCCATTAATTTTATCAAAGATAAATCCTTTTAAATTTATTCTTTAATCTTCCTTTAGATATCTTGTCTTTAACTGGGTTAAAAACGAATGTCATTTAAAACACATTAATTGTGGAATCCTCACGGAAAACAGATCAATATATATAATCGATATAAACTTCTGTATCCAACCAGTAATATAAATGGAATAACGGCAAAGCCTTTTAAATTCCATATGTGGTAACGGTCTTCCTCCACAGAAGCTCATTTCGATTATTACCAAATCGAATTCCATTCCATCCCAATTTATATATTGGAAAACTTTACTTTGGAAAATTTCCATTAAATCTCAATAAAAAGATTTATAAATTCCAAATCACATTTCACTGTTAATCAGGTTAAAGAACGAATGTCGTTTAAAACACAGTTCGCGATAAACCCAATTCACATTCCATTTCCACTTCTTTAAATCTTGATTAAAAGATTCATTCTTTTCACAACTGGGTTCAAGAACAGTGTTATTTAAGACACCGTTCACGACAAACCCAAAATCCAATTTGATATTAAATAAAAGGCTCTGAATAGAAAATATATCGGCTTATATTCAATAACAAATTCTGAAACCAACAAATATCGTATTGGAATAACGATATATATATCTTTCAAATTCCTCCACAATATCCGTATAATCACGGAATCCAATACCGAAATATCCCGAAGATAATTTCGATTCAAATCCATTCCAATTCTTATATTGGAAATTTCTGGTTATATCGAAAACCATTTTCAATCCCTTTTATTTATTTAAAAATAGTGGATTTTAATTCTAGTTAATAACCAGTTCATTTTGATAAAGATATATTTTTACCTTTACAAATGCGGAATTTTTCATCTCAATTCTTCACAAATCTTTTATTATGATTTTACACAAATTATTAACATTTTTAATAATTTTATCAAGGTCCGTACAGTCGATTTCCAATAACGGTCGTCGAACTGCACTTACAGCGACCTTTTCTAAATTTGATTTGGACGTATCTCCAAATCCAACCGTTAGATTTCAAATCTTTTATATTCGTTAGAAAGCTCTTTTCAATACGAACCTAAAGGTTCCGGTTTCAGGAGAATCCGACGGTCGGATCTCCCGTAACGTCAATTCAAAGTTAATGGTCGAAATTCGCGAACTGCCGCGGCGCGGCGCGTTCTATTCAGGCCATTGAATATATATATAATATATATATTATATATATTTCGTCGATTTCAATTCAAAATGTATTTTATAATTCGTTTTAACTTCATTTTTAAAAACGATTTCAACTTCATATTCAATTTTGAATCAAAATTGAATATTCTATATCATTAACATATAAATGATAATATTTTCAAACATCAGGTTTTGAAATCACTTCATTTTCAATATTCATTATAAAAATGAATAAAATCAATATAAATATCGTTCACGTCAAAATGGCGAATATCTAATCAACACGACTTTATATATTTCAATAATTCGTGTCCATTCAAAATCGAACACCAAAATCAGGTTTTAATCCTTTACTGAATATTATTCTAAAATATTCCTTATTTTAAAATATTCGTTATTTTAAAATATTCTTCAGTTCTGAATTGGAATCGGACACAGCCAAATACCATATAAAGTGATTTATATGGATTTCATACAACACGTGTATAATATCAGTGACAAATAATCAACCATCATCCAAAGTGCACTACAGAACTGTCTGCCAATCTATCGATTGACATACAACTAATTATTGGGATTAGTGTACGTCAATTTCATCCCAACACCCGTGTGGGGTTTCAAATCAACACAAATTTTATTTGTGCAGTTGGGCGATGTGTAAAATTTATCGTCCCAATCCATATCAGTCAAATGGGTGTACATTAACATATCGTTTTGATTTGTTAAATGAATATTCATTTTACCGTTTATCTAATTTAAATGATATTTTTATTTTTCTAACACATTTTAGAAAATTTCGACGGCATAACGGCGCGATACTAGAAACGGGACTAGGCCTAGCCTTATCCCCGGTCTAATAATGGCCCACGCCATACACATATCAATCAAATCAATTTCCATATCATCAAACAATCAAATTCAAATCAAATAATCTAACCAACTACTCAACCAAACAAACAAGTCCATGGTCTGTGGACGAGTGTCGTGTGCTACTAAACACCGTCTGCATCCTAGTATATATTTGACTAGAAATAAATTTGAGTGAGAAGTTCTCACCGAATAGCTAAACCAAACGCCTCGACTCTTCTTATGTAGAAAATCTTCATCGTACTCCCAACACAGTCTGTTTCACGAAGTATATGTTATAAATTATATTTTAACAACGCTACCTCCTATATCATGATTATATTTTTATATTGCTCTCCTTCTAATAAGGATTATATTTTTATATCGCTCTCCTTCTAACAAGGATTATATTTTTATACCTCCACTCATATAAAAATCGAATTTTTATCTTGCTATTCAAATAAAAATTATTTTTTTATATTGTTTTACCATATAAGATAATCATATTTTTATTATTCTAAAAGTATAAAAATCATATTTTCAACTAAACAAAGATGATATTTTTACTTTACAACATATGTAAAAATTATATTTTTATATCTCTACACATATAAAAATTATATTTTTAACTTCTTGCTCATGCTTATATAAATATTTCACCTTTTCAAATGTAGAGTTTTCGCCTTTCTAAATATAAAGTTCTTGCCTTTTCCCTTTTAAAAATCTCGCCTTTTCTCTTTTAAAGAACTCGCCTTTTCACTTTTAAAGAACTCGCCTTTTCACTTTTAAAGAACTCGCCTTTTCTATATAAAAGATCTCACATCTACTATATTAAAATTCTTATTTTTATTTCTATATTATTTTGCACGAAGTCTGCAGTTTAAACCAGGTGGTCCCAAATTGAAATTTGAATTTAAACTACCTAAAGAAAATAAAATAAATAAGAACAAAAGAAGCTTACATCGTTTTAGTGGATTTCACTCGAAGGGGGACCCACGAGAGGTGTTGCTGAGGCGGGGTAGGGCGCAGGTGGTCCGGGAAGGTGTAGGCTACGACGGACTATGGCGGAGCAGGGGTGGCGACCTGAAATCGTGGGGTTCGGGGAAGAAATTGGGGCTCGCGGTTTTATCAGAGGAAGAGGAGTGAGAAGAAGATCGGAGGGAGGGTCGAGCGTCAGGGATCTCGCCGGAGGAGGGCGCCTGCCGGTGGCGTGGTTTCAGCAGTTGACAGGGGAGGGTTTCTCGAGCAGAACAGAGGAAGAACGAGAATAGAGAGGGTGACAGAGAAGGGGGGGGACGAGGTCGAAGATGAGCGGCGGTGGGTGGCCTGTGCGGTGGAGCGCTGCCATCGACGATCGTTTTGGGGGAGGAAGGAGGGTCAACGGGTGGTTTTCTGTAAAAAGGGGCTCGATTTGTTATGAAGGGGAAAAGTAACGGGGGGGTGTTATATATAATTTATTTATTATATTATATATATATTTTTTTCTCTCAAAAAGTTGGATCTTAATTCGGACTCGAAATCAAACCCACCGACTGTCGTCCCTAGCACATTACCCCCATTCCGAACACAATGGGATATGTCACGTAGGCCAATTCGATTGTTACGATCAATTTCCGTCAAATTTAAAATATAAATCTTTATATATTCAATTCGAACGTACATTTCAATTTACCGGGGCCACATACAGCCTCTAAAAATTACAGAAAAATTATTTCTAGCTTCGTATTGACGATACGGTCCTAACAAAACTAATTTCATCGAATTCTGAGACCGTTTCAAAAATGGCCATTTTCTAGTCGATTAAATTCAACTGAAACTGGTCAAACGCGTTTAAGTGTGCCACACTCACATATTAACTTCAAAAATTATGAAAATTGGAATCTAGCAACAATTTGACATCACGGATCCAACAAAACTGGTTTCGTCGAAAACCGAGGTCGTTTGCAAAATGGCTATTTTTAAGGGTTTTATATATATATTAAAATATATATAAATCCCACAGCGACTTTTCTGAAATTTAAACTGGACATATCTTACACTATATAAAGTGAAATCTTAGTTTCTTACCCTTTTTAGAAAGATATGGTTCAACAGATTCAAATATTTCTTGTTTCGTCCAATTCTGACTTATAACGAATTCTGTATATTCATTTAAAATTAGAAATCGAATTTTCGAACTACCGCACCATTTCAGGCTCGTTATATAATTAAAATAAATTTATTCGTTTAAACTTCGTCGAAAATAAATTTTCCGTCATTATTATTTAAAATAATCCATTTTAAATATTCAAAATTCATTAAATTTGCCAAAATAAAAATTTTAAATTGGCTCGGATTTTCCGGGTTGTTACATAGGTACATTGCAAGAGTAAACATTTACTGAGTTTCACTTTGGATGTACTTGTTGTTATCATTCTACTCAGTTTTAAAATGAATATTTTTATAAGATTTCAAATCCATTTCACACTCTAATAGCTTATCTAAATTATCTTCTACGTTGCAAATAAGTGATTTTGTAAACACTTGTTCGTCATTAAGATTGTTACATCCAAAGCGTCTGCTTCACAGTAATATAGAATTTTTCCATGCTTTTGTTGAGAATGGAAGACGAAAATAATGATTACGAGTATAAACTCCAGTATCAATGAATATACTCTCTGTATTTTCTGACGAGCTTAAATCTTTCTTGATGTAAAGTTTTCAAACTGTGAATTAGTTAATCTTGAATTTTTTATACACGAGCGTAGATGAATCCTCCAACATGCAAGTTGTCTTTGAATGCAATATTTGGGGTACGAATTATCAAATGTCGAGAGAACTTGTCTTCATTAGATGAATCAAGTTCTATAACCCAATCTTCATTTCCCTTTATTTTGTATATGTCATTCAGAGTTTTGAATGTGATGGAAATCAAAATATTTACCATTTCATCACCATTTTGTATACTGTTAATATTTTTGTTGAACTCCAGATCATAGTACAAGTGGCAAGGTAGTCCAACTTAAATAATCTCGTAATGGTGGCATAGTTTAGGATTCATGATCTTGTACCTTCTCCAAAACTCCTCATATGTAGAAACTAGGAACCTTCTTTGCCCAGTCAAATGATCTTGGTAGCAAAAAATGTTAGTGTTTGCATGTGTTTGGACAAAGATTAAAGCTTCTTCTTATCTAGGAAAAGTTGTCCATATTGCATTTGTTTGTTGTGTAAAAAAATGGAATTAGAATACATATTACGTATAAATGATAAACAAAAGATAAAAGGATTTATCTTTTTAAACATAGTAGTAGAAAAATGTATTGAGTGACAATTTAAGTAAAAATAAAAAATCATCATGTTCATAAGCATTGTCAAATTTACTGTCTAAAAAGTTAAGCAGTACAAATAATTGAAATATTGGTATAATCCATTACAAATTAATCACCAACTATAATAACTAATTGTTAGAATCAATTATTACAAATTCTGAAATTTTGTGTTAGTTCAAACATTTTTAAGAGCTGGACCAGAGCTGCAAAAAATTTCAATTGTCCAACAGTATGGTTCATCACTGAGAATATCTGCAGCTATCTTTGCTCTGAATGCAGTAGCTTCTTCAACAATAATATTTGATGTACTCTCCATTCCATATGCAATTTTTTCCATGAACATCATCACATAAATTCCGCAATCGTACCTAAAATTTTGAAATTTAGTACTTTGCATCTAAAGGTAAAGCATATTATCTTTTTTTATTATTATAATGAATTGTAATATGTTTCTCCTATATCTTAATGTGTATCATGAAATTGTATATTACATTATTATCTACTTGTATAATTACCCATTGGTTTGTTGAGCACAATCAACATTCACAAGCTGTCTCTTCTTTTTAATAATTGTTTTGTGACCTTCTTGTTTTAGCTCGTCAATTAGGTTATTCACTGCTGTTTTCTGCAAAAAAGTCGGTGTTTGTTAGAATAAATATAAACAAATATATGAAATATAATTTTTGAGAATATTTATTCACCATATTAATGACAAATTTTGTATGTCCACTTCTGCGGGATTTAGATCTTGTGATTAAGTACAGTGAGCCGTAGTGTTTCCAAGTGCACTCTATGACATCCAGCTCGAGGAGGCTCCAATGATCATTTCCATATATTGGGAATAAAAGGTTGATACATAATGGATCTAAAAGTAATTTTTTGATAAAAGGGTTGAACTTTTTTGTCAATATATTTTCCCAGTTTCCATTTGCTGCACTTGTTTGTTAAAAAAATGGTTCAGAAAATGTATTTTGTAATAAAATAAGTTTATTTGAGAATATAATTCACTTACTGTCATTGTTGTGTTAATGTACACAATACTATTGCTTTGATCTAGTTGCTTTGCTTTTCGAAACCAAAACCAATCAATGATCTACATTTGAAAAATAATATGGGTAAAGTACACAACTTATACTAAAGGAAAGTTTTGTTTTTTTATACTTACTTGACCAAAAGTATTCTGTTCATATAGGAGATCTTCTATCATGTCTTTTGTTATGGTGATTTTGTTTTCATCATCACAACTAAATGCTTCGTCGCTGAAAAATAAGATGTTTGCATTTATTATATCTTTTGTTAATACATATATAATATGTAAATAAGTTTTTTGTATGTAAACATAATTACTAAAATAACAATTATCTTTAAAAACTTATTCTGTTATCTTTTAATAATTAAGTGAAATATGAAAAGATAAATGCATTTATCTTTTATAAATTTTAATGTTGATAAAATTTAATTATGAAATATTACTTTTGAAAATAACATATCATATATTTCAGAAAGCCATATAACGAAATAATCATTCAACAAAAGAAGTAGTTGCATAATTTAAAATAAAAAGATAAAGTTGAATATCTTTTTAATCTCCTAAACCATAGCATATAAGAAAACCTAAACTTTCATAATTTCAATCACTTGTTAACTTTCATATTTAAAATAATACTTTAATCAATAGCTTGCTTATGGTAGTGTAATACCACACAATGTATCATTACAAAGTAATAAGTATAAAATTCAGCTGAACCATATAGGTTCTTTTGAAAAAAAAGAAATGTTTATGTAGTTACTTGTTGTAACATCCTGTATTTTTAGCGATATAATAATTAATTAATTTAATTATTTAAATAGTGATTTAGAGATTTAAATGGCTTGAATTAAATTATATGGAATATTTAATTAATATAAATAATTAAATAATAAATTTATATTTTCGGAATAGTCGGAAATAGCCGAATTCACAATATTTTGTGAATTGGATTATTTATAAGATATAATTCAGTTTAGAGTTGAATTATAATAGAGAATATAAATAATAAACGATGGTTGAACGTATAAATTATAATACAATTATAATCGAGCTCGAAACGGCGTGGTAGTTCGTAATTTGACGATTCAAACTTTAAAAGAACATACATAATCCGTTTTAACTCGGATTTCTGTGAAACAATAAACGTTCGGAGCTGGTGAAGTATATTTTTCTAATGGAAGAGAAAAATCGGGATTTCGTCGGGTAGATTTTGATTTATGATCAAATCAAATTTGAAATTAGTAGCTATGGAACGCTTATAAGCCATAACGATATATTTAATTATAATTAAACATTGGCTTCGAATTTGGATAAATCCTTTCAGATGTAGTTATAATTTAATTTTTAGAATTTTTATGTAATTTTTATTTTGGAAAATAAGCACTTTTTATTTTGGAGTATTTTACACCCTATATCAACATTTCGGGGTTTCACAAAATAAGTTAACGGACCTATATTATTATAATTTTGGGATCGTGGCACATTGCTGAACATAACGATATTTTTATTTTTGTCTGTAATAGTTCCTCTGTGAATGGATTTTTTGTAACAAGGTACGTTAAATGTTGTAACTTAAAACAAACAAAAACACTTTATTTATATTTAATACCCAGTAGCTTCTACACTCCTAAATACTTAATACTTATCACTTCATCACGTGATATGGCATGTTGCCAATTCCTTCATATCTAAGTAAACCGCCATCTTATTTTTGGCAACTAAATTTAATATGTAATATCCCTCTTCACATTCAATGTACTGCATTGTTTCTCACTATATTGTCGCCATCCTACCTTGATGTTTTGCGCCTCCCTCCACCGTAACTATGCCCTTTCACTGTCATGATTCACATCAGCTTTTCGTCCTTCAATTCCTTAGCGGATAAGTATTACAATTAAACAGCTGAGAATGACAAAAATGGCAAAACGATACCAGGCTATTCAATGGAAAAGTACAACCACGAAAATGCTTAAGTCTTAAGCAAATGAACCCATTGTCAATGCAGGCCATACCCGCTAATAACTGAAACCATTTTCTTTTCATTTTTAAGACACGCAAACACCAAATAAACAAAAGAGAAAATATATAATAATATATATATTAATGGTTTGCTTCATTGTTAAGTATACTACACGTACGGTGATCAGAACTTGAATTGTCTTTCACGTAGGAGCTATTCCTTAAGCCTTAATTTTGCTCCTCCATAAATACACGGTTATTCTTCTCGTCCATTTCTTCTTGGCTTCAGAAAATTTAAATCAATTTATTTTTCCTCTAAAACTCTTATAATCGGATCCTTTAGCTAGGTTTTGCGAGAGCTTTCAACTGGTACTCGTTTCAGGAGAACTGATCTTTGCTTCGGCCATTGTTCTTTTCGCATGATAGGATTCATGAGGACCGACGATGATGTCACTATACAGGCGGAGGAGGTGCTGAAACATTTTCTTGAGATGCAAATGCGAGATGGAGATAAACGATATGGGGTGACAGATGCATGGGAATGGAGTAAGTAGGGAATGCGCTCATTCCTTTCTTTTCTTTTTATAAGCAGATGCCGGCAGTTTTGTTTGGTACAGTTTTGATGGCGTCGACATATTATTTAATGGGATCTGAGTTATGGGATCATACATGAGTATGAAAAGCACGAGTTAACTACAAAGGCTGCTATGGGCTCGAGGACGTGATCATATGAATGTAGAAAGGATGGTGCAAGAGGTTGTTTTGCGTGGAAAATGAAGAAATGGGGGTACTGTTGCAAAACGTTGGGAGGTGTAAACATGTATGGGAAGGAGGAAGCTACGTTAATAGCAGGTTGAACATGCACATGAGAATGGTGAACGTTTGCATGAAGGTGGCCTGCAGCCTGAATTCGAACCATATTGGAGACGATATGAACTTGGTATATATTTTTATATAACTGAAAGAGGAAGGCGCATGTAGATCAGAAATGGTGGAATACATGGTGATTGGAGGCGTATGGAACTGTGAATGACGAAGGAAAAATCATTTGGAGAAGGCTGAGAGTAAAATAAGTGGAGGCCCAATATATATGAATAAATTATATGGATGAAGTAAGGAACAAAAGAAACATAGAGAATGACGTTTCCAAACTAAGTGGGAAGCACTGGAGCATGCGTTTCATATTTAAGAAGAAGACACCCTTCCTTTTATTTTAATCATGCGTGCATACATATGGTACTGGGCTGTAACGACCTGAATTTTTGACCGTTCAAGTCGACAATAAACCACACATGTCGATCCAAACAAATCACCAACACAGGTAGTTATTGGGAAAAAGAAGAAAAAGGAGAAAGAAGAGAAAACAATCGCAGAATCTCACAGCGGAAGGACAACATATAATAAATAAATAATGGTTTAAAAGCATTTAAAGACATATACATTCAAGTTACACTTTCCCAGTCATCAGAGTTACACTTGTACAAATATATACAGTAATGCAGCGGAATTAAAGTGCAGTGGAAAAACATACTATAACTTATATATATATACCAAATCCTCGTCTTCATTCTCCAAGCTATTGAAATCTTCGCTAACTGCCACTTCTGCTGACCCGAGCGTATTGCATAAAAAGAAAACACAACAAACACTCGGATCAGCACTAAATCATTCTCATATTAGTCAAATTAAAATACGAAATAACATGTGTGTCATGGGTGCAGTAACTCAAGAGATGTTACAGGATTTTTCCATCTCTCAAGGATCCGTTAAACTAATACGTACATAGTATAATACGCTATTATTGTAATGTCTATTCGGTAAAGTATAAATAATTAAAAAAGCATAAGAGATATTACATTTTTACCCTTACACCGTTTATAATACCATAGTCTATACAGTACCTCAAATCCACCGTAACCGATGGCATCAGAGGGCACTCCATAGGTACGATACAAATCAAAATCGTAGGGGCTCGACAAGGATAAATATGACAAGACACTCGAGGCCATACCCAGGGTAGGATTCTACCATTTGCACTCCCGGACCGGTGGTAACGCATAGCAGCCACTACCGCCCACCTCTGAACACACTCCCAAATCAAAAAGGGCCCAAATCATCATCATAGTCAAAGAAATAGTATCGGAGAAGTGCGTCCGATCAAAGGTGCTACCTCAATTAGTCACGGTAGAGCTCCTGTTTTATTCATTTCAATTATGACTCGAAGGTCAAGGCTATTTCGTCATCGTTCATCTTCATCAATCCAAAATCGCCTCCAAGTCATCATATTTCATTCTGGATACGTCATAACGTTCACAGTTGTTAAAGTGGTATTGACAAGGACAGAGAGTATGCCATTTGTCGACTCCGGTCTCATTAACAACCAACGTTTATATTTTCCACATCGGTCGGTTCTTTTACTTTTCACAAAGGTTCGCTTTCATATCAAAATATCATATTTTGTTCGAACCCAATTTATATTCTAATAGAATATAATTTCATAGCCAATATCAAAAATCATACCAAAACCGATTATATTATAGACTAGAATATATTTTTATATCATTATATTATACTCATATAATATTTCAAATCGATCTATATTCACGTAGAATATACCTCATCTCAAAAGATTATAGTTATTTCAAATCGATTTACATTCGAAATACATTCATATACAAATAGAATATATATATGTTTTTCCATATCAACTCATTTCAATCATTTGGAAATCCCATTTATATTCAAGTGGAATATAATCTCCCTTGAACTATTATAATCATCTAAAATCGATTCATATTCGAAATAGAACATAACTTCAGAAACTCCATTTGAATCATGGTTTAAATCAAAACAATTTCCATTTAGGAAGAAGTCACAATCATTTAATATTACTATAAAATAGATACTTATAAAATAGAACTTATATATAAATTTACTTGTAAAATAATTAGAGTAAAATAAGACAGTTTAAATCACTATGTATATATATATACATACATACATATATATATATATATATAAATTAAAATTTTTACTAAATAGTTTAAATAATAAAATATAAGGAAAATTTGTTTAACAAAATTGTATTTAAGTTACAAAATTTTACTAAATAACCTTTTAAGAAAAGGGATATAATATATTCGTAAAACAGGCGATATATATATAGTTTTTATAAAATAAAGTTTAAACCATGATTTATTTCTTCTTCCAACATCCAACATCTGAAATCGATATTCCAGTTTCGATGGAGTTCATTTACTTCCCGTATCTTGTTTCAGACATCGTCTAAATCAAACGTTCGATTTAAAGAATTTAAATTTCATATTCACATTGAGTTAAACTACTTCGAGTACTCTCGATTACCCTTATCCAAAGATTTAAATTCAATGAGAATTTATTATATTCAACCTACACCATTAATTTGAATAATTCCAAATCATACTCAAATCTCAATTTACGAATTTCCAATTTGTTTTGGAATAATTTCCTTAACCATTTCAATAAACATTCGAAGTTCAGATCTTTAAGGAAAATAGATTTATCGAGTATCGGCACATAATCTTTAAATGTAATTCCGACCAAATAACAATTTCAATATTTAAAATCATTTAACCAACCGATGTCTGTATATAATTATCTATACAATGGCCAAGTGATTTTAATTTTAATTCTTTGATATTTCAAGGATGGATATATATCATTTCAATCCAAACAGGGTCATAGATATTTATCATTTCAATCTATGTTCTTAGTTCATTTAAATCAATTAATGCCGGTTTATTTGATGCCCGTAACATCTAGGGTGAAAGATGGGATTAATTGTCACAACAAACATATAACATCCATATACCGAATAACAAAACATTTCAGTATCAATATCAACTCAGTACCCAAATCAACCAATGCATCCATCGCAACCATTTTATCCAAACAGTGAATATTAAATCATTTCACTGGTTAACAGGTGTCGGGATTTCTAACTAGAAATTAAATTAAGTTTAAATAACTAATTATCGACTTTCATTTGCATGTTAACACACTTGCATGTCAATTTTAAGCAACCATTCACAATCAATCACAACCATACAACCAAACTTATTTCATAATTTAATTTAATAAATATGGGAATAATTTAGTTAGTTGTGAGCGAAAGAATCACTCACCTTTGGGTCTTTAGTTGATCGAACGTCCAACCAAAGCCCAAAATTTTACAGTCTCCAAACACAGCCAAACCAGTGCCAAAACGTCCGCAATTCCGCCACGATCCTAACGCAACAAACCGCACGTCAATCCAAGGTCGTATGTAAAAGTTATCAGCGTTTTATCATTTGGATTTTGAATTAATAGAAATTAATTTAAATAAATTTCTCACTAATTACCTTCTACCACGTCATCATTCCCTCTTCCCGCTTCCAACATCGCTCCGCTACAGTAAACTTCGAATGGAAAAACCCAACACAGCGGCACCTTTGACCGCCTATTCCTCCCATCTCCGGCCGTTATAGAACCCGAGACACCCCTCAATCGATTGCTCACTGAAATCCGCACCTAATCATCCCCTTGACCGCCACTCCGGTGGGCTATAGCGCCATCGCCGTCAAACCCTAAGTCACGGAAAACGGGCACTAAAGCGCAAAATTCAACCACCTCAGTCCATGTTCAATCTTACTATCACTTGCAATCTCTTCCTGGCATCGATCTCTACCAAACCTAGAAGATCAATTCCTCAATTTGCTTCAAAATTGAAAACCCCTAATTCGAATTCTAGGGTTTCGAAAATTAGGAGCTTTGACCGAGATTTCTGGCGAATCCGTGCCCTGCATGTTGAAACTGATGGTACCCGTAGCTTCGTATCGTCGAGGCCTTCGTTTTGACATATAATATGCTAGGGTTTGAAGAGATTTGATTTTTGAGGTTGTATTTTCTTTGAGCTAGGGCTTGAAGATTTTGTTTCAGCCATTACGGAGAAAATTTTGAGGAAGGAAAGTTGTACATGTAATGAAAATGGCTGATGAGGTGTTAAATGGGTATTATTTATATAATTATAGAAGGCCCAAATATTAAAAACACCCAATTATCCATTTACATTGATCTCTTTCACATTTTCTCTCGTACGATCAAATTACAAGTCGGATTGTACCGAAATTTGGAACTCTATAATAATTTACTGCTCCGATCCGATGAAATTGGTTTCGTCGGATTCTGAGACAGTTACCAAAACAGTTAAATTTCACAGTTAATTAAATAAATAAAATATTCAAATATCCATTTAACTGTTTTAATTCAATTTAAATATTTACTAAATTCCATTTTAATTCAATTATAACTTAAACAATTTTATAAATTGATTTCACAAATTTTAAGTTCTGGAATTTGATTATTTCAAATTTAAATTTGAGTTTCAATTATAAATTAACAACTCAAGTTTTAAAAATCAATTCCATAAATATTACTTTCAAAATTTCAAATTCTCCACCAATATAAACTAAATAACTCAAAATCTTATTCAATATTAATTCAAAATTCAACATTTACTAATATTAGTCTAATTATCATTTGATATATATCCACTTCAAATAATTATTACTATCAAAATCAACAAAATTAACATTTTAACCATTTTTATTCAATTTAATTATACCAAATGTAAATTTTAAACATATGCAAAATTATGGGTTATTACATTCTCCCCCACTTAAAAATCTTTTTGTCCTCGAAAAGAGAACGAAATAGGTATTAAATGAAATCATACTTTCAAATCCATACTTATAAAATAGCGTTTATAAAATAAGTTATGTAGCCGAAAAATCTCAAAATTTTCTAACTCCTGAAATCACGGAAAATTTCGGCAGCATCTCCTTTGTACGGAGAGGTCCGGGAAAAATCCCTACATATATAACTCAATTATACATCTCATCCTACGATGAGGCATCCCAAAGATGGGGAAAACAAAATATATACTTAACCACAAACCATATAACACACATATGTACCTTCTTTAGCGTTATATTTGCAATTTATTTACTTTAGCACTTTGGTATTTAGAGCAAGCAAGCACCAAAGCGTGGCGCACACTCCTTACACCTGCTAAATACTCACATAGGCGTAAGAACTAAACATATATACAATAAATAGCAAATGTACACAAATTGCACAACATTTACCAATCATTTCAACAATAAAACCACAATACTCATGACAGGCCAGCAGACAAATCGTCGATTTTTACCCTTTAAATGTTGGAATTTGACTAAATCACACCGGGCAAAAGTTGTTCATTCATTTCAGGCTTTCCGAATTGTCCGGATTCGTTGAATTCGGATAATTCGTTCAAAAGTTATGCCCGTTTTAGCGAGAGAGACGGTTCAGCCCATACACATAAAATTGCAGACCTGAATTGTTCAAGTCAGTTTTCAACCCTTTAAACTGCAAAATTTTACCCAGCAAAATTAGTAAAAAGTTTTAGTTCAGATCCTAGGCTTTCCGAATTGTACAAGCACACCAAAATCCGACGCTCCGTTAGGAAGTTATGGTCAAAACAATATTGATATACGCTTCAGTTTTTAATTTTCTGCGCATAGTACTACGACTAATTCTTGGATTTCAACCTAATTAACTTGAAAATTCGACGAGGCTCTATTAACAAAAGTTCTAGTTCGGTTTCTTAGGTTTCCAAAAAGTCTGGAATCGTCGAATTCCGATCAGCATATCAAAAGTTATGGTCATTTTACCTCAGCTTATCGAATATTTCAGATTTTCGCATAGACAATTTATTTTGTTTGAAGTTTCAAAACATTCGATTCCAACTTTATTTTTATTTTTAATTTTTTAATTTTTTTTTTGGGTAAATCTTTAACACTTAGAATTGGTTATCACTTCCTTACTTGATTCGCATTCAATTTGCTTACTCCATTCCGACATATTTTCTATTCGTTTTCCCGTTTCGTTCCAAACATTAATTCTAGTTGAAACTTGAATTCATTTTACTTTCCAACTAACTCGTTTATATTAAATCCTTAATTCATTTACATGGATTAACTTGCCAAATTTCATGACTTATTTCCTCTCCAAGTGCTAAATTTATCCTTATTCCATATTCCATTCGCCAATCTCATTTACATAAATTTCCATTCCTAATGGTTTCATTTCCGGACCAGATTTTAAAACTCACTTTCATGGCTATTTAATTCAGCCAAATTTCCGTTAAGCGTCGATTTATTTAAATTGGAGTTTCCCACCTTAGCAACCTCAACCTTTAGATTAGGTTATCACTTATTTATTCAACGCTCTACCTTTAGTTGTTCGCATGAATTAAATTATACTTACTCAATCAAATTTTCTATATGAATTCTAAATCGACGTACTTAGTTTCCCTAAGTTGATTTCATTTTATTAAATCCATCCAACTCAGATTGTTTTATTTTATCACATTTCAATATCTGAAATTCCCAAATTAGAATTCATTTAATTATTATATTATTCCGAATAAGCCAAATTTATATTTGTATCTCATTTCATTAGTCTGGCACTTCGATTCATACCTTTAACCATTTTCTTATTCTCTTATTCTAATTTTCATTTTAAATTAAATCCTATTCCTTTAACTCAACTTATGTATTGACTCACTAATCATGTATTGACTTAAGGACTATTTATAACTCAAAGTTTATACTTATTACTCAGACCATTATTATTCGATTTCTCTACCCAAATTAAATTATAAGCCATTTGTCAAAATGATTTGCATTCCATTGAATTTCATTGTTCATACTCAGATTTACGTTCGATTATATTGCCTTAATGAGGTTATCCCGTTTATATTTTCCATACCTTCATTGTTTATTAACAACATCCATTGTTTTCGACTCTTCCTTGACTAACTTAATATACTTATTAACTACTCCATTCACGAGTTTGTTACCTCCTTTATTCAAACAATAAATATTCCTAATTTAATTTGGTTGACTTTAGTTGAAATTTATTGTAACGACCCAGAAATTTGCGATCTTGATTATCCGATATACAACACATATCGAACATCAAGAGTCGAAAATAACCGAATAGTTAATGAAAGAAGTTAGAGGGTGAGGAAAGATAAGATAGAACTAATAGAATAGAAGAAGAAGAAGAACATCATCATCAGAGTAAACACGAATCTCACAGCGGAACGAATAAAATATAACATAACTTTTGAAATACAAACAGTTATATATACAATAGCACTTATCAGAGTGCAACACTTACAACAACAGCGGAAATAATAATAGCTATAGAATCCTGAAGCCTCCTGCTCCAAGCTCTCCAAGTGTATCTGTAAAATCCCGACTGCTTGACTGCCCGTACAAATTAGGCACCCAAGAGTTTAGGGAAAACAACAAAGTAAACTCCGGGTCAGTCATGGGACTGGTATGAGTAAAACAGTTTAAAACAGTTTGAACAAGTAAACGATATCTCATAAGACCACGCCGCATAACGGAATGGGTTTTTCCCTTATGAGAATCCAACAACTTTGTAAACAATATCATTCTGATATTATAATAATGTCTAAATACAATTAGATAACAATCTAGCAGAAACGCTTTCATCTCACGTTCTACATATATAGTATACAATCAAAGCCGCAAGCACGTATTGGGTAATTGGATTTCCAACTATGACAAGGTATGGAACCACCTTCCGATCAGTGTACTCTAGGAACGATACACTGGAGTTCAACAAGAACATCTTGTAACTCAGCCACACATGACCGACCACTCAATTTGCTTGAGTGTATCGAATGTATATCACCAACGGTTGGGATCAGCAACCGTTCTCGTGTATATATATATGGGACAACATTGATAGATTTAAGAAACAAATGAATATTCTCTAGATAGGTGATTATACAGCCTACTTCGGTGCGACCGACTTAGCCATGCTGCCTACCCGATTTCTGTCATTTACCAGATGTGAGGCTAGAAGCTACGCTTATCTTTCCATATCATATCTTCATTCACTTAGAATGCCACATCGTCATACCCGCCAAATCATTATCGATTTCCCTAACGGTATCACGGGTATGAAGCTAAGAGAAACGAATTCCTCCGCTACCAAACGTAATACGTTGAAGTGATCAACATATATGATTCGTTAGGAATACTCTATCAGACCTTCATCCATACAAGTTGTCTGTAACGTCTGCGGATTTTCGTCCCAGAAAATCAACATAAATACAATGTAAATTTTCTCGAGCATCGAAAATACCGGGACATTAATAGAAGAATTTAGAGGATGAGATAGAAAAGATAGAACTAATAGAATAGAAGAAGAAGAAGAACACTGAACATAATCAGAGTTAACACGAATCTCACAGCGGAATAACAATCTTTATTATATAACAACTTGAAATACAAATCTGAGTTGTATATATATACATACCATATCAGAGTATAATACATGGTATACATCACAGCGGAAAATCCCTAAATAAGTAGTGGTGAGGTCTCTTGCTTTGAGCTCCTCCAAATGGATCTGTAAAAGCCTGAAACACTTGTCTGCCCGTACAAATTTGGGCACCCAAGAGTTTAGGAAAACACAAACAAAATAAACTCTGGGTCAGTCATGGGACTGGTGTGAGTAAATTCCAACCATACTGTTTAACTTTGAAAAACCTTACTATAACCCAAAATTTCTTTGATATCAAAACCAGTGATATTATGATAATGTCTAAAAAAATAATTATACAAGTAGCAGAACGCTTGCATCTCACGTTCCACATATATATAGTATAAAATCATAAACCACAGGGCGCTTATTGGAGAATGGATTTCAACAGACAAGGTATGGGAGCACCTTCTGAATAGTGTACTCTAGAGGGGATACACTCAGGGTTCAACAAGAACGTCTTGCAACCCGACCACACATGACCGCTCACTCATTTAGCTTGAGTGTCGCGAATATATTGCCACCACGGTTGTAGGCCATCCAACCGTCATCCGAAGATACAGAATCGAAAAGAAGTATTAATATGAATTTTCTCTAGATCGGTGACAATACACCCTGCTTGGGGATGACCCAACTAGCCATGCTGCCTAGCCCAACTTCTGTCATTCCTGGTTGTGAGGCTAGAGGCTACGTTTATCTTCAGAACATCTAATCACCATTCACTTTGAATGTCACATCGTCAAATCCGTAATCACACATTGATTACACAAATGCACACAGGGTGTATAATAAAGAGAAGTTACCTTCTCCCTACCAACTCGGTATATTCGTAAAATCAACAGCGCGACCGTTGGAAATACTCTGTCAGACACTCGTCCATACAAGTTGTCCTGGGACTGGACAAACAAAAACACCATTCTAGAACTGGACGACCCTTGCATTTTACTCCGTCTTCAATTAACTTCAGCATATCTAATTCGCAGCGCTTATGTCTATACGGAGTGGTTTCCGAATAATATATCCAACCGGTCTCTCCATATTGACAACGATGGTCAAATACTTCGATAGTCGGTTATTTAACTATCGAAGTAAAAACAAACATCCATTTAAATTCATAACTAGACATCACATAAACACGGGTGATTTTTATTCAACATTCGTTTTGATTATTCGAATCCTCATATCTTACCTGATATTTTCTCAAATCCCGTTTACCCTTTTTATACCTCTTGGAAAACATTTCCAGTTATTAAAACTCTTATTCCCTCATGTTCCAGAAAACATACGTTATTAACGTTCGAAATATTCCCATTCCTTTCACGTTCTTTATTTCCTATACTTGGATAATATACCCTATCCCCATTTGAGAATATTTCTAATATCATCATAACCGTTTTAACCTGCCCAATGTTCACTTTAAAACACTATTCACTTTAAAATGTGGATAACATACTTATGATATAAATCTAAACAACTTATCAAATAACTCATCATTCGAGTAATAAATACCCTTATCTCGTTTATCGAAACCTCTTTCACTTTATAACCCCGTTTCTAACTCAACTCCTTGTTCGCTCAACATCAAGATTATAACTACCTATTGATTTCCTATCCTATCGTAATTTATTGGTTTACTAGATACGGATTGTCCTATCTGATTATAATTCCTAAAAATGATTTACTTTATTACATTCAACTTTGTCGAACTATAGTTCCAAACCCTAATGGTTTAATTCTAATTACATTTCGAACCTCGAAATGTTGTCATCGTTTTCTAACATGATTTTCCAATTCTCTTTCCAAAACTGATTCTTATATTTCTTACGACATCGTTATTTATCACTTTCGAATAAGTGGATTTCAACTGTAGCATTTCCTAGGAGGTGCTGCTATATATAAAATCACGCCTATGTTTGATTAACAGCGTTAATTTATCGCTATAGTTCTAGACTTGCCATACGCTGTAATATCTTCCTTTATAACAAATCTTGACATACAGTCACCCTTACCTTATCCACAGCGTTTATTTTATCGCTATAGTTCTAAGACTTGCATATGCTGCCGTATTCCTTTTTATACTAATCTTGACATCTATTTCCGTCACAAAAATCTTGACATCTCTTTCCGTTACAAAAATCTTGGCATCTCTTTCCATTACAAAAATCTTGACATCTCTTTCTGTTACAAACTGATATCGTTCCTCGGTAACAGCGAAGCCGTTCAAGTTGGGGTATTCTATTTACCTCTCAGACCTTGATCAACAACGTTCTTACCTTGGAATCGATACAAGTCTGCACTCTAATCCCTTATTACTTATAAATATCTATCCGATCGTATTTTCATGTTTATTTTTAACTATGGTTTTATAACACCATATCGTTACCTTGAAATCTCTGGTGTTTGATTATTTATGTTAAACATTTACTCTTTGCTTTCTCCATTCCACAGTTCTATTTATAACTTCTTAACCAAAAGGTAATTTAATCTTATTACTTTGGATTAATTTATTTCTAAACTGTTTTCATTAGATTAATTAAAACCAATCAATCTAATAATCATTTTCCCAAATAACATTTGATTAAAATCAACTTCATCCCATCAGTAAATTCATTAACTGATTTTAGTTACTCCTCAACATTAGATTAATATAATTAATCTAATAATATTTCTAAATGGTTTATCTTAATTATAATTATCCACATATTTACTCGTCAGGTAATTTCTGCTTTATAACTTATTTAAATATCAACTATCATTTTTATTTATTTTATAAAAACGAACTTTAAAATACTGGTTTATAATAGACTTCTATTATAAATTTAAATCTTCTTTTTAATTATAAAAATATAATTTTTATAATTAATCTCGTTGATTTGCCTGACGGCCAATCAACTCTTTAACAAAACGAGGGTTTTACGGTTGACTGTCACCACTTTCTAAATCGATATCATTTACTTATTTATCGAAACATATGTTGAATATCTGTTCAACATCAATATTCACATGGGGTTTTAAATATAATTCGGGTTCAAACAGTGCATACAAAACAAACAATACATATAAAATATCGAGGAATCCGGTCGGATTCCTCCAACCGGTTTCCGCATTCACAGATGTCAGTCAACACAATTATCACTAACTCTATACTAAGCAATATTCTAATTGATGGAATCAATGTACAATCAGTGATGATATATGATATTCAACCAAATGAATTGTAATCTAACTAATCGACCATCACACAGCATTCAAACAACATTAAAATATATTAAAATATTTTAAATAGATCAGAGTGAGTGAATTTACTCACCTTCGCGTGTTAACCGTTAAATAACGATTTGCGTCTGTCGATCCGGTCAGGTGTTTCAACCAAAATTTCGCATCGTCCAAATCGCTCCAGATCAACATGTACATGCATCCCCCTTACTCCATCCGGCCTAAATGTCTATAGGTTGCTTTAATTTGTTATCAACATTAGCCGTCTGCATGTCCGACTTTTAAGATCCTTTTGGCTCAAATATTAAGTTCCTCTGTAGGTTTGAATACTTCTAACTTCTTATTTGCAGAATCGGTAATATTGTCGTTAACACAGGTAGATGGCAAAATTCCAACAGTAGCTGTCGGTCTTGAATCAGGAACTGCTTTCGTTATTGACCAACCCTTTCAACACATTTCTTTGGGCCAATGTTATTCCATGTATACTTCATTTCCCCTTGTACCAAAACTCCACATCAAAGACCTGCCCTGCGCACTTCCATTGCCGATCACATTTATTCCCATTTCCTTGCCTTTTCGCAAGGCACCACTACTCACGCCTGTACATCAATCTTTTCCACATTGCCCTTTCAAAATCTTCCCATCTGTCCCACCAAATATGGGGCACAATAATCACATGAAAATGTGAACGCAAGGAGTAAACTTTTTCAGTAAAATCTCAAAACAAAGCTGGCGAGCACTGTCCCGACAGTATTTGCGCATCACCCTGAAGTTGCTCAGCACCTCCAAAACATACACCCGAACATACACTCGTAACTGCAGTAATTCATGCATACACGGTATGTCTCACTCCTCCTTTCATGCATCTTCTTTATCCTTCAACGCCGACTTTTACCATCAGGCCCGTGTCTTGCCTTTACTCCTTTCCGGCGCCGTGCATCAACTCCTGTCCCTTCACTTTACTTGCTCAGCCCGCCACCAGTATTTCCTGTTACACTCTACTCCAAATGGCCACCCACTCATGAACACCTCATGCATTTAAATCCATAACCCACCCCTCTCACGCATGCTTCCACGCATGCTTCAAAAAAAACAAATACCTGCTTGCTAATCCTCTCCCACGTGTGTTATAACTCCCTTACCTCCTTCGTTCATCAAATGCAAGTACGACCTCTTTTCTATGTACACAGCATCTCGCGCAAAATACTGTACCCTCCATTTTCATGAAGCCCTTCCGCCCCCTGATCAACCTAGATTGCCGACACGCCCTTCCTCACCGAGTCAGACCCGACCACTTCCTAGTTGTCTGTCTCGCCTCCAGGAGCCATGTACCATGTCTGAACTCCTCGCCCACTTGCTCGAACTACAATGGTGGCCAAAAGAAATGAACTTCAAAACGAGGTAGCAGTTTCCCGTCCCAGTGTGTTGGCCATCAGCACGTCCAGACCATTTTCAAGCCTTTGCATCGCAAGTTATACGGTCAGCACTGGAAGGAGAGCACAAGCTCAGGCTCATATAAATGTGTTTTAGAAACGGAAGCACGGAGTGATTTTGGGAATTGAGAATTTTATTTAATCATCGAAATGAAGCAATTTCAACTGGAGATAGATTTCTGGTTTCGAAAGAAAGGAAACGGAGGAGCTGGTTTTATATTGTGTTGTATCTTAGTGGTTAAGGAATAGATGATAGGGTAGGCGCTGATACTTTCAATGTAGGTGTATGGGTTGGAGTATGGTTTGTTTTGCTTCAATGGTAAGCAATAGGTAGGTACTGCCTTAGTTTATGCAGGTCATGGTCCGCATTACTTTTAGGCTAGGTTAAATTTCCAATGTATACTACTGTGCGAGCGAATGGTCTGCCGTGTTGAGGGTGGGTTTTTGTTTTTATTTTGCAAATATGGGGTCTGTGTTTACCATATTAGTTTCCTTCCTGTTATGTATTTACCATATGGAATCCATCATTTTGTACTGTTCACTGTTTATCCTTGTATAAACATGTCACTACTATCCTTCATGTCAAATGTTTTCATTAGATATTCAATTTTTCTTAGTTGATTAAACCGCCATGGCAATGACAGGCAATTTACACTACTATTGAACTTTACTCAAATATATTGTTTAGTGTAATATGAAATACCGGTTCCGGGAGATTTCTTTTATTTTCGCACCTCTACGGACAGAAGTAAGAGTGCAGTCGTGCTCAACGAGGTGTCACGATCCCAAAAATATAATAACATCAATAGTTTGACTCGTATTTTGAAATCCCGAAATACCGATACAGGGTGCACAATACTCCAAATAAAAAGTTAGATATTTAATTAATTAAAAATTACAGAAAAATTCTAAAAATTAAATTATCGTTGCGCCTTAAAAGAATCTTGTCCCGATTTGCACACGATATCAAGTTATAGTCAAATAACTGTTACGGTCGATATATGATTTTACAGCGATTTTTGAATATTTGATTTGGACATACCTTGCAATCTACACAACGAAATCTTGGTTTTTCACTTCTGTTAGAAAGATACAGTTCAACAGATTCCAACGTTTCTCGTTTCGAAAAAATCCGATTCAAATCGAGTCCGGTACACTCAGTTAAAGTCCAGAACGTTAATTTACGAACTGCAGGGTCGTTTTGAGCTCGATTATAATTAATATATATTTTATACGTTCAACTTCGTTTTAATTAATATATAAATTCATTTATATTCAGAATTCAATATTTAAACTGTTTTAAATATTCAAATTCAAACTGACAAAAGTGCGGGACGTTACAGTCCTTCCCCCTTAAAATAATTTCGTCCTCGAAATTGCTAAGACAGGGAAAATGCAACAATCTCTGTTATAAACAGGTTAAAAATCTTTTTGGTTTACTTCATAAATTCAGTTTTAACTGAACTGGTTAATTCCTATTAAAATATTAATTTCGTCTTATTTATAAATACTTTTCAGAAATTCTGAAAATTTCCTAACAGCTAAATTTTCAGATAATTTTGCCAGTATCTCTTCTACATTGCTCAATCGGTACTGCTACCACTCGCCACTCTGGGCCTTCTCCAGATTCAAAAGAAATAAAACAGCCAAACGGCTTCATCAAAATCTCATACTCGCATAAATTATAAACATGACCCCTTTTTGGTTGGCATTTAACTCTATCTCTGCCATTTAACATATATCCAAGCATCGTTGGTTGATTTCCATCAATCCATTCTCAAACCAGTCTTTCACTTTCTACCCAACCAAATTATATTTCCACTCTAATTTCATTTACTGTTTTATCTCTCAAATCAGTTATCTCTTCATCTCCAAATTCACAGTTCGATTCTTATTCTCCCAGAATCGATTTATTTTAATAACTCAAAACTTCAATATTTCTGTTTTTCACTCTTCATTTTGGACTGTTCCAAATTCAATCCAGTTTTGTTATCTTCGTTTAAATTCTATTTTTACCATTTTAAATCCATAAGTTAAATTTTTATTTCAGAATTCGAATTCCTGGGGTTTATTTCAAATCAGTTTGAAATCATATATTATTCAAAACATTTGAATTTCTGACAACTTGTTTCCTCACAATAATTCAAAACAAAATCTTTGGTAGTAATCCGTCACTTACCAGCTCGAAAATGAACACCGATAATGTCGCGATCATCATCGGAATTTATTTTCCAACCATCAAAGTGAGTTCAATACTGTATTATTTTCAAAACTCATTTTCAAACACCTTATTTTGAAATTTCATCAAAATATTCTTTTCAAAACGCTTGGAAAAACATCTTTGAATTCACCCAGGATCTTAAGATTCCATATATTTAATTCAAATTCAATTCCAATTCTTTTTCAAGTTTCCAGAGTTTTAACTCCATTCTGGTTTTAAATTCAGATTCAGTTCATCTGATTTTGCATATCATATAATATTTCGATTTATATAACCAATTCAATTATAAATCTTATTTGATCATAACGATCAACACCATAATAATCTCAAGATATATACTGCTTTTTATATCAAGATATATTTCGGGTAAACTTATTTCATTTACCCAGCTTTTCAAAACAATACTATGTCGAATTTCTCTATCCAAGCGTTTATAAATCCCCATCGACCTCGTCAACTAAACGGGTCGACCTGAAATTTATATACCACTCACCAGATCAATCAACACAATATAAAACGGTTTTTATATTGATTTACAAATACGCGCTCATATATGTACACTCAACTCAATCTAGAGTATTACTAACTCCATATCTATTGAGTTACGCCACAGACCCAAGGTAATCACTTAACCTTATGCTCTGATACCAACTGTAACGTCTGCGGATTTTCGTCCCAGAAAATCAACATAAATACAATGTAAATTTTCTCGAGCATCGAAAATACCGGGACATTAATAGAAGAATTTAGAGGATGAGATAGAAAAGATAGAACTAATAGAATAGAAGAAGAAGAAGAACACTGAACATAATCAGAGTAAACACGAATCTCACAGCGGAATAACAATCTTTATTATATAACAACTTGAAATACAAATCTGAGTTGTATATATATACATACCATATCAGAGTATAATACATGGTATACATCACAGCGGAAAATCTCTAAATAAGTAGTGGTGAGGTCTCTTGCTTTGAGCTCCTCCAAATGGATCTGTAAAAGCCTGAAACACTTGTCTGCCCGTACAAATTTGGGCACCCAAGAGTTTAGGAAAACACAAACAAAATAAACTCTGGGTCAGTCATGGGACTGGTGTGAGTAAATTCCAACCATACTGTTTAACTTTGGAAAACCTTACTATAACCCAAAATTTCTTTGATATCAAAACCAGTGATATTATGATAATGTCTAAAAAAATAATTATACAAGTAGCAGAACGCTTGCATCTCACGTTCCACATATATATAGTATAAAATCATAAACCGCAGGGCGCTTATTGGAGAATGGATTTCAACAGACAAGGTATGGGAGCACCTTCTGAATAGTGTACTCTAGAGGGGATACACTCAGGGTTCAACAAGAACGTCTTGCAACCCGGCCACACATGACCGCTCACTCATTTAGCTTGAGTGTCGCGAATATATTGCCACCACGGTTGTAGGCCATCCAACCGTCATCCGAAGATACAGAATCGAAAAGAAGTATTAATATGAATTTTCTCTAGATTGGTGACAATACACCCTGCTTGGGGATGACCCAACTAGCCATGCTGCCTAGCCCAACTTCTGTCATTCCTGGTTGTGAGGCTAGAGGCTACGTTTATCTTCAGAACATCTAATCACCATTCACTTTGAATGTCACATCGTCAAATCCGTAATCACACATTGATTACACAAATGCACACAGGGTGTAGAATAAAGAGAAGTTACCTTCTCCCCACCAACTCGGTATATTCGTAAAATCAACAGCGCGACCGTTGGAAATACTCTGTCAGACACTCGTCCATACAAGTTGTCCTGGGACTGGACAAACAAAAACACCATTCTAGAACTGGACGACCCTTGCATTTTACTCCGTCTTCAATTAACTTCAGCATATCTAATTCGCAGCGCTTATGTCTATACGGAGTGGTTTCCGAATAATATATCCAACCGGTCTCTCCATATTGACAACGATGGTCAAATACTTCGATAGTCGGTTATTTAACTATCGAAGTAAAAACAAACATCCATTTAAATTCATAACTAGACATCACATAAACACGGGTGCTTTTTATTCAACATTCGTTTTGATTATTCGAATCCTCATATCTTACCTGATATTTTCTCAAATCCCGTTTACCCTTTTTATACCTCTTGGAAAACATTTCCAGTTATTAAAACTCTTATTCCCTCATGTTCCAGAAAACATACGTTATTAACTTTCGAAATATTCCCATTCCTTTCACGTTCTTTATTTCCTATACTTGGATAATATACCCTATCCCCATTTGAGAATATTTCTAATATCATCATAACCGTTTTAACCTGCCCAACGTTCACTTTAAAACACTATTCACTTTAAAATGTGGATAACATACTTATGATATAAATCTAAACACCTTATCAAATAACTCATCATTCGAGTAATAAATGCCCTTATCTCGTTTATCGAAACCTCTTTCACTTTATAACCCCGTTTCTAACTCAACTCCTTGTTCGCTCAACATCAAGATTATAACTACATATTGATTTCCTATCCTATCGTAATTTATTGGTTTACTAGATACGGATTGTCCTATCTGATTATAATTCCTAAAAATGATTTACTTTATTACATTCGACTTCGTCGAATTATAGTTCCAAACCCTAATGGTTTAATTCTAATTACATTTCGAACCTCGAAATGTTGTCATCGTTTTCTAACACGATTTTCCAATTCTCTTTCCAAAACTGATTCTTATATTTCTTACGACATCGTTATTTATCACTTTCGAATAAGTGGATTTCAACTGTAGCATTTCCTAGGAGGTGCTGCTATATATAAAATCACGCCTATGTTTGATTAACATCGTTAATTTATCGCTATAGTTCTAGACTTTCCATACGCTATAATATCTTCCTTTATAACAAATTTTGACATACAGTCACCCTTACCTTATCCACAGCGTTTATTTTATCGCTATAGTTCTAAGACTTGCATATGCTGCCATATTCCTTTTTATACTAATCTTGACATCTATTTCCATCACAAAAATCTTGACATCTCTTTCCGTTACAAAAATCTTGGCATCTCTTTCCATTACAAAAATCTTGACATCTCTTTCTGTTACAAACTGATATCGTTCCTCGGTAATAGCGAAGCCGTTCAAGTTGGGGTATTCTATTTACCTCTCTGACCTTGATCGACAACGTTCTTACCTTGGAATCGATACAAGTCTGCACTCTAATCCCTTATTACTTATAAATATCTATCCGATTGTATTTTCATGTTTATTTTTAACTATGGTTTTATAACACCATATCGTTACTTTGAAATCTCTGGTGTTTGATTATTTATGTTAAACATTTACTCTTTTCTTTCTCCATTCCACAGTTCTATTTATAACTTCTTAACCAAAAGTAATTTAATCTTATTACTTTGGATTAATTTATTTCTAAACTGTTTTCATTAGATTAATTAAAACCAATCAATCTAATAATCATTTTCCCAAATAACAGTTGATTAAAATCAACTTCATCCCATCAGTAAATTCATTAACTGATTTTAGTTACTCCTCAACATTAGATTAATATAATTAATCTAATAATATTTCTAAATGGTTTATCTTAATTATAATTATCCACATATTTACTCGTCAGGTAATTTCTGCTTTATAACTTATTTAAATATCAACTATCATTTTTATTTATTTTATAAAAACGAACTTTAAAATACTGGTTTATAATAGACTTCTATTATAAATTTAAATCTTCTTTTTAATTATAAAAATATAATTTTTATAATTAATCTCGTTGATTTGCCTGACGGCCAATCAACTCTTTAACAAAACGAGGGTTTTACGGTTGACTGTCACCTCTTTCTAAATCGATATCATTTACTTATTTATCGAAACATATGTTGAATATCCGTTCAACATCAATATTCACATGGGGTTTTAAATATAATTCGGGTTCAAACAGTGCATACAAAACAAACAATACATATAAAATATCGAGGAATCCGGTCGGATTCCTCCAACCGGTTTCTGCATCCAAAGATGTCAGTCAACACAATTATCACTAACTCTATACTAAGCAATATTCTAATTGATGGAATCAATGTCCAATCAGTGATGATATATGATATTCAACCAAATGAATTGTAATCTAACTAATCGACCATCACACAGCATTCAAACAACATTAAAATATATTAAAATATTTTAAATAGATCAGAGTGAGTGAATTTACTCACCTTCGCGTGTTAACCGTTAAATAACGATTTGCGTCTGTCGATCCGGTCAGGTGTTTCAACCAAAATTTCGCATCGTCCAAATCACTCCAGATCAACATGTACATGCATCCCCCTTACTCCATCCGGCCCAAATGTCTATAGGTTGCTTTAATTTGTTATCAACATTAGCCGTCTGCATGTCCGACTTTTAAGATCCTTTTGGCTCAAATATTAAGTTCCTCTGTAGGTTTGAATACTTCTAACTTCTTATTTGCAGAATCGGTAATATTGTCGTTAACACAGGTAGATGGCAAAATTCCAACAGTAGCTGTCGGTCTTGAATCAGGAACTGCTTTCGTTATTGACCAACCCTTTCAACACATTTCTTTGGGCCAATGTTATTCCATGTATACTTCATTTCCCCTTGTACCAAAACTCCACATCAAAGACCTGCCCTGCGCACTTCCATTGCCGATCACATTTATTCCCATTTCCTTGCCTTTTCGCAAGGCACCACTACTCACGCCTGTACATCAATCTTTTCCACATTGCCCTTTCAAAATCTTCCCATCTGTCCCACCAAATATGGGGCACAATAATCACATGAAAATGTGAACGCAAGGAGTAAACTTTTTCAGTAAAATCTCAAAACAAAGCTGGCGAGCACTGTCCCGACAGTATTTGCGCATCACCCTGAAGTTGCTCAGCACCTCCAAAACATACACCCGAACATACACTCGTAACTGCAGTAATTCATGCATACACGGTATGTCTCACTCCTCCTTTCATGCATCTTCTTTATCCTTCAACGCCGGCTTTTACCATCAGGCCCGTGTCTTGCCTTTACTCCTTTCCGGCGCCGTGCATCAACTCCTGTCCCTTCACTTTACTTGCTCAGCCCGCCACCAGTATTTCCTGTTACACTCTACTCCAAATGGCCACCCACTCATGAACACCTCATGCATTTAAATCCATAACCCACCCCTCTCACGCATGCTTCCACGCATGCTTCAAAAAAAACAAATACCTGCTTGCTAATCCTCTCCCACGTGTGTTATAACTCCCTTACCTCCTTCGTTCATCAAATGCAAGTACGACCTCTTTTCTATGTACACAGCATCTCGCGCAAAATACTGTACCCTCCATTTTCATGAAGCCCTTCCGCCCCCTGATCAACCTAGATTGCCGACACGCCCTTCCTCACCGAGTCAGACCCGACCACTTCCTAGTTGTCTGTCTCGCCTCCAGGAGCCATGTACCATGTCTGAACTCCTCGCCCACTTGCTCGAACTACAATGGTGGCCAAAAGAAATGAACTTCAAAACGAGGTAGCAGTTTCCCGTCCCAGTGTGTTGGCCATCAGCACGTCCAGACCATTTTCAAGCCTTTGCATCGCAAGTTATACGGTCAGCACTGGAAGGAGAGCACAAGCTCAGGCTCATATAAATGTGTTTTAGAAACGGAAGCACGGAGTGATTTTGGGAATTGAGAATTTTATTTAATCATCGAAATGAAGCAATTTCAACTGGAGATAGATTTCTGGTTTCGAAAGAAAGGAAACGGAGGAGCTGGTTTTATATTGTGTTGTATCTTAGTGGTTAAGGAATAGATGATAGGGTAGGCGCTGATACTTTCAATGTAGGTGTATGGGTTGGACTATGGTTTGTTTTGCTTCAATGGTAAGCAATAGGTAGGTACTGCCTTAGTTTAGGCAGGTCATGGTCCGCATTACTTTTAGGCTAGGTTAAATTTCCAATGTATACTACTGTGCGAGCGAATGGTCTGCCGTGTTGAGGGTGGGTTTTTGTTTTTATTTTGCAAATATGGGGTCTGTGTTTACCATATTGGTTTCCTTCCTGTTATGTATTTACCATATGGAATCCATCATTTTGTACTGTTCACTGTTTATCCTTGTATGAACATGTCACTACTATCCTTCATGTCAAATGTTTTCATTAGATATTCAATTTTTCTTAGTTGATTAAACCGCCATGGCAATGACAAGCAATTTATACTACTATTGAACTTTACTCAAATATATTGTTTAGTGTAATATGAAATACCGGTTCCGGGAGATTTCTTTTATTTTCGCACCTCTACGGACAGAAGTAAGAGTGCAGTCGTGCTCAACGAGGTGTCACGATCCCAAAAATATAATAACACCAGTAGTTTGACTCGTATTTTGAAATCCCGAAATACCGATACAGGGTGCACAATACTCCAAATAAAAAGTTAGATATTTAATTAATTAAAAATTACAGAAAAATTCTAAAAATTAAATTATCGCTGCGCCTCAAAAGAATCTTGTCCCGATTTGCACACGATATCAAGTTATAGTCAAATAACTGTTACGGTCGATATATGATTTTACAGCGATTTTTGAATATTTGATTTGGACATACCTTGCAATCTACACAACGAAATCTTGGTTTTTCACTTCTGTTAGAAAGATACAGTTCAACAGATTCCAACGTTTCTTGTTTCGAAAAAATCCGATTCAAAACGAGTCCGGTACACTCAGTTAAAGTCCAGAACGTTAATTTACGAACTGCAGGGTCGTTCTGAGCTCGATTATAATTAATATATATTTTATACGTTCAACTTCGTTTTAATTAATATACAAATTCATTTATATTCAGAATTCAATATTTAAACTGTTTTAAATATTCAAATTCAAACTGACAAAAATGCGGGACGTTACATTGTCCTGGGACTGGACAAACCGAAGGTGCTATTCCGTACATCCATCTTAGGCACTGTTATCTAAGACTTATACAATATCCCTTGCACTTCACTCCGTCTTCAATATATTCAGCATACTTGATTCGCGACGCTTATGCCAATACGGAGTGGTTCTTCGGATAATAATCCAACCGGTCTCTCCATATTAACAACGTTAAAATGGTCAAAACATTGATAGTCTGTGATTTAACTATCAAAGAAAAACTCGTGTGCAAACAACGATATTATTTCCGGATGGAAATTCTATCAATCAATCATCAATCATATATATATATATATTCATATTTTCTTATTTCCTATGTTTAGAAAATATACGTTAACACTGAAAAACGTTTCCATCTGCTTAATTACGCATCACTATCATTTCACAACTATTAGTCCCTAACTGTCAACTAGTAAGAGAACGACTACCCAAGTATAAATCCCTAAAGCCGAAACCAACATCAGATCGATACTCAGAAAGCTGTTCAACATAACTAATCTCTAGTCAGTTTCTGATTTAGCTTAACTCCATTCCTTAATTACTTATTCATGAACATTTCCTTTTCTAATCCATATTTCCAAATTTCAATATTTGATTACGTTTCTGATTCTATTTGGAAAACATTTCCAAATCTTCTTTACTTGGATTTAAACAGATGTTTAAATACACATCGCGACGACAACTCAAACCACTATACTTATTTACTAAATTCGCTTAACCACTTTCACTCTCGAACCTTAACCATTTCTAAATTAAAACGAAGTCAATCAAGTTGGGGTATAACTACCTCTCAGACCTTAACTGAACGACATTCAAATCTCGAAATAGGGTAAATTCATCTTCTAACTTTTTAACACTTCCTTACGTAACTTCCGGATATAATTTACGAGTCCAACTCCTTTACAGAATCACTTGATTATAACAGTGGTGTTATAATTCCCTGCTTCTGAAATATAATAACTTTAATCTAACTCTTATTTCCTAACTCGAATAAATAACGAACAACCAATTTATCAACTCCTATTTGGTTAACTCTTATTCTATAACTCTTATTCGAATACTCCAATCAAATAACTAGATTCGATTAACTTCCTTCGAATATCTATGATTTGATTAACTCACTTCGAATATCTCTGATTCGATTAACTCACTTCGAATATCTCTGATTCGATTAACTCACTTCGAATATCTCTGATTCGATTAATTTACTTCGAATATCTCTGATACGATTAACTTACTTCGAATATCTCTGATTCGATTAACTTACTTCGAATATCTTTGATTCGATCAACTCACTTCGAATAACTTATATTCGATTAACTCACTTCGAATAACTTATATTCGATTAACTCGACCTGACGAACTCGACTAACTTGGTTTGACCCACTCGATTCGATTAACTTGGTTCAACTAACTTGGCTTATTTAACTCAACTTGATTATCTCCTATCGAATAACTAATATTCGATTTAACTCCATTCGTTTGACTCTAGATCGCAGTGATCACAAATGGTTACACCTGATTCCCTCAGGAAACATCCGACCGCCTTAGGCTATCTGTAGCCCTGCGAATTTCGCTAGCAGTCATACAAAATGGCATCTCATTTAGATTAACTCTAATTGATTTACTCTAACTGATTAACTTAACCGGTTCACTCTAACTGGTTAACTCTAACTGTTTAACTCTAACTGATTAACTCTGACTGGTTAACTTAACCGGTTGACTCTAACTAGTTGACTCTAACTGTTTAACTCCAACGGTTAACTCTAACTGAACTGGTTAACTCTAACTGAACTGGTTAACTCTAACTGAACTGGTTAACTCTATCTGAACTGGTTAACTCTAACTGAACCGGTTAACTCTAACTGAACTGGTTAACTCTAACTGAACTGGTTAACTCTATCTGAACTGGTTAACTCTAACTGAACTGGTTAACTCTAACTGAACTGGTTAACTCTACTGAACTGGTTAACTCTACTGAACTGGTTAACTCTACTGAACTGGTTAACTCTAACTGATTAACTTGACTTACTTAAGCAAACTGGTTAACTTGACTTACTTAACCAAACTGGTTAACTTGACTTACTCAACCAAACTGGTTAACTTGACTTACTTAACCAAACTGGTTAACTTGACTGAACTGGTTAACTCTAATCGAATAACTAAATATTCAATTAACTCCTTTTCGAATAAACTATTCATTTATAAAGATTTACTTTTAGTAACGGTTCTTCACTTTACAAATGATTTCCTTTTAATAACGTTTTCCTTTTCTATAACGTTTTCCCTTTTATAACATCATATTCCGTTATAAATAAATTTCTCTTTCTAACTCTATTTATTTTATAAATATTCCATTTTCAATTCTATTCTTGAAAATATTCTAACTCATTAAATTTCCGGGAAAATTCGCCATAACCTCCTTTGTACCGGGAGCATCGGGAAAATCCCCAAACCCGCCACACAGGCCTTTCCATTCAAAAAGAAAATGTTTTGAAATTATTTCCTTTTTAAAATATCTCCTACTTATAAATATTTAAATTTATAAATATTTCTTGTTTATAAATATTCCATTTATAAATATTTTATTCTCAATACCACTTTGAAAATCTCCTTTATCAATATCCCGTATGTTATGGTATTCAATCATATCAAATCACGATATTCAATATCGTCCAAACACATATAATCAACCACATATTTAACACCACATCATATATCACAATATATGAAAAACAATAAAATAACTGTTGAGGAATCCAGTCGGATTCCTCCAACCTGTTTACCTGCATCCACATATGTTACACAATATGATTATCATCACTTTCAGTTCAATATACATTATTCTGATAGCAGAATCAATATATAAATATTTAACGGTTTATATATATATATATATATATAATTTTCACTAACTGACTAGCAGTTCAATCAATCAACCAACACACAGCAATCAACAGATGATTAACAGTTCTAAAAATACATTATAAAAATATAACTGTTCAAAGTTGGTGAGTTTTACTCACATTGGACTGTTATCGTTAAAAACGATTAACTGTCTTTGATTTAGACGGACAATTTATTTTGCAATAAATTGTAACGAGCTCGGATGGACTTCCAGTCAGCTCCATGGTGTAGCCACCGTCCTCATGATTCCAACGCAGCTTACGGTTTGTGATTCTGATTTCGTATGACCGAGATATCGTGTTAACAAGTTATACGATATTTTTAATTTAAGTTAAACCAACAATTATAAAATAAAAGGGCCTCACCACAAACACTCCGGCCCATTCTCCTTGACCAAGGCCCATTTCCTTTTATAAAACCCGTACCCGCTTTCAATCTCTTTTCTTCCCCAAACCATAAATCGAACTCCAGAAAGAAATATCCCCCTTTGACCTCACGTTGACCTCCAATACCTCCTCCTTCATCCACCCATTTCAGGCGCCACCACCACCAATCACCTCAGCGCATCCTCCTCCATCTGAACGCCACCCTCACCCTCAACTCGACGCTCGAACCCATGGTCACGACATCGACCTGACTTCCGCACAACAGTGAAAAGGTGCGACAGTTCTCCTTCTGGAAATGCATCGTACTTTGCCAAAACGTTTGCCTCGATCTCAGGGTCTTCACGCTCCCTTTACTTAGCTTCTGTTCATCACCTATCTCCGGTGCGACTCAACCCTAGCTTTCCTGTGGTCTGCGTCGAGCTTCAGAACGGGAATCGGGTGCCATGTTTTCTACACCAAAATGGAGAGCGTTCGACCCTCAACTCGAATATACATGTTTGAGGATTTAAGAAATTTTATTTCATTTTCTTTTTGATTTTTCTTGTTCGAAAGTTTTTGCTGTGGAAACAAAAAAAACAACGGCGGAAAAACAAATGTCGTTGACCAACAATGAAGTAAATTTTAGGGTTTAAGAGAAAGGCCTGGTATTTATAGGATAGATTAGATATTTTAGAGAGAATATTCTCGGCATATTCTTTTTTATATATATTCATTTTGGTTTCTAAAAATCCGTGTGATCACACACGATATTCAAAAATCACGAAACTGGACATGTAGCTAGAGTTCGACATTACGGTCCCAACGAAACTGGTTTCGTCGAATTCCGACTTCGTATGCTCACACAGCGTATTTCTAACTGTCAAAATACTGACTGTTTCTCACTCTAAAAATCCGCACGGCCACACAGTGACTCTAAAAATCACGAAACTTGGAATCTAACAAAAATTTGACATTGCGGATTCAACAAAATTAGTTTCGTCGAATTCCGACTTCGTCTGCAAAAGTGGCTATTTTTAAAGCTCTAAATAGCCCATTTAAATATATAAATATATTTAAATAAAATTAAATTAAATATTTTAAAAATAAATATTCTCGTCTATACTCACAGTGGAATACCATGCAGCTCAGGATAAATCCTATATTTATTTCTAACTCGATATTACATCGTCAGAGTTATATCGATGTTCGATTTCTATTTCAATCCTTATATAAAAATATAATTAAATCCTTATGGTCAGGGCGCTGCATTTCTGAGAATTTGATTTGGACATAACTCAAAATCTACACGACGAAATCTCGATTTTTCTCTTCCACTAGAAAGATATACTCCACCAGCTCCACATGTTTCTTGTTTCATCGAAATCCGATTTAAAACGGCTTCTGTATATTCAGTTGAAGTTCGAATCGCCAAATAGCGAACTGCCGCGCCATTTCGAGCTCGATTATAATTATATTATAAATTATACGTTCAACTGTCGTCGACTGAATATATTCGTTATTATATTTCCAATATAAACTCAACCAATCCCCTGATACTATCCAATTCACAGTATATTGTGAATTTCACTATTCTGACCATTCCGGCTTATAATATATTTTATTATATTATAATTATTAATTAAATATTCATTTTTATTTAATTCAGGTCATCGATATCGCCACATCGATAATAAATAATTAAATTAATTAATTATTCAACAACTAAAAATGCGGGTCATTACATTTATTTTGCGGTTAATCTCAACTTTCTCTCGCCCTTATATTGACCAAATTTGTTATTTGTTTAAACTTATTATCGCTCATGCATAAGAATTTCAACGACCATTTCTCTTCTCTTAATACTTAAGTAAATTTCCTCGTTTCATACTAAAATTTCTAATAAATCGATTAACCTTAGTACATAAGTTAGTATTATTAGTTAAGATTAACTTAAATACTTGATTCTGGGTTTATAAACCAAGTTTTAAAATAAAATATTAATATACTTCAACCATTATAGAAAATCAGACCATATAAAATTCCAAATCTAATCTTTTATCAAAACTAATTATGAAAGTACTGAGCGGTCTCCCCCACTTAATCGCTTCAGAATAAACATCGATAATGTGTGCACTCATTACCGAAATCATTTCCGATGTCTGAGAAGGGATTACACACTTGTTTATTTAAAATCCTTGAAAATCCATTTCCATATTGAAATTACTCTCTTGGAATTCCATACTTTCCAAATCCTTGCAAAACCAATTTCTAAAGCACCAGAATCAAGTCCTCAAGTTCATTTCTATTTTAATCACAAACTGTTTTGCAACCAATTATACTTAAAGGTATTATTTCATTTTCAAATATTTTCTAACCATTAAATTTTCCTTATTAGATTTATTATCTAATCAACCATAATAGGTAATAACTTAATATTACTACCAACTAATAACGAATGCACATACACTAAAACCAATAATAATATATTTGATATATCTAAAATATAATCAAAAACCATATTATGTCGATCCAGTCGGCCAGATTATTTAGAAATTCCTATCAATACCATGGTGTCCCATATATCGACCAAAGTCTATAAATATTCAACAGAACGAGTCAACACAATATAAAACCACTTTATATGAAAATACAAGTACGCTCTCTCATATATTCACTCAACTCATTCTAGGATATTACTAATCCTATCTCTAATGAGTTAATTCCCAAACAGAACCAAGGTTATCGCTAACGAAAGCTCTAATACCAACTGTAACGACCTGAATTTTTGACCGTTCAAATAGATAATAAACCACACATGTCGATCTGAACAAATCACCAATAAAGGTAGTTATTGGGAAAAAGAAGAAAAAGGAGAAAAAAAGAGAAAACAATCGCAGAATCTCACAACGGAAGGACAACATATAATAAATAAATAATGGTTCAAAAGCATTTAAAGACATATACATCCGAGTTATACTTTCTAGTCATCAGAGTTACACTTGTGCAAATACATATAGTAATGCAGCGGAATTAAAGTGCAGCGGAAAAACATACTTATAACTGATATATATACCAAATCCTCGTCTTCATCCTCCAAGCTATTGAAATCTTCGCTAACTGCCACTTCTGCTGACCCGAGCGTATTGCATAAAAAGAAAACACAACAAACACTCGGATCAGCACAAAATCATTCTCATATTAGACAAATTAAAATACGAAATAACATGAGTGTCATGGGTACAGTAACTCAAGAGATGTTACGGGATTTTTCCATCTCTCAAGGATCCGTTGAACTAATACATACATAGTATAATACGCTATTATTGTAATGTCTATTCAGTAAAGTATAAATAATGAAAATAGCGTAAGCGGGATTACATTTTTACCCTTACACCGTTTATAATACCGTAGTCTATACAGTATCGTAAACCCACCGTAACCGATGGCATCAGAGGGCACTCCATAGGTACGATACAAATCAAAATCGTAGGGGCTCGATAAGGATAAATATGACAAGGCACTCGAGGCAATACCCGGGGTAGGATTCTACCATTTGCACTCCCAGACCGGTGGTAACGCATAGCAGCCACTACCGCCCACCTCGGAACACACTCCCAAATCAAAAAGGGCCCAAATCATCATCATAGTAATAGAAATAGTATTGGAGAAGTGTGTCCGATCAAAGGTGCTACCTTAATTAGTCACGGTATAGCTCCTGTTTTATTCATTTCAATTATGACCCGAAGGTCAAGGCTATTTCGTCATCGTTCATCTTCATCAATCCAAAATCGCCTCCAAGTCATCATATTTCATTCTAGATACGTCATAACGTTCATAGTTGTTAAGGTGGTATCGACACTGACAGAGAGTATGCCATTTATCGACTTCGGTCTCTTTAACAACCAACGTTTATACTTTCCACATTGGTCGGTTCTTTTACTTTTCACAAAGGTTCGCTTTCATATCAAAATATCATATTTTGTTCGAACCCAATTTATATTCAAATAGAATATAATTTCATAGCCAATATCATAAATCATACCAAAACCAATTATATTCTAAACTAGAATATATTTTTATATCATTATATTATACTCATATAATATTTCAAATCGATCTATATTCACGTAGAATATACCTCATCTCAAAAGATTATAGTTATTTCAAATCGATTTACATTAGAAATCCATTCATATATAAATAGAATATATATATATATATATGTTTTTCCATATCAACTCATTTCAATCATTTGGAAATCCCATTTATATTCAAGTGGAATATAATCTCCCTTGAACTATTATAATCATCTAAAATCGATTCATATTCGAAATAGAACATAACTTCATATTAAAACTCCATTTGAATCATGGTTTAAATCAAAACAATTTCCATTTAGGAAGAAGTCACAATCATTTAATATTACAATAAAATAGATACTTATAAAATAGAACTTATATATAAATTTACTTGTAAAATAATTAAAGTAAAATAAGACAGTTTAAATCACTATGTATATATATATAAATTAGAAGTTTTACTAAATAGTTTAAATAATAAAATACAAGGAAAATTTGTTTAATAAAATAGTATTTAAGTTACAAAATTTTACTAAATAACCTTTTAAGAAAAGGGATATAATATATTCGTAAAACATACGATATATATATATATAATTTTTATAAAATAAAGTTTAAACCATGATTATTTCTTCTTCCCGTATCTTGTTTCAGACGTCGTCAAAATCAAACGTTCAATTTAAAGAATTCAAATTTCATATTCACTTTGAATTAAACAACTCCGAGTACTCTCGATTACCCGTATCCAAAGATTTAAATTCAATGAGAATTTACTATATTAAACCTACACCGTTAATTTGAATAATTCCAAATCATACTCAAATCTCAATTTACGAATTTCCAATTTGTTTTGGAATAATTTCCTTTACCATTTTAATAAACATTCGAAGTTCAGTTCTTTAAGGAAAATAGATTTAACGAGTATCGGCACATAATCTTTAAATGTAATTCCAACTAAATAACCATTTCAATATTTAAAATCATTTAACCAACCGATGTCTGTATATAATTATCTATCCAATGGCCAAGTGATTTTAATTTAAATTCTTTGATATTTCAAGGATGGATATATATCATTTCAATCCAAATAGGGTCACAGATATTTATCATTTCAATCTGTGTTCTAAGTTCATTTAAATCAATTAATCTCGGTTTATTTGATGCCCGTAACATCTAGGGTGAAAGATGGGATTAATTGTCCCAATAAACATACAACATCCATATACCGAATAATAGAACATTTTAGTATCAATATCAACTCAGTACCCAAATCAACCAATGCATCCATCACAACCATTTTATCTAAACGGTGAATAATAAATCATTTCATTGGTTAACAGGTGTCAGGATTTCTAACAAGAAATTAAATTAAGTTTAAATAACTAATTATCGACTTTCATTTGCAAATTAACACACTTGCATGTCAATTTTAAGCAACCATTCACAATCAATCACAACCATACAACCAAACTTATTTCATAATTTAATATAATAAATATGGGAATAATTTAGTTAGTCGTGAGCGAAAGAATCACTCACCTTAGGGTCTTTAGTTGATCGAACGTCCAACCAAAGTCCAAAATTTTACAGTCTCCAAACACAACCAAACTTGTGCCAAAACGTCCGTAATTCCGCCGCGATCCTAACGCAACAAACCGCGCGTCAATCTGAGGTTGTATGTAAAAGTTATCAGCGTTTTATCATTTGGAATTTAATTTATAGAAATTAATTTAAATAAATTTCTCACTAATTACCTTCTGCCACGTCAACATTCCCTCTTCCCGCTCCCAACATCACTCCGCTACAATAAACTTCGAACGGAAAAACCCAACACAATGGCACCTTTGACCGCCTATTCCTCCCTTCTTCGGCCGTTATAGAACCCGAGACCACCCTCAATCGATTGCTCACTGAAATCTGCACCTAATCATCCCCTTGACCGCCACACCGGTGGGCCATAGCGCCACCGCTGTCAAACCCTAGGTCATGGAAAACGGTCACTAAAGTGCAAAATTCAACCACCTCAGTCCATGATCAATCTTACTATCGCTTGCAATCTCTTCCTGGCATCGATCTCTTCCAAACCCAGAAGATCAATTCCTCAATTTGCTTCAAAATCGAAAACTCCTAATTCGAATTCTAGGGTTTCGAAAATCAGGAGCTTTGACCGAGATTTCTGGCGAATTCGTGCACTGCATGTTGAAACTGATGGTACCCGTGGCTTCGTATCGTCGAGGCCTTCGTTTTGACATATAATATGCTAGGGTTTGAAGAGATTTAATTTTTGAGGTTGTATTTTCTTTGAGCTAGGGCTTGAAGATTTTGTTTCATCCATTACAGAGAAAATTTTATGGGAGCAAAGTTGTATGTGTAATGAAAATGGCTAATGAGGTGTTAAATGGGTTTTATTTATATAATTATAGAAGGCCCAAATGTTAAAAACACCCAATTATCCATTTACATTGATCTCTTTCACATTTTCTCTCGTACGATCAAATTACAAGTCGGATTGTACCGAAATTGAAACTCTATAATAATTTACTGTTCCGGATCCGATGAAACTGGTTTCGTCGGATTCTGAGACAGTTACCAAAACAGTTAAATTTCACAGTTAATTAAATAAATAAAATATTCAAATATCCATTTAACTGTTTTAATTCAATTTAAATATTTACTAAATTCCATTTTAATTCAATTATAACTTAAACAATTTTATAAATTGATTTCACAAATTTTAAGTTCTCGAATTTGATTATTTCAAATTTAAATTTGAGTTTCAATTATAAATTAACAACTAAAGTTTTAAAAATCAATTCCATAAATATTACTTTCAAAATTTCAAATTCTCCACCAATATAAACTAAATAACTCAAAATCTTTTTCAATATTAATTAAAAATTCAACAATTACTAATATTAGTCTAATTATCATTTTATATATATCCACTTCATATAATTATTACTATCAAAATCAACAAAATTAACATTTTAACCATTTTTAGTCAATTTAATTATACCAAATGTAAATTTTAAATATATGCAAAATTATGGGTTGTTACATGGGCCGACGGAGATAAAACGGTAAAGCCCAATCACATAACATATTTAAGTTTTATTTAAATTAAATCACATACTAGACTGTAAATGTGATAACTTATACATACGTGATCGAAATTCAGTGAAACAAGATCCATTGGGATCGTATGGATGGGGCTACACAATGGAACTAACTAGGAGTGAATTGGAGCTCGTTACAATTTATAGAGAAATAAATTGTCTGTCAGAATCAATCGACAATTATCGTTATTTAACGATGATCGTGCAATGTGAGTAAAACTCACTAACTCTTATCAGTTTATATTTTTATAACGTACTTTTAGAATTGATAAATGATGGTTGATTGCTGTGTGTTGATTGTTTGGCTGAATTTCTGATTTATTGTTTGGAATTACCGATAACGTTATATACACATATCATTAAACAAACATTGATTCTGTTTATCAGAATAGTACATATTGAAATGAAATTGATGTGAATTATATTGTGTAACATCTATGGATGCAGGGAAACAGGTCAGAGGGATCCAATTGGATTCCTCAACATTTATTTTACTATTGAGATATATGATGTGATATATAATCTGTTGTTGATTATGTATGTTTGGATAATATTGATCATTGTTATATGGTATGTTAAATACCATAAGTAATACTGGGGTGTAAAAATGAGAATTTTCAAAGTGTATATTGAAAATAATATATTTATAAAATCAAAGGATTTTATAAAAGAATATATTTATAAATATTTATAAAATCAAAGGATTTTATAAAAGAAAATATTTATAAAACCAAAGAATTATAAAAGGAATATTTATTTAGAAAATAAATAGAATTATAAAAGGAATATTTATTTAGAAAATAAATATAATTATAAAAGGAATATTTATTTGGAAAATAAATAGGGTATTATAAAAGGAAATATCTGGGAAATAAATAGAATTATAAAAGGAAATTGGCAAGATATAAAAGAACTATGAAATGGATTTAACATGGATATTAAATAGAATATGTTTTAACAGATAAATTGAGAAGATTAATTTATAAATAATGTTTTTATAAATAAAATAAAATATTTATCATTTGATAAACGGAATATATAAGTTTGAACTTATATAGAGAAGTAGAAATCAGTCTTGACACCGATATTTTAAATCGAATGTGAACTCAGCATTTATAAAGGGAATTATAAATGAGATTTAAATGTTAGAAATCAAAATGAGATTTCGTATGAATAATTCTATAAATAGAAGTATAAATAGAATTTGGAAATGGGATATTATTTTAAAATACGAAATCAAACTTAATGGATTATATAAAAGAAACGTTTTTCACATTCGATGTGAATAATGGATTAAAATGAATATTTTATAAATTAAAAACATTTATAAGGGAAATTGGGTTTTGAAATAGGAATTCAAATGGGAATTTGAATAAGATAGGAAATAGGGTTAAAATAATATTAGTTAATTGAATATTAGTTATTCGAATTAGAGTTAATCGAATATTAGATATTCGAATTAGAGTTAATCGAATATTAGTTATTCGAATTAGAGTTAATCGAATATTAGTTATTTAAATTAGAGTTAATCGAATTAGAGTTAATCGAATTATAGTTATTTGAATATTAGTTATTTGAATTAGAGTTAATCGAATTAGAGTTAATCGAATTAGAATTAATCGAATATTAGTTATTCAAATTAGAGTTAATCGAATAAGAGGTAATCGAATATTAGTTATCCGAATAAGAGTTAATCGAATAGAGTAAATTGAATTAGAGTTAGTCGAATATAAGTTATTCGAAGTGAGTTAATCGACTATAAGTTATTCGAAGCGAGTTAATCGAATATAATTTATTCGAAGCGAGTTAATCAAAGATAAGTTATTCGAAGGAGAGTTAAGCGAATAGAGATTACACGAAGGAGAGTTACATGTTGAAATTCGATTTTATCGAATTCAGGAAAGTACTATTCACTTTCCATTTTAATCGAGATTTATTTATTTATTAATAAATTAGTTGTTTGTTTATTTATCCAAATTAATAAGTAAAAGTTATATTTAAGTTATCATATTTCGGAAGCATGGGATTATAGCACTATTGTTATAATCAAATGATTTCTGTAAAAGAAGTGGATTCGTAAATAGAATCCGAGAGTTACGTAAGGAAGTTTGTTAAAGGTTTAAAAGGTGAACTTTGTCTATTTTAAGGTTACAAATGTTGTTTAGTTAAGGTCTGAGAGGTAGTTATACCCCAACTTGGTTGACTTCATTTTGACTAAGGAATGGTTAAGGTTCGATAAGTGAAGGTTAGTTAATTGAATTTAGTTAATAAGTGTTAATGGTTCGAGTTGGCATAGCGATGTTTTATTTAAACATCTGTTAAAATCCAATGAAGGAGTTTTGGAAATGTTTTCCAAATAAGAATCAGAAATGTTTTCTAATATAGAAAAATAAGAAATGAGAGTAAATATGGAAATGTTTTCCAATGTTAATAACGTATATTTTCTTAAACTAGAAAATAAGAATTTATGTATATATGGAAATGGGAAATGGGGAAATGATTAAATTAATAATAAATTAATTAAAAAGGTATCAGTGTTGATTGATGATTTGCTCGGTAAGATTTCCATTTGGAAATACGACCGTTGTTTGTACACATGTTTTCCTTTGATAGTTAAATAACCGACTATCAAAGTTTTTGACCAATTTTCCGTTGTCAATACGGAGAGTCCGGGATCAGATCTATTATCTGAAAACCACTCCGTATGGGCATTAGCATTGCGAATCAAATGTGATGAAGATAATTGAAGACAGAGTTTATGCAAGGGCTGTTCTGGCGATCCTAGGTAGAAATTTCCTAAGATGGGTTTACAGAATAGTGCTTTCGGTTTGTCCAGTCCCAGGACAACTTGTATGGAAGAATGTCTGACATAGTATATTTAATAGATCACGTAAGTTGAACTCTTCAAATGTATTTACGTTTGGTGACGGAGGAATTCGTTTCTCTTAGCTATATACCTGTGGTATTTTTGGGGAAATCAATTTGTGATTTGGCGGGTATGACGATGTGACATTCAAAGGGAATAAATGTGTGATCTGTCAGAGATAAGCGTGGCCTCATAGCCTCACATCCAGGAAATTGTATAAAATCGTGTAGGTCGCATTGCTAAGTGGTTAGCTGCTAATTAGGGTGTATTGTCACCTGATCTAAAGTTTTATTTACTTCTTTAATCTATTTCGATGCTGTCCCTTTCGGGAAACAGTTGTTGATCCCAACCGTTGGTAATAATACATTCGGTACACTCAAGCGAAATGAGTGACCGGTCATGTTTAGCCTGGGTTGCAGGATGTTCTTATTGAACCCGGTGTATTCCTCTCTAGAGATACACTGTCGGAAGGTGGTCCCATACCTTACCAGTTGGAATCCATTACCCAATAAGCGCTCGTGGTTTTTGATTATATATTATATATATGAAACGTGAGATGCAAGCGTTCCATAAAATTGTTAATTATTTGATTTAGACACTATTATAATATCAGAAGAGATTTGATATAAAGAATATTTCGGTTTATCGTAAGGTAAAAACCACCCATGTTTATGTGTGGATTGGTCTTACGACTATCCTTTCTTTTAAAAGGATTTTAAAAGTTAAGAAAATGGTTGGAGTTTACTCATACCAGTTACATGACTGACACAAAGTTTATTTTGTTTTGTTTTCCCTAAACTCTTGGGTGCTCAATTTTGTATGGGTAGTCAAGTAGTCGGGATTTTTCAGATTTACGTGAAGGAGCTTGGAGCAGGAGGCTTCAGCAGTCTATAGCTATTATTTATTTCTGCTATGTTGTACCCTGATAATGGTTTGTACATACAAGTAGAGATTTGTATTTCAAAGTTATGTTATATCATATATTTTGTTCATTCCGCTGTGAGATTCGTGTTACTTTGATTTTGTTGTTATGTTCTTCTTATTGTTCTATTCTAATAGTTCTATCTTATCTATTTCTCACCCTCTAACTTCTTTCTATTAAAGTTCCGGTAATTTTCGATGTTTGAATAGTCGACATGGTGTTGTATGTCGATTACCGAAGTCAAAAATTTCCCGGGCCATTACACTTGTTATCTCCAACAACCTTGAAGAAAACTTTGGCATCTTGTTGCTGTTTCTCTTAAAGATGCTTCAGGAGTGGGAATTTTTCAATATTTTTTTGATTCTTCCTATTTTTTGGTTCTTTAATAATAATATCTTCAACATAAATAGGAATTTCAACAGCATGTTCTTCAGTAAATTCTTCGATGTCTTTAGATTTTGAATTTTCTTTATTATCTATAATTAAATCTTGAGTTTCAAACAAATCAAAACAAGGAAAATTAGCAGAACAATTTATATGTACCATACCAACTATTTTTCCTTGCTTGAATTGTTTTTCAGGTTCAGTAGTTTTGGCCAGATTTTGCTGTTCAAAAGTTTTCACTTTTTGAAGTATCATTTCAATTTCTTTGAGTCTTTGATCAGACTTTTGTCTTAAAATCTTCTCATCATCCAGTTGTTTTAGTACACTAACCATCTCATCACCCAAAAATTTGACTTTTGTCTCTAACTCTTTCTGCCTTTCTAATTATTCATTTTCAAACAATTTTCTTTTCTTTGGTCTTTCATCTTCTATGAGTGGATGTTTTTTTGAAAGAAACTCTTTCTCCACTGAAGTTATATTTGAATTTTTTTTTGAAATCTGCATGAATGATATTTGTAATTATATATTGTTACATATCATTAAATAACCCTACAATCAATTCAGTGTTATATATATATATATATTTGATTGTATAGTTTAAAAAGATAAATGTATTTTATTTTAACGTAAATGATATATTGACACATTGAACTTAATTTTTTTCTGTCTATTATACTATCGTGATTATATCTTATTTCTGAAATCTTATTACTAATATTATGTATTGTGTAAGCAACTATTTATTTAATCATTAATGTTCCTTGCAAACTTGAAAAGATAAAAACATATATCTTTTAAATAAAATAAATAGTAAAGTAATACATTTATACGTTATTGATGTCAAGTGTTGTAAGTTAAAGATAAATGTATTTATATTTTAACGTAAATGATCTATTGACATACTGAACTTATTTTGTTTTATGTCTATTATACTATCATGATTTTAACTTATTTCAGAAGTCTTATTACTAATATTATGTATTATGTAAGCTACTATTGATTTAATCATTAATGTGCCTTCTAAACTTGAAAAGAAAAAAACATATATCTTTTAAATAAAATAAATAGTAAACTAATACATTTATACCTTATTGCTGTCAATTGCTATAAGATCCGTGTCCTTCAAGTTAGAGAAGTCCCACTTTATCATCCTTAGGAAATTTTTCTTCGGATTTTCTTTTTCTTGTATTACTTTTGTCTTCTCATAAAACCAATACTGTAATAAAAAGATATATACATTTATACTTTTGTAATAATGAGATATTAGATAAGTGTAAGAAATCTTACAAGTAAAACCAAAGTGCAACCAGGTGTGTTTCTTGGATCGGTATGATGTTTTTGAACATTTTTGCAAACATTCTCACATATTCCTCTTTGCCAATAAATAGAACTTAATTTTTTCAAATTGAGGATCTTAGGAAGTAATCCCCACTGCAAGTAGCTTTGATTGTTCGGAAAGAAGAATGTTATGATCAACACCAGAAATAATAGCTTTACTAAATCAATGCTACCATCATTGTTTTCTATCATTTTATTCAATCTTTTTGTCACTGATTTTTGACTTATAATGTCTTCTTCTTCAAAGTTCTTTGTCCAAAAATTTGAGAAATTTTCCATTGTTGTAGCTTTATTTGAGACAGGTATTGGAAATAAATCCTCTCCATCCATTGGCATTTCAAATATAAGACTAAATTCTTCTAGTTTCAATTTAATCAATTTGTTACCAATTAGAAAAGCTTGTTCTGTGGTATCATAAGAGTTTATTATGTCATCCAAATTTGCTGCACTCTTTCTCAAATCTTGCCTTCATATAGAATCTTCGAGGAAAACATTGAAAAAGTGTTTTAAAGGTGATTTTTCCAAGTATCTTTTTGCGTTAGCAGAGAGGATTTTTTCTTTCTTAATTGTTTTCATTATTTTGAAAACAGCATCTAAATTACATATGTACGTCCCTGAATATTGAATTTTTATTGACTTCTTCGGTATTTGTTGAATTTCATAGTTATTGGCTTCACCTATATTAGTATATTCTCCATTGTATTCTTGTGTATTTGTCCTTTTTTCATCAGAATTTTCTACGTTGTTATCTTCTGTTCCAGTGGGTGATATATTGTTTGTTGACTCAGAATTTTCCTATTTTGTTAACAATCAACATGAGAGAAATTGAATTTAGTAAATCCAAATTATAAAGATATTTATTTTATAAATTATTATAACTAGTAATATAAATTGTATAATTATTATGCAAAAATATAAAGATAAGTTTTTTTATATTTTTTGACTAGTGTATTAAAATTTAATCTTTCACGTAAAATTTTTTGCTAAATTTATTTACACAAGGTCCGATATACATATAATAATGTTTTTAAAATATTTAATTACACAATGCTCATACTGATGAAAAAGATAAGTATATTTATCTTTTTATTAAAACAGAGGTACATATAATAAATGTTGAAAAATTGACATGATTGAAATATAATATAACAAATATTTTTGTATTATAATTATGATAACAAAATATAGATAAGGAAAAATTTACCAATGGAGTTATTTATAACAATCTTGATTGGTTATGCTCTTCACAGTATGGACTTGATATTGGTCTGAAATTTATGCATTGATGTCCTCCTTCATTGAAAAAATCCAAAGTGGTAGCTTTTTAAACAATCTAGACGTTCTTTTTGGTTTCATATTTTATCCTGCATCAAAAAGATAAATATACTTATATGTTAGTAAACATGTACATACAGTTAGCAATTTAAGGTTTTTTTCAAGCAATATCAGCAACAAACAGTAAATCCTAAGTATTACAAAACACAATTTATTGAGTGATAAAAATTATCAGGTATTTGTCTAAAAAGATAATTTTAAATCATAGCAATTATTAATTTATTACTGTTATTAGCAAAATATAAATTAAAAAGATAATAATATTTTTTCTTTTTCATCCCGTAAACCACATAATAAAATAATTTAACAGTGAAAGCATTGTGCAATTAATTACTAATTTATTGAAAAAAATACGTTATATAACATACATACTCAAACAACATCAACCTATTAAATTTAGCACATACAACAAAGTTAAAATATTGTCTTTACATGAAAATATTAATACAATTATCTTTTCAAACCTTTGCTGTTGAAAATACGAAGTAATCAAATAATTATCCAACATAACACAGCATAAATTTCAGAAGGCCATATAACCAATTAATCAGTCAGCATAAGAACAAGTTGCATAATATAAAATAAAAAGATATAATTGAATATCTTTTCAAACCTTTTGTAACACCCCGAATTTTCTATTAACACTAAAATTGCTAAAATAATAATAATTGTGTAGAAGAGGGGATGTATCTAATATGAATATAAAAAGATTAATAAATATGTAAGAGAGGGGATGTATCTAATATGCATATAAAAATATTAATAAGTATGTAAAAGAGGGGATGTATCTAATATGCATATATAAAAATAATAATAAGTGAGTAAAGTGGGGGATGTATCTAATATATATATAAAAACAATAATAAGTGTGTAAAGGTGGGGATGTATCTAATGTGTACATTGTAGAATATATATATATATATATGGGCAGTCAATGCAAACATGAATAGAAGTTTATTAATTTGCTGAGTATTTGCTGAGTCACTTCTGACTCATTGCTGAGTCAGCAAGATAAACCCCATCTTGTCTGAACGGCTGCGGTTATTTCTAGGTTAAATCTAATGGCCTAAATGAATTCTAAAATCTATAAATAAGTGGGTAGACCCTAGACCTAAATCACTTGTAAAATTAGAGAAGCTACCGTCATGCTGCTGCCATGGAGTTCAGCATAGCCGTCACAAACTAAGAAGAGGAAGCCTAATCATCTACAACTAAATCTACACAAATCAAATCAAAAGAACTCTCTTTCTCTAACACTTTTCTTTTGTTGGTGAGTATGATGAATCTCACAATGGTATTATAAAATAATTTGATTTAGTTGTAAACTGATCACAAGAAAGTGATATGATTGTAATTATAAATTCTATGTATTGTGAATCTCTTGTTATAATTTTATGTCGTCATATGATGTAAATTATGTTGCAAATTATGCTATGTTATGCTATCACACTATGCTATGTTGTAAATTATGCTATGTCTCCTATGCTATGTCATGTTATGTTGTCAATCATATTATGCTACTATGCTATGTTATGTTGTAAATCATGATATCATGCTATACTAGGTTGAAAGTCTCACATATGTCATAGATCTCATATTATCACCCATGTTGGAATCCATATGTTATAAAATTATGATATCATGTTAAGTTGGGTTGAATCATGCAAGTTGTAAAATTATGATGTGGTTACTTTTGTGAATTGGATCATGTCTAAGTTTATGTTTTTTTTAAATTAACTAGATCATGTTTATGGGAATTTGCCTATTGAGTTAGGTGTACCCATAAACATGAATCAATGTTTTTAAATAGATCATGTTTATGGGAATTTGCTTACTGAGTTAGGTGTACCCATAAACATAGATCTATTATTAAATAAAACTTGATTATGGGAATTTGCCTATTAAGTTAGGTGTACCCATATTAAACCATATTGTTAAGTTAGATAATATTATTGCATACATATTTCTATGCAAGTTTCACCCCTACTGTGATTTATTTAGTCACATATACATGTTGTTGTGATGATAATTCCTTTTATGTGCGAATAAACGTTCGAGCGTGGGGTAGGGGAAATATTAGGAATTAATAAATTGGATGCAATTTTGTATGATTTTGCATACCATGAATGGATGCCATAATTGAGTCAATTATGGACATCATTAAATTGTGAATAAATTATAAATTTGAATAGGGAAGTTAATTCAAATTTAGGAGGGATTAATTAATTACAATTAATCACTTAATTAATCAACATTCTTTCTATCTACATACACCAGAAGGTTCTAGGGTGACAGAGAGGATAGTGTCTAGGCTTAGGTTTGGAAAACCAGTTTCATGCCCTCCTTGGCTATCCCTGACTAACCCAATGAACGGGATGGTCTTGTATTTAGAAAGAAAAAAAAACATTTGGTGGGACATGGGAATCTAGTGGGTGCCTTGGGTGGCATGAGAAATCTAGTGGTTGCCTTTAGAGGCATTTGAAATACGATTAGACTTAACCAAACACACATGCAAATGAACATGACTAAGTGGGTTAAGTGGGATGAACTAATGAGACAAGCTTAGGAGGAATGCTTGTGGGGAATATTGGGGGCCCATTTCAACCAGTATCCCAAAAACGTATCCTTGTGGGCTCGACCCAAGTCGAGGATGGGACACACATACTGGGCTTGACTATAAGAGGCCAAACCGGGTAGCGGTGGCAACGCAAGTCCAACGGGTTTCATATGCGTGTGTGGACCCGGGCTGGTAGGTAAGCCGTTGTTGCATCGTGTAGGTATAAGCCGTGCATATTCGTTGTATCGGGTTGCCACTTTAGGGGAATGATACACCCCACTGTGGGGCCAGCACGGGTATCTACGAGATAGGGAGCCGATCGAATAAATGGGAAGTGGGGCACACCTAGTGGAGATAGGGGCAGGCGGCACCTATGTAGTCAACTAGGAGTACGTAAAGCCATTAAGAAGTTTCTAAGTGAAGCTAAGTGGGATCAACCTTTAGGGTGACTGGTGTGGTGCAGTAAAGTGTTTATCCTTTAGTAATTAGGAGCGCCTATAACGTTGCCTTTAGCGATTGTCTATGTTCTTCATCTGTTCCTTCATAGACATTTCCTTGTTTTCCAGCTTATGTCTTAGTCCAGTTATTTTGATAATAGTATTGTTAGAATTGTCATACTCGCCAGACTTTATGTCTGACCCCCTCTTTTCCATTCTTTTTCCCTTCAGGTCCTCAGGTTGGGCCAAGTTCTAGTGGAGTCTAGTTGGATCGCTTATCTCTTGGGAAGCTTGGACTGCTGAAGTAAAGTCCAGCTTGTTATCTTTCTTTTTAATGGATATTTCATTTTTGTAATGGGATTATGTATTCTATTTTTATGAAGATGGATATTGTACTTGGTTATAATCTATGGGTTTATGATGTCACAAACATGTTTTGAATTCCGCTGCAATAAAATGAAGTTTATTTATTTCCATGTACTATTTATTATCTGTCTTGTTGTAATTTTTCTGTTCTATATTCACTTATAACCTCCATGGAAGTTAATGCTTTCCCTTTGTGAGTGACATTAATGGACGTGGGGTGTTACACGTGGTATCAGAGCTTAAGGTTACCAGAACAGATAAAATTTTTAGAAAAACTATTTTTCTAAAGTATTTTTGAAAGAAGTGTTTTCAAAAACATGTCTTAATGAGTAAGTTTAAGAAGGAAGTTTTTATGAAAAACATAATCCCGAATAGCCATATCTTTATCTTTCGAGTCCTCCATTTTGAATCTTTCCTTTTCGTTTCAGCATGGCTGAAGATATCAACATTCCAGAGGGTGTTCATATACCCGGTTGGTTTTGTCAATATCTCGAGGCTAGGGCCACTGCGGGTCCAACAAATCCTCCCCCTCCTCCTCCTCCTCGTGTTGACACTTTTGCAAAGACGTGCAAGAAATTTAAGGCTATGGGTGGAAAGACTTTCCAAGGGTCAGAGACGTTTGTGGAGGCCAGAGATTGGCTTAAGGAGACTGAGGAATTACTTGATATCTTTGAAGTGGAGGACGAAAGGAAAGTCCGTTTAGCAGCTTGGTTAATGAAGGGAGAAGCCTCGTTTTGGGCAGATTTCAGACGAAGGTTTGGGGCAAAGTTTCTCTCATGGGCGGAAGAGAATCTACATATGGAAAGGTTTTTGACATTAAAACAAGGAAGCTCATCGGTGAAAGAATATGTTAACAAATTCAATCAGCTAGCAAGGTTTGGCATGGACTTGGTAAACACGCCAGAGAAAAAAGCTCTGAGGTTCGTTCAAGGCTTGAATGAGCTGTTGCAAGGGTTGGCTATGACCCACATCCCTATGGGGGCCAACTTTGAGAGGCTAATAGAAATGGCGTACATGCATGAAGAGAAGAGCGCTAAAACTGATAAGGCAACCGAGAAGAAAGGGGATCAGGAGAAACCACAACAGCAAAATAAGAAGGGTGGAAAAAACAATAATGGCAAAGGGAAGAAGAGATGCTTTAACTGTGGGACACCAGGCCATCTCAGCAAGGATTGCCGAAAGAAAAAGAAGACTGGCTGCTTTCACTGTGGCGAAGCAGGACATCTAGTTAAGGACTGCCCAAGGAAGGGGCAGAGGGCAGCGTCTACCTCAGGAGGACAGGTGCAAGCTCTTGTGGCACCAGCGCAGGCAAGGGGACAAGTTCAGGCTCTTGAGGTCCCACCGCTGCAAGAACGAGGTAGAACAATTTCTGTTGAAAGTTTAGTTTTTCTGTTTGATCATCCTGTCCGTACCTTATTCGATTCAGGCGCATCTCATTCGTTTATCTCTGCATCATTAGTTGAATCACTGTACTTAAACACCAGTTTAGTAGAGGATCCCTTAGTGGTTTCAAATCCAATTGGGGGCTCAGCTCATTTGTCCATGAGGTGTTTGGATTTGAAAATTTCTATACTTAGCATTGAGTTTAGATGTGATGCTTATGTTTTGGGCTTCATGGGCTATGGGCTAATTTTGGGAATGGATTGGTTATCTAGAAATGGGGCCGTTCTTGATTGTGAAAGGAGAGTTGTGAGGCTCACGACTCGCCTTGGAAACGCTCTCGACATCTTTTGTAATCCCATACATTCCGTTATGCTAAGTTATCTTGAATCGCTCGACGCGTCTGTAGAAAATCTGCGATCAGTAAGAGTAGTCCGGGAATATCCGGATGTGTTTGAGGAGGTGAAGGGCTTAACTCCAAAACGAGAGATAGACATTCGAATATACCTTGTAGATAATGCGAAACCCGTATCTCTGCCAGTGCGCCACATGGCTCCTCGTGAAAGGAGGGAACTCAATAAGCAAGTGAAGGAGTTGCTTGAGAAGGGGTTCATAAGACGTAGTATATCGGAGTGGGGTGCTCCAGTAGTATTTGCCACAAAGGCGGATGAGTCCCTTAGACTTTGTGTGGACTATAGTGAACTTAATAAGCTCACCAAGAAGAACAGACACCCACTGCCGAGGATTGACGATCTCTTTGATCAGTTAGTTGGCGCCTCAGTATTTTCGCAGTTGGACTTAGCCACTGGTTTCCATCAGTTGAGAGTGGCTGAGGATAGCATAGATAAGACTGCCTTTAGGACTCCGGATGGTTTCTATGAATGGAAAGTGATGCCCTTTGGTTTGACAAACGCCCCAGCATACTTTGTTGATTTGATGAGCAGGGTGTTTAGGGAGTACCTTAATAAATTCGTGGTAGTCTTTGTAGATGACATCTTGATCTTTTCTAAGGACGAAGAAGAGCATGCCCTACATCTTAGGGAAGTGTTGGAGACCCTTCGAGCTCACAATCTTAAAGCTAAATTTTCTAAGTTTCACTTCTGGAGGAAGGAAGTGCGATTCTTAGGGCACGTGGTTTCCAAAGAGGGGATAGCTGTGGATCCCGCGAAGGTAGTGTCCATCCAAGATTGGAAGGTTCCTAAAAATGCTACCGAGGTAAGGAGTTTCTTGGGGTTGGTTGGTTACTATAGGAAGTTTATCAAAGACTTCGCAAAGATATCCGCTCCATTAACACGTTTGACGAAGAAGAACTTAGTTTTCACGTGGGACGTAGATTGTGATGATGCGTTCCAACGATTAAAGAGAGCTTTGACTTCAGCCCCAGTCTTAGTGCTGCCAGACGGGAGTAAGCCGTTTACTGTTTATACCGATGCTTGCGGGACAGGACTAGGCGCAGTCTTAATGTAAGAGGGAAGGGTAATAGCCTATGGTGGAAGGCAGTTGAGGGTGCATGAGAAAAATTATCCCGTGCATGACCTAGAGTTAGCCGCAATTGTTTTCGCGCTTAAGTCTTGGCGCCATTATCTTCTTGGCGAAAGATTCGAATTGTTCACTGACCACAAATCTTTAAAATACTTATTCTCTCAGAAGGACTTGAATTTAAGGCAGCAGAGGTGGATGGAATTTTTAGCATCCTACGACTTTGAAATAACATATACCCCTGGCAAGGGTAACGTAGTTGCAGACGCCTTAAGTAGGAAAAGGCTGTCCTTGAGTCCATTGTTTGTTGAGCGGCGAAGTTTAGAATTCATCTCTATGTTTGACTTTAGACCCTCCGTTGACCTAGTACCCGGTCTGTTAGCATCCTTGGAGGTTAGACCTACACTTTTAGGACAGATTGGTGAGGCACAGCGAGACGACCCACAGTTGGTTGAGTTAGTAGAAAAGCTCAAAGGAGGGGAGTCATCAAGCCATCTTCGTAGGTATACGCTAGACGATAAGGGTTGGTTACGTAGAGATAATAGACTTTGTATACCACAAGATAAAGACTTGAGGAAGGCCATTCTTGATGATGCACATCGTTCGAAGATGACCATTCATCCCGGAGGGGACAAGATGTACAAAGACATGAAGCGAGTTTTCTTTTGGGCTGGTATGAAAAAGGATGTGGCCGAGTATGTCGCTAGATGTTTGGTGTGCCAACAAGTAAAAGCGGAGAAAAAGAAGCCCGGTGGGTTGCTTCACCCATTGGAGGTTCCACTATGGAAGTGGGAAAGCGTCTCAATGGATTTTGTGGATGGATTACCAAGATCGAGGAAGGGTAATACGGGGATTTGGGTTATAGTAGGCAGACTTACTAAGAGCGCCCATTTCATTCCCGTGAAGATTAAGAGGACTGCTCCATGGTTAGCTTCTGTATACATTAGGGTGATAGTTCGTTTGCACGGTGTTCCTTCTAGTATAGTAAGCGACTGCGATCCTATCTTCACTAGCGAATTTTGGAAGAGTTTGCAAGAGGCGGTAGGGACTCAGCTATGTTTGAGCACTGCATATCATCCTCAGACGGACGTCCAGACCGAGAGGGTGAACCGTATTCTAGAGGATCTTTTGAGGCTTTGTATCCTAGACTTCGGGGGTACATGGGAAGAGCACCTTCCGTTGGTAGAATTTGCATATAATAATAGCTTTCAGTCTAGCATTGGCATGGCACCTTTCGAAGCCCTTTATGGAAGGCCTTGTCGATCACCTACATGTTGGTGGGAATCTACGGATAAGATCTTGCTAGGGCCCGATATGATTAGAGAGACTTCGGAAAAGATTGATTTGATTCGAAGGAGGATGAAGGCAGCGCAAGATAGGCAGAAATCTTATGCAGACAAGAGGAGGTTAGATCTCGAGTTTGATGTTGGGGACATGGTCTTTATCAAAGTGTCTCCATTACGGAATGTTGTTCGCTTTGGGTCCGTTGGGAAACTAGCACCAAGATTCGTAGGACCATTTCCTATAAAGGAGAGGATTGGACAGATGGCATATAGAGTGGAGTTGCCTGAGAAACTTAGTGGTGTACACGACGTATTCCATGTATCACATTTAAGGAAGTGCTTGCACGAGACCGCGGAGGTGGTAGAACCGAGCTTGCTTAAAGAGGTGGAGATAGAGCGTGATGCGACGATTCGACGAGTTCCTACACGCATTCTTGGGTCGGAGATCAAGAAGTTGAGGAATCGAGAGGTCAGACTAATCAAAGTACAATGGGGAGATGATGAGAGCAACGCTACTTGGGAGACGGAAGAGAACATGCGTTCGCTATACCCTTTTCTTTTCGAGGGTATGTCTTTTAATTTCTCCTTTACCGCTTAGCTTGTGCTTATCTTATCTTTAGTACGCCCTCTCGTTAGTATCTTTGACCTTTAGTTAGGATAATCCTATGGTTGAAACATGTGTTTGAGACATGTTATGTATGATGGATGCAAGTGGTTGCTAGTGGATGCTCGTGGATGCATATATACACACACTTTAGGCACTAGATCGGCTCAGTCACTACATATTGCATATTGCATAAGTGAATGTATTTAGTATAATGGGTGTATAATGGTTGTACCATCATATGGATGCTGCATTCGGTTGAATGGATGTGCACGCATGTAGAAATAGTATGTAAGCAATTAGGATCTTTTGCATACATAATGGATGCATGGCACTATCATGAATTGCATTAAGGAGGTCAACTGAATCAGTGGACCGCCTGATTTTGCATTAGATACGGACATATACACACACTGTGCATTTAAACATAAAAAGCATTAGAAGTCTATAAGGACAATGGATGCCAGTATTTGATGATTGAGTAGATGGTTGATTGGATGTTAGGTTAAACATTCTTCTTAGCTTAGAGATTTCGGGGACGAAATCCTTTAAGGAGGGGAGAATGTAACACCCCGAATTTTCTATTAACACTAAAATTGCTAAAATAATAATAAGTGTGTAGAAGAGGGGATGTATCTAATATGAATATAAAAATATTAATAAATATGTAAGAGAGGGGATGTATCTAATATGCATATAAAAATATTAATAAGTATGTAAAAGAGGGGATGTATCTAATATGCATATATAAAAATAATAATAAGTGAGTAAAGGGGGGGATGTATCTAATATATATATAAAAACAATAATAAGTGTGTAAAGGGGGGGGATGTATCTAATGTGTACATTGTAGAATATATATATATGGGCAGTCAATGCAAACATGAATAGAAGTTTATTAATTTGCTGAGTGTTTGCTGAGTCACTTCTGACTCATTGCTGAGTCAGCAAGATAAACCCCATCTTTTCTGAACGGCTGCGGTTATTTCTAGGTTAAATCTAATGGCCTAAATGAATTCTAAAATCTATAAATAAGTGGGTAGACCCTAGACCTAAATCACTTGTAAAATTAGAGAAGCTACCGTCATGCTGCTGCCATGGAGTTCAGCATAGCCGTCACAAACTAAGAAGAGGAAGCCTAATCATCTACAACTAAATCTACACAAATCAAATCAAAAGAACTCTCTTTCTCTAATTCTTTTGTTTTGTTGGTGAGTATGATGAATCTCACAATGGTATTATAAAATAATTTGATTTAGCTGTAACTGATCACAAGAAAGTGATATGATTGTAATTATAAATTCTATGTATTGTGAATCTCTTGTTATGATTTTATGTCGTCATATGATGTAAATTATGTTGCAAATTATGCTATGTTATGCTATCACACTATGATATGTTGTAAATTATGCTATGTCTCCTATGCTATGTCATGTTATGTTGTCAATCATATTATGCTACTATGTTATGTTATGTTATGTTGTAAATCATGATATCATGCTATACTAGGTTGAAAGTCTCACATATGTCATAGATCTCATATTATCACCCATGTTGGAATCCATATGTTATAAAATTATGATATCATGTTAAGTTGGGTTGAATCATGCAAGTTGTAAAATTATGATGTGGTTACTTTTGTGAATTGGATCATGTCTAAGTTTATGTTTTTTTTAAATTAAATAGATCATGTTTATGGGAATTTGCCTATTGAGTTAGGTGTACCCATAAACATGAATCAATGTTTTTAAATAGATCATGTTTATGGGAATTTGCCTATTGAGTTAGGTGTACCCATAAACATAGATCTATCATTAAATAAAACTTGATTATGGGAATTTGCCTATTAAGTTAGGTGTACCCATATTAAACCATATTGTTAAGTTAGATAATATTAATGCATACATATTTCTATGCAAGTTTCACCCCTACTGTGATTTATTTAGTCACATATACATGTTGTTGTGATGATAATTCCTTTTATGTGCGAATAAACGTTCAAGCGTGGGGTAGGGGAAATATTAGGAATTAATAAATTGGATGCAATTTTGTATGATTTTTCATACCATGAATGGATGCCATAATTGAGTCAATTATGGACATCATTAAATTGTGAATAAATTATAAATTTGAATAGGGAAGTTAATTCAAATTTAGGAGGGATTAATTAATTACAATTAATCACTTAATTAATCAACATTCTTTCTATCTACATACACCAGAAGGTTCTAGGGTGACAGAGAGGATAGTGTCTAGGCTTGGGTTTGGAAAACCAGTTTCCTGCCCTCCCTGGCTATCCCTAACTGACCCAATGAACGGGATGGTCTTGTATTTAGAAAGAAAAAAAAACATGTGGTGGGACATGGTAATCTAGTGGGTGCCTTGGTTGGCATGAGAAATCTAGTGGTTGCCTTTAGATGCATTTGAAATACGATTAGACTTAACCAAACACACATGCAAATGAACATGACTAAGTGGGTTAAGTGGGATGAACTAATGAGACAAGCTTAGGAGGAATGCTTGTGGGGAATATTGGGGGCCCATTTCAACCAGTATCCCAAAAACGTATCCTTGTGGGCTCGACCCAAGTCGAGGATGGGACACGCATACTGGGCTTGACTATAAGAGGCCAAACCGGGTAGCGGTGGCAACGCAAGTCCAACGGGTTTCATATGCGTGTGTGGACCCGGGCTGGTAGGTAAGCCGTTGTTGCATCGTGTAGGTATAAGCCGTGCATATTCGTTGTATCCGGTTGCCACTTTAGGGGAATGATACACCCCACTGTGGGGCCAGCAAGGGTATCTACGAGATAGGGAGCCGATCGAATAAATGGGAAGTGGGGCACACCTAGTGGAGATAGGGGCAGGCGGCACCTATGTAGTCAACTAGGAGTACGTAAAGCCATTAAGAAGTTTCTAAGTGAAGCTAAGTGGGATCAACCTTTAGGGTGACTGGTGTGGTACAGTAAAGTGTTTATCCTTTAGTAATTAGGAGCGCCTATAACGTTGCCTTTAGCGATTGTCTATGTTCTTCATCTGTTCCTTCATAGACATTTCCTTGTTTTCCAGCTTATGTCTTAGTCCAGTTATTTTGATAATAGTATTGTTAGAATTGTCATACTCGCCAGACTTTATGTCTGACCCCCTCTTTTCCATTCTTTTTCCCTTCAGGTCCTCAGGTTGGGCCAAGTTCTAGTGGAGTCTAGTTGGATCGCTTATCTCTTGGGAAGCTTGGACTGCTGAAGTAAAGTCCATCTTGTTATCTTTCTTTTTAATGGCTATTTCATTTTTGTAATGGGATTATGTATTCTATTTTTATGAAGATGGATATTGTACTTGGTTATAATCTATGGGTTTATGATGTCACAAACATGTTTTGAATTCCGCTGCAATAAAATGAAGTTTATTTATTTCCATGTACTATTTATTATCTGTCTTGTTGTAATTTTTCTGTTCTATATTCACTTATAACCTCCATGGAAGTTAATGCATTCCCTTTGTGAGTGACATTAATGGACGTGGGGTGTTACACCTTTGCTGTCGAAAAAATGAAGTAATCAAATAATTATCCAACATAACACAGCATAAATTTCAGAAGGCCATATAACCAATTAATCAGTCAACATATGAATAAGTTGCATAATAAAAAATAAATAGATATAATTGAATATCTTTTTAATCACCTAAACCACTGCATATAACAAAACGTAAACATAAACTTAATATATTTTAAACCCTAGGTATTAGAAAACTTACTCGTCTAGTAATCGATAGAAGAAGATGATTTCGTCTACCAAGCAATGTTGTTGTTGATAATCTGATCCAAAGTAAACCCTAGATTAAGTAAAAAATGATTAGAATAAGATTCAATAAAAAACCGAAAATCGATCAGAGTATGGTAATAAAATGCATCGCAACAAAATTGAAGGGAAATTGATCTATTTTGGGTAAAACCTAATTTGCGATTATTTCAAATTTTTGAATGAAAAATGGCGGAAACAGAAATGAATCGAGACGTGTCATTGTAAAATGGCAGAAAAAGGACATGTCATGTACAATTTATTTCCATAAAAAATGTCCTGGAAAAAAAATTATTTTACGGATGTGTCCTAGAAATTAATTGTATAAGGTAAATAAGCCCTTATAGTAAAAAACTCCAATTAATTATTGTAGGATTTCAAGTTTCAAGTTAATTGGATTAATTTTGTGATCGTGCACAATTTAAACGCGTGTCGATTCACGCTACGAATTATAAAAGAATTTTTACAAACGATCTCGAAATTCGACGAAACCGGTCTCATCATGTCTGAAATATTATGCAACATCCCACGTTCATTAAGGTCACTCACAAAGGGAATGCCTTAACATCGGTGGAGCATTTTAGTGTATATAGAACAAAAAAGTAAACAAGACAGATAAATATAAAGGTACTTGGAAAATTAAAAACCACTTTTATTGCAGCCTAGAAATAATTTGGTTACATCACATCAAAAACCTACTACAAAACCAAATACTCTTATTATCCATCTTGACAAATAAGTTCTGAGTACATAAAATAAAGACATAACCCCAACACAGAATAGCCACAAATAAGGTAAGATGAACTTTACTTCAGCAATCCAAGCAACTTCCAAAAGAGAGTGATAAAGCGATCCAATCAAGCTCCGCTAGTACTAGTCCCACCCTGAGAACCTGGGGGGAAAAAGAAAGAAAAGAGGTGGAAACAAAGGGGGTCAGACACAAAGTCTGGCGAGTCTGATAACTCTAACAATATAATTATTAAAGTAACTAGGATAAGACATAAACTGGTAAATAAGGAAATGATTGCGAATAAATGGCAAGACCAAGCAACCAAAGGTAATAAGATGAACAAAGATAACGTTAAAGGCGCACCTAATTGCTAAAGAATAATTACTACACTACACCACTCCAAACACCCTAAAATTTGATCCCACTTATGTAACAACAAGGAATTTCGCTCGATCCGAATCACTCGCTAAATCGACCAAGACCGTTCGAAACCCCTGATTGTTTGAGAATAGGACAAATCCGAATGCAAACAGAAGAACAGTTCATTGTTTATTACAACAATTCCATCAGAATACAAGAATATACAGAGTATGAATAAATATTACATAGTTGATAATTATCAGAGATTTAAATACATTACTGCAGCGGAAAAATAATACAAAATATAACTGAAAGAAATACACGGATACAAAGCTTTCCGAATATCACTTCAGCTATAAACCAGGATCCTGTGAATATAAATCTGCAAAACCAAAACTACTAGCTGCCCTTGCGGAAAATAAGGGCACCCGGAGTTTAGGTTAAAAAAAATAAACTCCAGGTCAGTTATGTGACTGGTGTGAGAACTAAAATAGTTATAAAAATTGGTTTCTAAAGTTTGGTAAATCGCGGGACCACGCCGTATAACATGGAACGGGTGTCCTCCCAAGAATACCAGTGCATAAAACAAATAGCGTAATGCTAAATAAAGAACAATGAAGCTATTATAAGACCCAAGTCCCATCACACAATGCAACACAAGCCGGAGGATAGGGTGTTACCTTATAATAGCCAAAGAATTCTTGATACGTATAAAACGAAATCATTTGATATTATTACTAGTGCATAAGTGTTTCAAAACAATTTCAATCATAAGTATCAATCATAGACGGCATGAGTGCCCCATCCCACTATGTCACCATACTAGGCTCTACAAATAAAACCGCAAGATGTCGTATTGGAAATTGGATTCCCATCTGTGAACCGAGGCAAAAGATAGTCCTCACCGTCTTCGAGACCCTCTAGTCCGCGTCTTAGGAACAGTCGCAACTGCCCCTTGGATCGTCAGGGCCGGTCCACCGATGTGGATTAAACTTAAACCCTGAACATGCGTTTCCCTGCCCTATAGGGCGTAAGTGAGCCAAATGACTCCATCGGTTCAAGAACGACCGGTATATCCGAGCCGCCTCCAAAATCCATCATCCACATGAGTCAAACTCGTCAGCCTGTTTTAAGCACTGACGCCACCCCTAACTAGAAAGAAACGCATGCCCTCCCTGACGTCCTCTCCAGTTTTTGGTTCACACCGGGGTGTGAGGCTCAGGAATCAACGCTCATCAACCACAAGACTTTGCTTTTCAACAAAAGCCTTGATCATTTGCATCTTAGCATGCCACACAAGCAAACCATTCCATGCAACCGATATCCATCAATCACACAGAATGATATCCAATGTCAGACACACAGTCCATTTACATGTCCGTTCTGGGTCTGAACGAAACCGGAGGCACCTTATTCCGCCTCCCATATGTCCAATACAGGAGTGAGGTCCTCGCATATCCGTCAATCTCCAAGTACGTCTGGACGATCACCAATGTATTCCCTCCTCTTGGGTGTACAACCCAATCAAGATTATCAGGAATCGTCCAAACGATGTGAAGACCTCCGGTCTTCAACCACCGTCTTCATCTTCGACATATCGTCGTATCAGTTATTCAGAATGGGATAAACCCGGTCTTTTCGAACAACTCGCGTATATAATAAACAAGTGTTACACAAACACAACATACGCCTCATTCCAATTCAGAATATTCTTATTTCCAGGGAAAGGTTCCCATTAATTTTATCAAAGATAAATTCTTTTAAATTTATTCTTTAATCTTCCTTTGAATATCCTGCCCTTAATTGGGTTAAAGAACGAATGTCATTTAAAACACAGTTCACAATAAACCCAAAATCACATTCCATTAATTATGGAATCCTCACGGAAAACAGATCAATATATATAATCGATATAAACTTCTGTATCCAACCAGTAATATAAATGGAATAACGACAAATCCTTTTAAATTCCATATATAGTAACGGTCTTCTTCCACAGAAGCTCATTTCGATTATTACCAAATCGAATTCCATTCCATTCCAATTTATATATTGGAAAACTTTACTTTGGAAAATTTCCATTAAATCTCAATAAAAAGATTTATAAATTCCAAATCACATTTCACTGTTAATCGGGTTAAATAACGAATGTCGTTTAAAACACAGTTCACGATAAACCCAATTCACATTCTATTTCAATTCCAATTAAATATTGATTAATTGGTAATTCTTCTTTAAATCTTAATAAAAAGATTTATTCTTTTCACACTTGGGTTTAAGAACAGTGTTAATGAAGACACCGTTCACGACAACCCAAAATCCAATTTGATATTAAATACAAGGCTTTGAATAGAAAATATATCGGCTTATATTCAATATCAAATTCTGAAACCAACAAATACCGTATTGGAATAACGATATATATATATATATATATCTTTCAAATTCCTCCACAATATCCGTATAATCACGGAATCCAACATCGAGATATCCCAAAGATAATTTCGATTCAAATCATTCCAATTCATATATTGGAAATTCTGGTTATATTAAAAACCATTCGCAATCCCTTTTATTTATTTAAAAATAATTGGATTATAATCCAAGTTAATAACTAGTTCATTTCGATAAAAATATATTTTTATCTTTTCAAATGTGGAATTTTCATCCCAACTCTTTTCAAATCATTTATTATGATTTTACACAAATTATTAATATTTTTAATAATTTTATCAAGGCCCGTACAGTCGATTTCCAATAACGGTCATCGAACTGCACTTACAACGACCTTTTCTAAATTTGATTTGGACGTATCTCCAAATCCAACCGTTAGATTTCAAATCTTTTATATTCGTTAGAAAGCTCTTTTCGATACGAACCTAACAGTTCTGGTTTCAGGAGAATCCGACGGTCGGATCTCCCGTAATCGCAATTTGAAGTCAATGGTCGAAATTCGCGAACTGCCAAGGCGCGGGCGTTCTATTCAGGCCATTTATATATATATATATATATATATATATATATATATATATTATATATATATTTCGTCGATTTCCTTTCAAAACGTGTTTTATAAATCGTTTTAAATTCGTTTTCAAAACGGTTTCAACTTCATATTCAATTTTGAATCAAAATTGAATATTCCATATCATTAACATATAAATGATAATATTTTCAAACATCAGATTTTGAAATCACTTCATTTTCAATATTCATTATAAAAATGAATAAAATCGATATAAATATCATTCACCTCAAAATGGCGCAACTCTAATCAACACAGCTACATATATTTCAATAATTCGTGTTCATTCAAAATCGAACATCAAAATAAGATTTTATTCCTTTACAGAATATTACTTTAAAATATTCGTTATTTTAAAATATTCTTCAGTTCTGAATTGGAATCAGACACAGCCAAATACCATATAAAGTGATTTATATGGATTTCATACAACACATGTATATAACAGCAGTGATAAATAATCAACCATCATCCAAAGTGCTTTCTACACCGTATAAGCATTAAGTATAAATAATTAACGCTTACACAGTCTGTCAACCAATCGATTGACATACCACTAAACAATCGGGATTAGTGTACGTCAAATATGATCCCAATAGCCGTGTGGGGTTTCAAATCAACAAACTCATATTTTATTTGTGCAATTGGGCGATGTGTAAAATTTATCGTCCCAATCCATATCAGTCAAATGGGTGTACATCAACAAATCGTTTTGATTTGTGAATGAATATTTTATTCTATTCATTTATCCAATAAAAATGATATTTTTATTTTTCTAACATATTTTAGATAATTTCGGCGGCATAACAGCACGATACTAGAAACGGGATAAGGCCTAGCCTTGTCCCCGGTCTAATAATGGCCCACGCCATATCCAAATCAAGTTATCTCAATTCATTAATTTTCCAAACCAATTCAACTAAATCACTCAATTCACAAATCAATCAAACATCCATGGTTTCAAACAAAGGTGTCGGGTGCTACTAAGCACTGTCTGCATCCTAGTATATATAAATAACTAGAAAAATAGAAATTGAGTGAGAAGTTCTCACCGAATAGCTAAACCAAACGCCACGACTCTTCTTATGTAGGAAATCTTCTCCGTTGTTTGCCTCTCGTCACTTTCGTCGCCCGTATTCACTACATATATAAAAATCACATTTTTATATTCTCTATTATATAAAAATCATATTTTTGATTCGCTACTTCATAAAAATCATATTTTTGATTCGCTACTTCATATATGTAAAAATTGTATTTTTACTGGTACTTCATATATATAAAAATCATATTTTTACCGCTACTTCATATATGAAGATTATATTTTTATAACTTCAAAACATATCTATTTTATTTTCCAAACTAATGCTACCTTTATTTTCAGAAGTAAATCTAGTTTTTAATATGATAAAAATCTAATCTTTATCTAAATGAAAATCAAATCTTTTCTATTGTTTAAAAATCAAATTGTTTCCTACATACAAACGCTAAATTTTCATACATTAAAAAAACACTAATTTTTCATACATAAAAATGCTAACTTTTCATAGGAATTCAAATCTGAAAACTTACACTTTTTCTAGGGCTTTCATGTTTAAAAAAATCCTAACTTTAAATAAATAAATAATCAGTTTTATAACTATATAAAAATCAGTTTTTATAAACAAATGAAATCAGTTTAAAAACTCACCTTATTTCGGATGTTGGTGGCTGGGGCTCGGAGGGGTTCGGCGCCGCCTGGGGGGGGTGCTCGGAGGGGTGCTCGATTTGGGTGCGGGTTTCGCGGATTTGGGGCGCTGTGGTTTGGGGGAGCGCTGCACGAAGGGGGCGATGGAAGGGGTTGCGCGCGAGGGAGAGAGGGTACGGGGTTGTCTGAGAAGGAGGGGGGCGCCTGACGGTGGGGCGTCGATTGGGAGGGAGGAGCGACGGGTGGTGGCGTGCTCCGGTGTCCCCATTTTCAATTTCGATCGGGAGGATTTAGGGAGGAAGGGTGTCGGGCTGAAGAACTAAAGTGGGGAGGGGGTATATGAAAAAGGGGCGTTAACTTTTATTTTTAATTTAATATTTTATTTATTTCTCCAAGAAAAGTACCCTTTTCTTTCGAACTCAAAATTGAACCCACCGACTGTCATCCCTAGCGTAATACCCCCATTCCGAACACAATGGGATATGTATCATAAGCCAATTCGCTTGTTTCGATCAGTTTCCGTTTAGATTGAAATATAAATCTATATATATTCAATTCAAACGTACATTTCAATTTACCGGGGCCACATACTAACTCTAAAAATTCCAGAAAAATTATTTCTAGCTTCGTATTGACGATACGGTCCTAACAAAACTGGTTTCGTCAAATTTTGAGACCGTTTGAAAAATGGCCAATTTCCAGTCGATTAAATTCCACTAAAACTGGTCAAACGCGTTTTAGTGTGTCACGCTCACATATTAACTTCAAAAATTCTGGAAACTGGAACCTAGCAATAATTTGACATTCCGGTTCCAACAAAACTAGTTTCGTCGAAAACCGAGGATGTTTGCAAAACGGCCATTTTTAAGGGATTTATATATATTAAAAAAAAAATTCCACAGCGACTATTCTGAATTTTCAACTAGACGTATCTTTTCATTTCTAAAGTGATATCTCAGTTTCTTAACTTCGTTAGAAAGATATCGTCACACAGATTCAAATATTTCTTATTTCGTTCAATTCTGACTTATATTGAATTCTGTATATTCATTTGAAATTAGAAATCGAATTTTCGGACTACCGCGCCATTTCAGGCTCGTTATATAATTAAAATAAATTTATTCGTTCTAATTTCATCGAAAATAAATTTTCCATCGTTATTATTTAAAATATTCCATGTTAAATATGCAAAATTCATTAAAACTACCAAAATAAAAATTTTAAACTGGTTCTGAAAATCCGGGTTGTTATAACTTACTTAGAAGTCATAATAGTAGCTTCGTGTACCCCTAGCTGGCTACATAGGTGTCGCCTGCCCCTATCTCCACTAGGTGTGCCCACTACCCCCATGCGATCGGCTCCCTAACTCGTAGATACCCGTGCTGGTCCCACAGTGGGGTGTATCATTTCCCAAAGTGGCAACCCGATACAACTCAAGGATGCATGGCTTATACCTACACGATGCAACAATGACTTACCTACCAGCCCGGGCCCATGCACGCACATGACCCCGTTGGACTTGCGTTACCACCGCTAACCCGTTTTGGCCTCTTACAGTCAAGCCCAGTAAGCTTGTCCCGTCCTCGACTTGGGTCGAGCTCACAAAGATACTTTTGGGTTACTGGTTTGAGATGGGCCCCCATACTTGACACAAGCCTTCCACTTAAGCTTGGTCCCCACTTAACCCCTTCATGTCTTCTTACATGTCTTTAATTTTGTTAAATGTTTCTACTCGTATTTTCACAAGCCACCCAAGGCACCCACTTAATCCCCATGTCCCACCACATGTTTAACTTGGTTAAGTGTTACTTAATTCATTAAAGCCGTAACCCTTGCAAGACCCTTCACATTAGACAGACATTTGTGGTTGCTGGATTTGCTGGGCGGGTCCGGGCAGTCTTACACCACAAACGAGTCTAACCTCGTGTCTTTGCAATAATCACGCATTTAATTCATGCCTTTGACCTCTCACATTAGGTTGACGTTTGTGGTTGCTGGATTTGCCAGGCGGTTCCGGGCAGTCTTATACCACAAACGAGCCTAACCTCGTGTCTTAGGCGATTAATTAATCTTAATTAATTCACCCCATTATGGATTAATATCCCTATTCAATTTGTAAATCATTTCCATATTTATTTATGTCCATAATTGTCACCTTAATTATGTTTATCTATTTATGGTACATAAATTATACCAATTAACATCACAAATTAATTATATGTTTTTTAAGGCATTTATGCCAATTCACAATATGTGTATATTAAATATTATCCCCATCGCCCCACGTTGTTCGTTCGCTTAACATGACATATATATATTAGACTAGCAAATAGTCTAACATATAAAGGGAAGAAACATCACAAATTGGTATAACACACAAATTGGATCTAACTTGCAAATAAGAATTACAACATAACTTGCATAACTTTGTATTGTCATGGGTTTACAACATAGATCTAAGAGGGTGTGAACTTGAAAGTGTAAATATAGTTTTTAACCCAAACTATCATAGGCAATAGTCACAAACTTGCATAAATCATGTATGTCATAGATCTAGACTTAAAGGTGTAAACTTGCATAAAATATGTATGTCATAGATCTACACTTAAAGGTGCAAACTTGCATAAGTTATGTATGTCATAGATCTACACTTACAGGTGTAAACTTGCATAAAATATGTATGTCATAGATCTACACTTAAAGGTGTAAACTTACATAAAATTGTGGATCCAATTACTACCTAAACTTGCATGTAGTCATTCTACTTGATTCACATGTAAATTTGTCAACAATTCACATAGAAGCTAGCATACAATCTAACACCCAAACTTTTATATCAAATGATGTCACTGTGGATCAAGTTGGACATAGTTGGTTGGCATATGAAAAGGGGATTCACAACAAAACTAACATCATGAACAACTAGCATATATTCACAAAATATCACATTCTTCCAATGATTCACAAACATAGCATTATAACCTCAATCACATCTCATCTTAATTAATTTATTAATTATCTTATTAAAGAAATCGAACTCACAAACAATAAGAAAGTCTTGAGTTTTGGTATCTATATTCTGTAGTTGATTAGCATTCCCTTGATGTAGGAAAATTCGTTGTTAAGATTATATTTGAGTTGAATTGAATCGTTGCTAAGCTTTCTTCTAATTGGTGGCGACTACTCCAGGTTGCAGACTGATAACATGACGGCCATTGTTCTAATTTTTGATTAGGTTTTAGGTTTGAGTCTACAGGTGTTTTTATAGAAGAGTTGTTTAATATCAGCTGTCAGATCATCTTGGGAGAAATCAGGGCCACTCAGACTAATAAGAGTTATCCAGAAATGTCACGTATGCCCAAGTGACTCAGCCCACACTCAAAAATTCGTCACTCCCCAGATCTGAAGCAGGGGTCGACATCCCTCAAGTGGGGTCGACACCCATGTCGACTCCCCTATAGGGGAGGTCGACACCTATGTCGACTCCCCTTAAGGGGGGTCGATACCCTATGGCGGGATTTTTCCCGCCCACCGACTCTGCTGGTTTGAATTCTGATTTTTGAATTTTAAACTATTTATTTTAATTCTGAATTAAGCTTGAATCTTTAAACCTACATAACTTCTTCATACGGAGTCCGATTCACGCAAACTCGGACTCTATCTCAAGCAGAATTCCGAGACGAACGCAACGGCGTAACCCGTTTCCCTTAATTCCCACATTTACAATTAAGTATTCTTTAATTCGTTAATTTAGTGTTAACAGAAAATACGGGGTTTTACATTCTCCCCTCCTTAAATGATTTCGACCCCGAAATCTTCCAGTCAAGAAGAATGTATTTCCTATCATCCAATCGTCCATCTACTCAACCATTAAACACAGACATCCATTGTCCTCAAGAGACTTCTAATGCTTTCATGTTCATATGCACAGTGTGTGTACATGTCCTTATCAAATGCAAAATCAGGTGGTCTACTGATTCAGTTGACCTCCTTAATGCGAACCATGATAGTGCCATGCATCCATTATGTATGCAAAAGATTCCTAATGATACATATTATTTCTACATGCGTGCACAACCATTCACCTGAATGCAGCATCCATATGATAACACAACCATTGGTCATCCATTAACCTAAATAAGCACACATATTCATATGCAATATGAAGGTGATTGAGCCGATCTAGTGCCTAAGGTGTGTGTATATGTGTCCACGAGAAACCACTAGCAAACACTTGCATCCACTAGCATCCACCAAACATAACATGTCTCAAACACATGTTTACAGCCATAGGATTGTTCCTAACTAAGGATCGAAGATATCATCGCAAAGACAGGACAAGTATAAACAAAGCGGTAGAAAAAGGAGGAGTTAAAAACATACCCTTAAAAAGAAAAGGGTATAGCGTACGCATCTTGTCTTCCGTCTCCTAAGTCGCATCTCTAAGATCATCTCCCCAATGCACTTTGACTAACTTGACCTCTCTATTGCATAGCTTTTTGACCTCCGATCCAAGCATGCGTGTAGGTGCTCGTCTGATTGTGGCATCTCGTTCTACTTCTACTTCTTTGAGTGTGCTCGGCTCCACCACTTCCGCCGTATCATGTAAGCACTTACGCAAATGCGAAACGTGAAACACGTCGTGAACACCACTGATTTTCTCTGGCAATGCTACTCTGTACGCCATCAGTCCAATCCTTTCTGTAATAGGAAAGGGTCCTACGAACCTCGGTGCCAACTTCCCTACTGATCCAAAACGGACTACGTTCCTCAATGGTGACACCTTAATAAAGACCATGTCCCCAACTTCAAACTCAATATCGGTTCGTCTCTTGTCAGCATATGACTTCTGTCGGTCTTGCACCGTCTTCATTCGCCATCGGATCAAGTCTATCTTCTCCGAAGTCCCCCTGATCATATCGGGTCCAAGCAAAACCTTATCCGTGGATTCCCACCAACAAGTGGGTGATCTGCACGGTCGTCCATAAAGAGCCTCAAAAGGTGCCATGCCATTGCTAGCCTGAAAGTTGTTATTATAGGCGAACTCCACTAATGGAAGATGTTCCTCCCATATTCCTCCAAAGTCTAAGATGCATAGCCTCAAAAGATCTTCTAGAATTCGATTCTTTCTCTCGGTCTGGCCATCCGTCTGAGGGTGATAAGCGGTACTTAAGGACAATTGTGTTCCAACCGCCTCTTGTAAACTTTTCCAGAACTCGTTAATGAAAACGGGATCCCTATCGCTCACAACACTGGAGGGTATGCCGTGCAGACGAACTATTTCTTTAAGGTAAACAGAGGCTAACCACGCAGCGGTCCTTCTACTTTTAACGGGAATAAAATGGGCACTCTTGGTGAGTCTGTCTACAACTACCCAAATTCCCGTATTGCCCTTCCTTGATCTTGGCAACCCATCAACAAAATCCATGGAAACACTTTCCCACTTCCACTGTGGAATCTCTAAAGGATGGAGCAAACCACCAGGCTTCTTTTGCTCCGCCTTGACCTGCTGGCACACCAAGCATCTAGAAACAAACTCAGCCACGTCTTTCTTCATTCCGGCCCAAAAGAAAACTCGCTTCATATCCCTATACATCTTGTCACCACCGGGATGTATAGTCATCTTAGAGCGATGTGAGTCTTCGAGAATTGCCTTTCTCAAACTCTCGTCCTGTGGTACGCAAAGTCTACCGTCTCTACGCAACCAACCTCTCTCATCAATAGCATATCTACTGAGATGGCTCGAAGACTCCCCTCCTGTAAGCTTGCCTACTATCTCAACCAACTGCGGGTCATCTCGCTGTGCCTCTCCAATCCGTCCCAAAAGTGTACGTTGCACCTCTAGCGATGCCAACAATCCGGGTACATAATCGACAGAGGGTGTGAAGTCAAAGGTAGATATATACTCCAAACTCTGCCGCTCTACAAACAAAGGACTTAAGGTCAGCTTTCTATCTACTTAAGGCATCTGCTACTACATTGCCCTTGCCAGGAGTTAGGAGATCTCAAAATCGTATGAGGCAAGAAACTCCATCCATCTTTGCTGCCTAAGATTGAGATCTTTCTGCGAGAAAAGGTACTTCAACGATTTATGGTCAGTATACAGTTCAAATTTTTCACCTAGGAGATAATGGCGCCAAGACTTAAGCGCAAAAACATTGGCTGCCAACTCTAGATCGTGGGTTGGGTAGTTTTTCTCGTGCACTTTCCACTGCCTTCCACCATAAGCTACTACCTTCCCCTCTTGCATCAAAACAGCGCCTAGTCCCGTACCACATGCATCTGTGTATACCGTAAACATCTTGTTCCCATCTGGTAGTGTCAAAACCGGGGCTGTTGTCAGAGCCCTCTTCAAATGTCAGAAAGAGACTTCGCAATCCAAATCCCATGCGAAAGTCAGGTTCTTCTTCGTTAACCTTGTAAGAGGAGCTGAGATTTTTGCAAAATCTTTAATGAACTTGCAATAAAAGCCTGCTAGCCCAAGAAAACTTCGGACTTCAGTTGCATTCTTTGGAGCCTTCCAATCCTGGACCACAACTACTTTTGCGGGGTCCACAGCTAACCCCTCTTTGGACACCACATGTCCAAGAAATCTTACTTCTTCTCTCCAGAAGTGACACTTGGAGAATTTTGCTTTCAACTGATGTGAATGGAGAGTATCCATGACTTCCCTTAAATGCAAAGCATGCTCTTCCTCATTCTTCGAGAAAATCAGAATGTTGTCTACGAAGACCACCACAAACTTGTTGAGGAATTCCCGGAATACCCTACTCATCAAATCAACAAAATAAGCAGGTGCGTTTGTCAAGCCGAAAGGCATGACAAGCCATTCAAAGAAGCCGTCCGGAGTCCTAAAGGCAGTCTTGTCTATGCTATCCTCAGCCACTCTCAACTGATGGAAACCAGTGGCTAAGTCCAACTGCGAAAACACTGAGGCACCAACTAACTGATCGAATAAATCGTCAATCCTCGGCAGCGGGTGCCTATTCTTCTTTGTCGGTTTGTTTAGCTCCCTATGATCAACGCATAGGCGAAGTGAACCGTCCGCTTTGGTTGCGAACACCACTGGAGCACCACATTCAGAAATACTCCGCCGTATAAACCCCTTTTCTAGCAGCTCTTTAACTTGCTTACTGAGCTCCTTTCTCTCCCTTGGAGTCATATGCCTAACGAGTAATGCAACGGGTTTTGCGTTATCAACGAGATATATGTGGAAGTCTATCTCCCGCTTCGGAGGCAAGCCCTCTACTTCCTCAAAGACATCTGAATATTCATGGACCACTTTAACAGACTGCAAATTCTCTACAGATGCATCAAGCGATTCTACATAACTTAGCATAACCGAATTCATGGGATTACAAGAAATCTCGATAGTGTTACCAAGAAGAGTCATGAGCCTAACCACTCTCCTTTCACAATCTAGGACGGCACCATTACTGGATAACCAATCCATTCCTAGGATCAATCCATAGCCCGTGAAGCCCAAAACATAAGCATCACATCTAAACCCAACGCTAAGTATAGAAATTTTTAAATCCAAACAAATCATTGACAAATAAGTTGAGTCCCCAATTAGATTTGAAACAACTAAGGGATCCTCTACTATACTGGTTTCTAGGTGCAGTGACTCAACTAAGGCATTTGATATAAAAGAGTGCGATGCGCCAGAATCAAAGAGTGTGCGAACAGGATGATCAAAAACATAAACTAAGCTTTCAACAGAAATAGTTCTACCTCGTTCTTGCGGCGGGGCCATGAGAGCCTGGACCTTCCCTCTTGCCTGCCCGGGCGCCATGAGAGCCTGAACCTGCCCTCCAGATGTAGACCCTGCCCTCTGCCTATGCCTTTGTATTTTCGGGCAGTCCTTGATTAGATGTCCTGCCTCTCCACAGTTAAAACAACCAGTATTTTTCTTCTTTCGGCAATCCTTGCTCAGATGGCCTGGTGTCCCCACAGTTAAATCACCTCTTCTTTCCCTTGCCATTGTTATCCTTTCCTCCTTTCTTGTGTTGCTGTTGCGATTTCTTCGGATCCCCTTTCTTCTCTGGTGCCTTGTTAGCATTTGCACCTTTCTCTTCTTCGTGCATAAGTGCCATGTCAACTAAATTCTCAAAAGTGGCCCCCATAGGTATGTGGGTCATAGCTAACCCCTACAACGACTCATTCAACCCTTTGACGAATCTTAGGGCCTTCTTATCGGGCGTGTTCACTAAGTCCAAGCCAAATCTTGCAACCTGATTGAATTTGTTGACGTACTCTTTCACTGACGAGCTCCCTTGCTTTAATGCCAAGAACCTTTCCATATATAGATTCTGTTCTGCCCGTGAGAGAAATTTCATCTCGAACCTATGCATGAAATCCATCCATGTTTCAACCGGACGCTCTACATTTGTGACCTCCCACCAAAACGCGGCTTCGTTCTTCATTAACCAAGCAGCTAATTGGACTTTCCTTCCGTCTTTCAACTCGAAGATACCAAACAGATCTTCCGTCTCCTTTAGCCAGTTTCGAGCCTCAACAAACGTCTCTGTGCCATTAAAATGTTTTCCACCCATCGCCCAAAAGTCCTTGCATGTCTTAGAAAAAGCATCGACGCAGGGTGGAGGAGAAAGAGGGGGAGGAGGAGCGTCTGCTGGGCCTGCGGCATTAGCCCTTGCCTCCAGATACCTTCTGAACAATCCAGGTATCTGTATGCCCTCTGGGATATCGGGTAGATCAGCCATGCTGAAAGAAAAAGGAAAGAATCAAAATGGAGAATTCGAAAAATAGATATATGGCTATTGGGGATTATGTTTTTCATAAAAACTTTTCTCTTAAAATTACTCATAAAGGCATGTTTTTGAAAATGCTTCTTTCCAAAAATACTTTTTGAAATATAATTTCTCAAAATTTCTATCTGTTCTGGTTACCTCGCTCTGATACCACGTGTAACACCCCACGTTCATTAAGGTCACTCACAAAGGGAATGCCTTAACTTCGATGGAGCATTTTAGTGTATATAAAACAGAAAAGTAAACAAGACAGATAAATATAAAGGTCCTTGGAAAATTAAAAACCACTTTTATTGCAGCGGAGAAATTGTTTGGTTACATCACATCAAAAACCAACTACAAAACCAAATACTCTTAATATCCATCTTGACAAATAAGTTCTGAGTACATAAAATAAAGACATAACCCCAACATAGAATAGCCATAAATAAGGTAAGCTGAACTTTACTTCAGCAATCCAAGCAACTTCCAAAAGAGAGAGACATAAAGCAATCCAATCAAGCTCCGCTAGTACTAGTCCCACCCTGAAAAGAGGTGGAAACAAAGGGGGTCACACATAAAGTTTGGCGAGTCCGTTAACTCTAACAATATAATTATTAAAGTAACTAGGATAAGACATAAACTGGTAAATAAGGAAATGATTGCGAATAAATGGCAAGACCAAGCAACCAAAGGTAATAAGATGAACAAAGATAACGTTAAAGGCGCACCTAATTGCTAAAGAATAATTACTACACTGCACCACACCAAACACCCTAAAAGTTGATCCCACTTACTTGGAAGTCATAATAGTAGCTCCGTGTACCCCTAGCTGGCTACATAGGTGCCGCCTGCCCCTATCTCCACTAGGTGTACCCACTACCCCCATGCGATCGGCTCCCTAACTCATAGATACCCGTGCTGGTCCCACAGTGGGGTGTATCATTTCCCAAAGTGGCAACCCGATACAACTCAAGGATGCAGGCTTATACCTACACGATGCAACAACGTCTTACCTACCAGCCCGGGCCCACGCACGCACATGACCCCGTTGGACTTGCGTTGCCACCGCTAACCCGTTTTGGCCTCTTACAGTCAAGCCCAGTAAGCTTGTCCCGTCCTCGACTTGGGTCGAGCTCACAAAGATACTTATGGGTTACTGGTTTGAGATGGGCCCCCATGCTTGACACAAGCCTTCCACTTAAGCTTGGTCCCCACTAAGATTCCCCACTTAACCCCTTCATGTCTTCTTACATGTCTTTAATTTGGTTATGTGTTTCTACTCGTATTTTCACAAGCCACCCAAGGCACCCGCTTAACCCCCATGTCCCACCACATGTTTAACTTGGTTAAGTGTTACTTAATTCATTAAAGCCGTAACCCTTGCAAGACCCATCACATTAAACTGACATTTGTGGTTGTTGGATTTGCCGGGCGGGTCCGGGTAGTCTTACACCACAAACGAGTCTAACCTCGTGTCTTTGCAATAATCACGCATTTAATTCATGTCTTTGACCTATCACATTAGGCTGACGTTTGTGGTTGCTGGATTTGCCGGGCGGGTCCGGGCAGTCTTATACCACAAACGAGCCTAACCTCGAGTCTTAGGCGATTAATTAATCTTAATTAATTCACCCCATTATGGATTAATATCCCTATTCAATTTGTAAATCATTTCCATATTTATTTATGTCCATAATTGTCACCTTAATTATGTTTATCTATTTATGGTACATAAATTATACCAATTAACATCACAAAATAATTATATGCCTTTTAAGGCATTTATGCCAATTCACAATATGTGTATATTCAATATTATCCCCATCGCCCCCACGTTGTTCGTTCGCTTAACATGACATATATATATATATATATATATATATATTAGACTAGCAAATAGTCTAACATATAAAGAGAAGAAACATCACAAATTTGTATAACACACAAATTGGATCTAACTTGCAAATAAGAATTACAACATAACTTGCATAACTTTGTATTGTCAAGGGTCTGCAACATAAATCTAAGAGGGTGTGAACTTGCAAGTGTAAATATAGTTTTTAACCCAAACTATCATAGGTAATAGTCACAAACTTGCATAAATCCTGTATGTCATAGATCTAGACTTAAAGGTGTAAACTTGCATAAAATATGTATGTCATAGATCTACACTTAAAGGTGCAAACTTGCATAAGTTATGTATGTCATAGATCTAAACTTAAAGGTGTAAACTTGCATAAAATATGTATGTCATAGATCTACACTTAAAGGTGTAAACTTGCATAAAATTGTGGATCCAATTACCACCTAAACTTGCATATAGTCATTCTACTTGATTCACATGTAAATTTGTGAACAATTCACATAGAAGCTAGCATACAATCTAACACCCAAACTTGTATATCAAATGATGTCACTGTGAATCAAGTTGGACATAGTTGGTTGACATATGAAAAGGGGATTCACAACAAAACTAACATCATGAACAACTAGCATATATTCACAAAATATCACATTCTTCCAATGATTCACAAACATAGCATTATAACCTCAATCACATCTCATCTTAATTAATTTAGTAATTATCTTATTAAAGAAATCGAACTCACAAACAAGAAGAAAGTCTTGAGTTTTGGTATCTATATTCTGTAGTTGATTAGCGTTCCCTTGATGTAGGAAAATTCGTTGTTAAGATTAGATTTGAGTTGAATTGAATCGTTGCTAAGCTTTCTTCTAATTGGTGCGGCTACTCCAGGTTGCAGAATGACAGCATGACGGCCATTGTTCTAATTTTTGATTAGGTTTTAGGTTTGAGTCTACAGCATCAGCCGTTAGTTCATCTTGGGAGAAATCAGGGCCACTCAGACTAATAAGAGTTATCCAGAAATGCCACGTATGCCCCAGTGACTCAGCCCACTCTCAGAAATTCGTCACTCCCCAGATCTGAAGCAGGGGTCGACATCCCTCAAGGGGGGTCGACTCCCCTACAGGGGGGTCGACACATATGTCGACACCCCTATAGGGGGGTCGACACCTATGTCGACTCCCCTTAAGGGGGGTCGACACCCTATGGAGGGATTTTTCCTGCCCACCGACTCTGCTGGTTTGAATTCTGTTTTTTGAATTTTAAACTATTTATTTTAATTCTGAATTAAGCTTGAATCTTTAAACCTCCATAACTTCTTCATACGGAGTCCGATTCACGCAAACTCGGACTCTATCTCAAGCAGAATTCCGAGACGAACGCAACAGCATAACCCGTTTCCCTTAATTCCCACATTTACAATTAAGTATTCTTTAATTCGTTAATTTAGTGTTAACAGAAAATACGGGGTGTTACATATTATTTTTTGCTAGGATTGCAATTCTCATCGGAATCGAAGATCGTATGTGGGTATTTTAACACAATACTTTGCGCATAAGTTTTTTAAAATCTTATAATATTTGAACCTTACCTTTATAAATACCCACCATTGTTAACCCTAATATTTGGTCAACTATTTTCTGCGTGGTCAACAGACCTGAGCATTGTGCCTCAAACATTCGATGGCCGGAATACATCAAACCTTCTCCTCCAATAATCTTTGAATCCACTGACTTTAATCAAAATCGTTCAACTGCAAGATTATTAAGCTCGGCGAGAGCATGGACTTGGATGACAACCATCATTTTCTGAGTATAATGGCGGTTGGAATCGTGCCACGAAGGCGCTCTGTTGGTGGGGCTTGTAACGTCCCGTAATTTTCTAGCCAATTATTTAAATTTATTTTATTGTTTTAAATGTTGATTTGAATTTAAATAATTGAATTTAATAATTTTGAATATTTTATTTAATAAATAATATAATATTTTAATTCTAAATATTTGGGAAATGTTGGATTTGCAGTATAATGTGAATTGGCAACACAAAAGAGTTTAATATTGTTTACATTGAAAATCTATTAACGTATTCGTTTATTTAACGATAGTTGAACGTATAATTTATAAATTAATTATAAAATGAGCTGCAGCGGCGCGGTAGTTCGTAATATGGAGTTTTGAACTTTAATTGGCCGTACAGGATTCAATATAAGTCGGATTTTTCGAAACAAGAAACGTCCGGATCTGTTGGATAATATTTTGCTAATGAAAGAGAAAAATCGAGTTTTCGTGTTGTAGATTTTATTTTATGTCCAAATCAAATTTTAAAATAGTCGATATGGAATTCCTTTATAATTTATAACGATTTATTTTATAAATAAAGGGGATTTTAAATATTTTGAATATCGATTTGGCTTGGAATTCAACCCGAGATATTTTATTTTAAAAATATATTAAATTCCGGTCGAGTATGACCAATCACAATATTTTATATTTTTTATATTGAAGTATTTTGAAATTGATTTATTTTAATTCAAATTGGACCCTTTAAAAGGGACTTTATTCAAACGACCTTCGTTTTCGACGAAACAAATTTTATTGAGACCGCAACAGCAAATTATTGCTAGATTTCAAGTTGCGCGTCAATTGGGGTTATTTTGTGAGCGTGGCAAAATTAAATGCAAATAAAAACGACCATTTGGACGTGAACGAGCGCCATTTGAGCAAACGGACTCGGAATTTGACGAAACAAGATTCATTAGGACCGTAACGTCAAATTATACTACGTCGTCCATTTTCGTAGTGAACAGAGTTTGTATGTAACCACAACAACCAATAAATAACTTCAGATATTGCGATAAGCACGAAATAAAAATTGTTACTCAACATCGCTTGTCACATCAAGATAAAATATAATAAATCCCACTTATATAAACCCCCCAACTCAGAATTTCTTCAGCCAACTTCATTTCCGTCCATACATTTTGCAAATAAGTCCAAATTCACAAAACAATTTATATCTTCGAATCCATGATGATTTTTCTACGGGAGTCTGAAGCAAAAACGTAGATCGGGTCGAGGGCTAGCTGCTGACAAAAATAGGGGATGTTTCGTTGAGTGTCGTGGACGGAATTGGCTAAGAACAGTGGGATCTGACTTTCGTTTTTAGGGGATTTGAAGAAGTTTGGGTTGACGATTGATGAAGGGTCTGAGGTGATGTTGTAGAGAGTGAAGAGGGCTACGTTTTTTGTCGTTGGTCGGAGGTGCTAAAACGGCCTGTAGTGGCCGGCATCATGAGTTGAACGGAGATGACGGTTTTGGAGTGTTTTCTTAAAACAACGGTTGGGTTTTATTCATTTTCCGGCGAAGTGGGGCATTGTTGGTCGGAGGGTCTGAAGCGAAAGGGTGCTGGGAAGCGAGGGGGTGAGGTAGGTGGTGGTCCGGTGGGTCATCATGGTCTGAGGCGTCGGAATTTCGGAGTTAACCGGAAATGGGTCGAAGGGGTTTTTCAGGCGGAGGAGGGCACTGGGGGGAATGGCGCTGGCGGCGCTGGAGCTGGACGTTGGGGGGAGGTCGGCGGTGAGGTCAGGTGGGTCCCAGGTTGAACAACGGTGGTGGGTAGGTGGTTTGATGGTCTCGTTCATGGTGAAGACGGGTTTTTGAGGGTGATGTCGGGTTCTTCTTGTTTGAAGACATCGGGGAAATTTTCCCTGAGAAGGGAAAGCACGTTCTCCTTGCTGACGTGGCACAGGTAAGGTAAGAATGTGATTAGCTAATAATTAGGGAATAATTATAAGCAGATAATTAAGATTTATTGAATTTAATTAATAGTTAAATTCAAACCAAAACTGGAAATCGCGATAACTTTATCATATATTATCGGATTTCAGCAAAATTGAACCCGTTGGGATCGTGGCGACGAGCACTATGCTGTCGAGCTGGTCTGAATTGAAATCGAAGCAGTTGGAGATCCGTGTAATTTTAAATGCCAGTTTAAAATTTTACGGTATAACGCATCAACCGTCAATCGACAAAATTGGTGTAACACCCCGCAAATTCTATAACTGTGAAATTAACAAATTAAAGTATAATTAATTTTAATCAAAGAACTAAGGGAAACGGGATACGCCATTGCGTTCGTCTCGGAAAAATACGCGAACTAGAGTCCGAGTTTTCGAAAAACGGAGTCCGTATGAAGAAGATATGGCCTTCGGAAGTTTCTGAATTGAATTTAAAATTCAAACAGAATAAAACAGTTTAAAATTAAAAGTGGGGCCCAATGGGCCAGGGCGGAAGAACACCCGCCTAACGCACCCAGGTCGACTGGGCTGTCGACCTGGTCTAACCAGGTCGACAGGGCTGTCGACAGGCATGTCGACCTGGTCCAGAGCCAGGTCGAACCCAGTCTAACCTGGCTGGCCTATTCTATGTTGGTCGATTTTCTGTGGTCTGCTTTGTCATTAGGGCTAGGTGGCAGGCTCTAATTGGTCTCTCCTTAGGATGAATGGCTATGATCAATCCAAGCAACATCAATGGTCCTAATCAGTTCATTTCCCCTATAAAAACAACCCTAGACTAACCCTAATCTATTCATTCAAAAATAAGAACAAAGCCGCCATGTTGCTGAGGAACGACTAGGGGTAGCCACCAATTGGAGAGAGGATTAGGAGGCAAAATTCTAAGGCATAAAGCAACTCAATCAAATCAAACCGCATCTTCAAATCCCTAAATTTGAGAATTCGCCACACCATTGTAAGTAGAGTATTACTTTGGTATGAACAAATAACTGTGTTGGTTTGTATACTTGATTGTGGTGATAAATAATTCATAATTTGTGCGTTACTATGATTCTTATCGATTTGGCATATGGTATACGTTTGGATATTCTCGAATTATGTTATTCATTATAAAGAACTACATGCGGTAGTTCTATGCAAGTATACGTTTGGAATATTCGCAAATTATGTAATCTATGTTGAAGCTACATGTATGTAGTTGATTGAAATTCATGCAAGTTTGGGGCTTTGCTATTATGCCATCATAATGTGTATTTTTATACAAACATCATTTTTGTGAAGTAATTGGAAAAAGTTTGGGTTATCATAATCCATATGAAATTAGGTTGAAAATTTGGCATCATGTATTAAGCCATGCTTTTGTACTAGAAAACCTATTTGCAAACTTATGACTAGGCTATGATTGATAATTTGCATAATTGAAATTGTTAACAAGAATTATATGATGACATATGTGGTACATAGCTAGGTTAGATTCAAAAATCCCTTTTTGCAAGTTTACATGACTAAAGTAAAAATCATGATTTCATGTTAGAAATATTTATGCCATGGTTATGTGAACAAATTTAACTATACCTATGCCATGCTTATGTTTGACATTATGCCATGCTTATGTTTGACATTATGCCATGCTTATGTTAGAAATATTTATGCCATGCTTATGTTTGACATTATGCCTTAGATAAAAATATAGGTTCATGTTGTAGTTAGGCCTATGTGTCAATAGTGATCTTCTTAACATAACTACAGGTTTACATGCTTTGATTCATGTCACCTATGCTTTATGACCAAAGTATATGTCACTACTATGCAAGTACACCAGTTTCTATTTTGTATTTCCAACGTCATATTGCAAGTTCATGCGCTCACATTCCCCTTTTTGTGTATGTAATCACGCTTTAAGCCTCCCCTTTTCGCATGGCTAAGTTGGGCTTTAAAAGGCTAAGCCCAACATATATATAATAAACGGACGTGTTAAACGGGGGAAAATAACGTTGGGTTAAAATCACTAATGAATGAAAATATAAAATAGAAGGGCCCAAATTCAAGTATGGGTTGGGCCCATGATTGGTGTAACCTTTACACCATTAACTTAATAATTGGCCGCAAATATTTACATATAAGAAAATAAAGAAGAAAGACAAAATATGTAAATGTAGAAAATACGATGTGTTTAACCCGAGGTTGGATTGAGTTGTGATGTAAACCTGCCCGGAACCGCCCGGCTGTCCAGTAGTCACAACAATACCTATCCAATGTGGGAGGTTAAACATGGAGCCCAATAAGGACCCGAGGTTAGACTGAGTTGTGGCGTAAGACTGCCCGGAACCAACCGGCAACAGGCAGCCACAACAATACCTGTCTAATGTGAGAGGTCAGGGCCTTAATAAGACAATTAAGGCTGAGTCAGGATTGTTAGGATTAAGTGAACTAAAGACTTAATCAAAATGGAACATGCTAAACTAAATGGACTGGTGGGGGTTAGGTTAGAAAACACTTAACCAACTTAGCATGTTGGCTAGAGATAGAAAACCTAGTAACGGGGGACCCTTTTCAGCAGTAACCCTAGAAGGTGTATCAGGATACCCTGAAACTAGGCAGGGTGGGGCACGATTACTGGGCTGATTGTAAGAGGTCAAATCGACGGCGGTGGTGTAGCAGTGTAGGTTCTAACGGGGTGCGGGCGTGCACACACTCCGGCGCAAAACTGGGCACCAGTAGCATACCTGTGCATTCTAAGGTTGTGTCGGGCTGCCACCATGGGACTTGATACACCCCATGGTGGGACCAGCATAGGTAACTACAACATCGGGGGCCGTAAGACACATGTAACTATGCGAGTAGGAGCCGATCATCATAGAATGGATCACATCACCCTGATTTATGGGGTGCCAGTTGGAAACTAGTTTATATGGGTTTAGAGATTAACATGGGGTACGATAGTATATTCGACCCTAGACAACTTAACCAAGTTTATAGTGCTTTCCCACTTCTTGTTTATACTTATCATACCCAGTTCTTTATTCATAGACAAAATAGTACTAGACTTACTCAGGCTTTATGTCTGACTCTACTTTTCTTTCGTCTTCTTTTCTTCCGTCCCCCCCCCCCAGGTCCACAGGGAGGGTACACAGCAGCTTGACCAGCCTTAACATCCAGCTTGAAGAAGAGAAATGTATTGCTTGGACCTTTTCATTTTGAACTATGGCTTTGGACAATCCACTATGGGGCCTTTGCAGTTTATCTATGTTTATTTATGCTTCTTTAAAAGATGTAATCAAGACAGATTATGAAAGTGTTATCTTATGTTTTTGGGAAAAGATGTGAGACAATTATGGTGATATTGTTGTAGCACGTATTTGCTTTTATGAAATAAAAGTTTGTTGTTTTTCCGCTATTTACAAATATGTGTTCTTATATCTGTCTTGTATATCTGTGACTTATACTTATAAACTTCCACCAAAATTAGGGCATTCCCTTTGAGAGTGACCCTAACGGAGGTGGGGTGTTTCACTTGGTATCAGAGCATAGGTTTACCAGATAAGATAAAAAGTTTTGAAAAATTATTCTCAAAAAGAAAATTTAAAGAAGCATTTTTAAAGGAAAAATATTATTTTATTTTAAAAAAAGGCAAAGTCCACCCCCCAAAGCCATAGGTACTATCTCTTATCCTTCGTTTTGAATCTATCCTTTTTGTTTCAGCATGTCCGAAGATCTTAACTTGCCGGAAGGGGTACCAATACCTGGTTGGTTTAGACGGTTCTTAGAAGCAAGAGCCACTCAGCCAGGTCCTACCATTCCTCCTCCCCCAGCTGCGGGAAATCATCCAGCTGCAGCAGCACCTTTTCCTCCACCTCCTCCACGGGGAAACACGTTTGCTAAGATATGTAAAGATTTTAAAGCTATGGGAGGAAAGGATTTCCATGGAACTGAGTCCTTCGTGGCAGCTAGAAATTGGCTAAAAGAAACTGAGGACCTATTCATCATCTTTGAGGTAGAGGATAGACAAAAAGTACAATTGGCAGTATGGTTATTGAAGGGCGAGGCTTCCTACTGGTGGGAAGTCACTAATGCTGAAAGACCAGTGGAGACATGGGAGGACTTTAGGGCAAGGTTTGAGACTAAATTTCTCTCTGATGCAGAAAGAAGTTTGCAGTTGGAAAAATTCTTATTTCTTAAGCAAGGGGACAAGACAGTCAGAGAGTATGTGAATCAGTTTGATGAGCTGGCTAGGTTTGGGCTTGACCTAGTCAACACCCCGCACAAGAAGGCTCTCCGTTTCGTCAAAGGGTTGAATGAGCCATTACACAGTTTGGCCATGACCCATATACCCATGGGAGCCACGTATGAAAGATTGGTGCAAATGGCATTGCTGAATGAAGAGGATAAGGGCAAGAAGGAGACAAAGGCAGAAAGCTCTCAAGCGAAGAAAGAGGGTTTGCAACCTAAAAAGACAGACTTTAAGAAGGGTGGGAAAGGCAACAAAGAGAAGAGGAAGTGCAATTTCTGTGGCAAAGTGGGGCACTTAGTAAAGGATTGCCGGAAAAAGAAGGCCAAGGAGAATGGTGGGTGCTTTTCTTGCGGTGAGACAGGCCATAGGGCTAAGGACAGCCCAAAGAAACGAGGACAGGGGCAGAGGGCTGGATCCACCCCAGGGGCACAGGTTCATGTGCTGGAAGCGCCACCTCTGCAACAGCGAGGTATAAATACTTCTGTAGAAAGTGTAGTTTATCTTTATGATCACCCCGTTCGCACTTTATTTGATTCTGGCACATCACACTCCTTTATCTCGTCCGCTTTAGTAGAATCTCTGCACCTAAAAACTAGTATGGTAGAAGACCCCTTAATTGTTTCAAACCCAATTGGGGGCCCAGCTCATTTGTCTATGATCTGTGTGGGATTGAAAATTTCTATTCTAAGTGTAGAATTTCAATGTAGTGCCTTTGTTTTGGGCTTTTCGGGTTATGGTTTGATTTTGGGTATGGATTGGCTATCCAGTAATGGGGCCATCCTTGATTGTGAGAAAAGGGTTGTTAGGCTCCTAACCCAGCTCGGTAATACTTTGGAAATTTCTTGTAATCCCTCGTATGCGGTTATGCTTAGTTATCTTGAATCGCTAGATGCCTCTGTTGAAAATTTGCAATCAGTTAGAGTGGTCCGGGAATATCCGGATGTCTTCGAAGAGGTGAAGGGCTTGCCTCCGAAGCGGGAAATAGACATCCGCATATATCTTGTAGATAATGCAAAGCCCGTTGCGTTGCCCGTCAGACACATGGCTCCACGAGAAAGGAAAGAGCTCAGTAAACAGATTAAAGAGCTTCTAGAGAAGGGGTTCATTAGGAGGAGCATTTCAGAATGGGGCGCTCCGGTGGTGTTCGCTACAAAGGCGGATGGTTCACTCCGTCTATGTGTTGACTATAGGGAGCTCAACAAGCTAACGAAAAAGAATAGGCACCCTCTCCCTAGAATTGACGATTTATTTGACCAGCTTGTAGGGGCGTTTGTTTTCTCCTAACTCGATTTAGCAACCGGTTTTCATCAGCTAAGGGTGGCTGAAGATAGCATCGATAAAACGGCATTCAGAACCCCAGACGGCTTCTTTGAATGGCTTGTCATGCCTTTCGGCTTGACAAATGCACCTGCGTACTTCGTGGACCTGATGAGTAGGGTATTTAGAGATTTCCTCAACAAATTCGTAGTGGTCTTCGTAGATGATATCCTTATCTTCTCGAAGAGTGAAGAGGAACATGCTCAACACTTAAGGGCAATCGTGGAAACTTTGCGAGTCCATCAACTAAAAGCCAAGTTCTCCAAATGCCACTTTTGGAGAGAAGAGGTGAGGTTCCTTGGGCACATAGTATCCAAACAAGGGTTAGCAGTGGACCCTGCTAAGGTAGTGGCGGTACAGGATTGGAAGACACCAAGGAATGCAACCGAGGTCCGAAGCTTTCTAGGACTAGCGGGTTTCTATCGAAAATTCATAAGGGATTTTGCGAAAATCTCAGCTCCGCTCACGAAATTGACAAAGAAGAATCTAGTGTTCAATTGGGATTTGGATTGCGAATTTGCTTTCCAACGACTGAAAAGGGGCTCTCACAACAGCCCCAGTTTTGACGCTGCCAGATGGGAGCAAGATGTTCACTGTTTATATGGATGCATGTGGGACAGGGCTAGGCGCCGTCTTAATGCAAGAAGGAAGGGTAGTAGCTTATGGCGGGAGGCAGTTGAAGGTGCACGAAAAGAACTACCCAACCCACGGTCTTGAGTTAGCCGCCATCGTCTTTGCACTCAAGTCTTGGCGACACTATCTCCTAGGTGAGAAGTTCGAACTTTATACTGACCATAAATCGTTGAAATATCTTTTCTCGCAGAAGGATCTTAACTTGAGGCAACAAAGATGGATGGAGTTTCTTGCCTCATACGATTTCGAAATCTCCTACACTCCGGGCAAAGGCAACGTAGTGGCAGACGCGTTGAGCCGAAAGAAATTGACCCTAAGCCCGTTGTTTGTTGAAAGACAAAGCTTAGAGTTTTTAGCCAGCTTCGACTTTAGGCCTTCCTCCGATTTCGTACCAGGTTTGCTAGCATCTCTCGAAGTGCGCCCAACTTTAGTGGATTCGGTAGGGGCAGCACAACGCGAAGACCCTCAGCTTGTGGAAACAATTGATAGGCTAATTAGGGGTGAGACTTCAAGTCACCTCAACAGATACTCCATCGACGATAAGAATTTGCTAAGGCGAGACGGAAGACTATGCGTCCCACAGACGAAAGATTTAGTAAAGAAGGTTCTCGAGGAAGCACATCACTCCAAAATGACGATACATCCAGGCGGAGATAAAATGTACAAAGATATAAAAAGGGCTTTCTTCTGGAGCGGCATGAAAAAGGACGTGGCAGAGTTCGTTTCTAAGTGTATGGTGTGCCAACAGGTCAAGGCGGAACAGAAAAAGCCTGGCGGACTGCTACATCCTCTGGAGGTCCCGCAGTGGAAGTGGGATAGCATCTCAATGGACTTCATCGATGGGCTGCCTAGGTCTAGGAGAGGCAACACTAGCATTTGGGTAATAGTGGATAGGCTTACTAAAAGCGCCCACTTTTTACCTGTCAAAAGTAAAAGAACTGCCTCATCCGTAGCATCACTTTACCTTAAGGAAATCGTTCGACTCCATGGAATACCATCTAGCATTGTTAGTGACCGAGACCCCATCTTCACTAGTGAGTTTTGGCGGAGTCTGCAAGAAGCAGTAGGAACGCAGTTATGCTTGAGCACAGCCTATCATCCCCAAACCGACGGCCAAACAGAGAGAGTGAACAGAGTTTTAGAAGACCTTTTAAGACTATGCGTCCTTGACTTCGGAGGGACATGGGAAGACCACCTTCCTTTGGTGGAATTTGCCTACAACAACAGCTATCAAGCAACCATCGGAATGGCGCCCTTCGAAGCTTTATATGGAAGACCGTGCCGATCGCCCACTTGTTGGTGGGAGTCTACTGATAAGCTCATACTTGGACCAGATATGATCCGAGAGACTTCAGAGAAAGTAGACTTAATACGAAGAAGGATGAAGACGGCCCAAGACAGACAAAAGTCCTATGCCGACAAGAGAAGGACCGACCTTGAATTTGAGGTTGGAGACAGAGTTTTTCTCAAGGTATCACCACTAAGAAACGTTGTTCGTTTTGGAACCACAGGAAAGCTGGCACCAAGGTTCGTAGGGCCATTCCCTATCATCGAGAAAATTGGGAAAATGGCCTATAGATTAGAGCTACCCGAGAAGTTGGCTGGAGTCCACAACGTTTTTCACGTTTCACATCTCCGAAAATGTCTACATGAGTCAGCCGAGGTGGTAGAGCCAAATATCCTCGAAGAGGCCGAAGTGGAACGCGAAGCAACCATAAGAAAAGTTCCAACCCGCATATTAGGAACGGAAGTGAAGAAGCTACGCAACCGCGAAGTCAAGCTCGTCAAAGTTCAGTGAAGCGACGCCGAGGGAGACGCGACTTGGGAAACTGAAGCTAGAATCCGTACAGCCTACCTTTTTCTGTTCGAGGGTACATCCTTGATCTTTCCTTTTCCTTAAGTTGCGCTTTCATCTATCTTTTTAGGTATATTTCCTCGACCTTATCTTTTAGGTAGAATCTTTTTGGATGGAAACATGTAGTTGAAACATGTTATGTATGATGGTTGCAAGTGGTTGCAAGTGATTGCTAGTGGTTGCTCGTGGTTGCATATACACACACAATCTAGGTTTTAGATCGGCTCAGTCACTTCATATTGCATATGCATATATGTTTGCATTCATACGTGGTTGAACTTTAATGTGTTGTCATGTGGATGTTGCATTTGTATTGAATGATTGTGCACTCATGTAGAATCAAGAATAGGAAAATTTGCATACATAATGGATTCATGGCACTTACATAATTCGCATTAAGGAGGTCAACTGAATCAGTAGACCGCCTGATTTTGCATTAGATAAGTACATACACACACACACACACACACACTTCGCATATGATCATGAAGCATTAGAAGTCTTTTAAGGACAATGGATGCTCGTGTTTGATGGATGAGTAGATGGATGATTGGATGTTAGGATATACATTCCTCCAAACTTGAAGATTTCGGGACGAAATCCTTTTAAGTGGGGGAGAATGTAACACCCCGCAAATTCTATAACTGTGAAATTAACAAATTAAAGTATAATTAATTTTAATCAAAGAACTAAGGGAAACGGGATACGCCATTGCGTTCGTCTCGGAAAAATACGCGAAATAGAGTCCGAGTTTTCGAAAAACGGAGTTCGTATGAAGAAGATATGGCCTTCGGAAGTTTCTGAATTAAATTTAAAATTCAAACAGAATAAAACAGTTTAAAATTAAAAGTGGGGCCCAATGGGCCAGGGCGGAAGAACACCCGCCTAACGCACCCAGGTCGACTGGGCTGTCGACCTGGTCTAACCAGGTCGACAGGGCTGTCGACAGGGCTGTCGACAGGCATGTCGACCTGGTCCAGAGCCAGGTCGAACCCAGTCTAACCTGGCTGGCCTATTCTATGTTGGTCGATTTTCTGTGGTCTGCTTTGTCATTAGGGCTAGGTGGCAGGCTCTAATTGGTCTCTCCTTAGGATGAATGGCTATGATCAATCCAAGCAACATCAATGGTCCTAATCAGTTCATTTCCCCTATAAAAACAACCCTAGACTAACCCTAATCTATTCATTCAAAAATAAGAACAAAGCCGCCATGTTGCTGAGGAACGACTAGGGGTAGCCACCAATTGGAGAGAGGATTAGGAGGCAAAATTCTAAGGCATAAAGCAACTCAATCAAATCAAACCGCATCTTCAAATCCCTAAATTTGAGAATTCGCCACACCATTGTAAGTAGAGTATTACTTTGGTATGAACAAATAACTGTGTTGGTTTGTATACTTGATTGTGGTGATAAATAATTCATAATTTGTGCGTTACTATGATTCTTATCGATTTGGCATATGGTATACGTTTGGATATTCTCGAATTATGTTATTCATTATAAAGAACTACATGCGGTAGTTCTATGCAAGTATACGTTTGGAATATTCGCAAATTATGTAATCCATGTTGAAGCTACATGTATGTAGTTGATTGAAATTCATGCAAGTTTGGGGCTTTGCTATTATGCCATCATAATGTGTATTTTTATACAAACATCATTTTTGTGAAGTAATTGGAATAAGTTTGGGTTATCATAATCCATATGAAATTAGGTTGAAAATTTGGCATCATGTATTAAGCCATGTTTTTGTACTAGAAAACCTATTTGCAAACTTATGACTAGGCTATGATTGATAATTTGCATAATTGAAATTGTTAACAAGAATTATATGATGACATATGTGGTACATAGCTAGGTTAGATTCAAAAATCCCTTTTTGCAAGTTTACATGACTAAAGTAAAAATCATGATTTCATGTTAGAAATATTTATGCCATGGTTATGTGAACAAATTTAACTATACCTATGCCATGCTTATGTTTGACATTATGCCATGCTTATGTTTGACATTATGCCATGCTTATGTTAGAAATATTTATGCCATGCTTATGTTTGACATTATGCCTTAGATAAAAATATAGGTTCATGTTGTAGTTAGGCCTATGTGTCAATAGTGATATTCTTAACATAACTACAGGTTTACATGCTTTGATTCATGTCACCTATGCTTTATGACCAAAGTATATGTCACTACTATGCAAGTACACCAGTTTCTATTTTGTATTTCCAACGTCATATTGCAAGTTCATGCGCTCACATTCCCCTTTTTGTGTATGTAATCACGCTTTAAGCCTCCCCTTTTCGCATGGCTAAGTTGGGCTTTAAAAGGCTAAGCCCAACATATATATAATAAACGGACGTGTTAAACGGGGGAAAATAACGTTGGGTTAAAATCACTAATGAATTAAAATATAAAATAGAAGGGCCCAAATTCAAGTATGGGTTGGGCCCATGATTGGTGTAACCTTTACACCATTAACTTAATAATTGGCCGCAAATATTTACATATAAGAAAATAAAGAAGAAAGAAAAAATATGTAAATGTAGAAAATACGATGTGTTTAACCCGAGGTTGGATTGAGTTGTGATGTAAACCTGCCCGGAACCGCCCGGCTGTCCAGTAGTCACAAAAATACCTATCCAATGTGGGAGGTTAAACATGGAGCCCAATAAGGACCCGAGGTTAGACTGAGTTGTGGCGTAAGACTGCCCGGAACCAACCGGCAACAGGCAGCCACAACAATACCTGTCTAATGTGAGAGGTCAGGGCCTTAATAAGACAATTAAGGCTGAGTCAGGATTGTTAGTATTAAGTGAACTAAAGACTTAATCAAAATGGAACATGCTAAACTAAACGGACTGGTGGGGGTTAGGTTAGAAAACACTTAACCAACTTAGCATGTTGGCTAGAGATAGAAAACCTAGTAACGGGGGACCCTTTTCAGCAGTAACCCTAGAAGGTGTATCAGGATACCCTGAAACTAGGCAGGGTGGGGCACGATTACTGGGCTGATTGTAAGAGGTCAAATCGACGGCGGTGGTGTAGCAGTGTAGGTTCTAACGGGGTGCGGGCGTGCACACACTCAGCCCAGAAAAATAAAGCACTGGGCACCAGTAGCATACCTGTGCATTCTAAGGTTGTGTCGGGCTGCCACCATGGGACTTGATACACCCCATGGTGGGACCAGCATAGGTAACTACAACATCGGGGGCCGTAAGACACATGTAACTATGCGAGTAGGAGCCGATCATCATAGAATGGATCACATCACCCTGATTTATGGGGTGCCAGTTGGAAACTAGTTTATATGGGTTTAGAGATTAACATGGGGTACGATAGTATATTCGACCCTAGACAACTTAACCAAGTTTATAGTGCTTTCCCACTTCTTGTTTATACTTATCATACCCAGTTCTTTATTCATAGACAAAATAGTACTAGACTTACTCAGGCTTTATGTCTGACTCTACTTTTCTTTCGTCTTCTTTTCTTCCGTTTCCCCCACCCAGGTCCACAGGGAGGGAACACAGCAGCTTGACCAGCCTTAACATCCAGCTTGAAGAAGAGAAATGTATTGCTTGGACCTTTTCATTTTGAACTATGGCTTTGGACAATCCACTATGGGGCCTTTGCAGTTTATCTATGTTTATTTATGCTTCTTTAAAAGATGTAATCAAGACAGATTATGAAAGTGTTATCTTATGTTTTTGGGAAAAGATGTAAGACAATTATGGTGATATTGTTGTAGCACGTATTTGCTTTTATGAAATAAAAGTTTGTTGTTTTTCCGCTATTTACAAGTATGTGTTCTTATATCTGTCTTGTATATCTGTGACTTATACTTATAAACCTCCACCAAAATTAGGGCATTCCCTTTGAGAGTGACCCTAACGGAGGTGGGGTGTTTCAATTGGTGAGTTAACTCTCACACTTTTCTGGACTGCTATGATGTGATAAATACATATAAGTTAAAATATCATATATATTGGTTGATTGGCTGCCTTGGTTGCTTATTGTTGATTTAATGGTTGCTGTTAATTTATTTGTTTAAAACTATATCCTATCATGAAGTGTTATAATAATCTGTGATGCAGGGAGGAACAGGTCGGAGGAATCAATCCGGATTCCTCAATATTTGTGTTTTATTTATTTTATATGGTTTATATATGAACTGTTACCCCAAATGATATCAAACCTGTTCGGATTGAATGGTTGCTGATCGTGTTGTGATTTTTAATCAATCGATAGTATTGATTAAGTGATTGGCAGTGATGGTGTAAAATCCATCGGTTTTGGCGTCGTTCTGCCGTTAGGCGAACTGATGAAGATTTTAGTTATAAATTTATTTTGTAACTAAAATGAAATATTAAGAGTTTTTATACAGGTTAATTAAGACAGAAGTTTATAAATATATTTATATTTTGATCATGTTTATAAAAGAAGTTATTAAAGGTTTTGTATAATGAACTATTATGTCGTTTATAGTCAGGTGGGCAGAAGTTAATCTACAGGTTAGAAAAATTTGAATAATTGTTTTTATAAACCAATTAAATGATATATTAATTTATTAATTAATAAAAGGGAAACAATGAGTGAATATCAGTTAATAATTAACTGATGTTGACGGTCGACAAAAGCGACCGTTTTAACTAAAGTTAACAATTTGGTTGGTTTGATTTAAAATTTATCAAATCGATAGTTTTGAATATTCATGAAACTTAATGAATATTGTTAGAAGTTAGTTAATCTTTCCTTAACTATATTTTAAAATGATTACCAAGTTAATTTTGTTAATAAAGTTAATTATTATTTAATGATCTTTCAAAAATGATTAATTACTCTATTTCGGGTTAATAATGGAATTAACTACTTTTAAAGTGGTTAATGTTGAAGTAAATTATCATTTTAAGTAATGATAACTAAAGAGATTATTTTAATGATAAATTAAATTAAATGGTGATCAAATGAGAATAAGTTGATTAAGATTTAGTAAGAGCTTTATAAAAGGGTTATGACCTGGGTTTACAAACAAAGTTTGTAAAAAGGTGACTCGTAAGTATATACGAGAGTTCCAATAAGAACTTACTTAATTAAGTAAGGCGAATTTGGTTAAAATAAGACTAAAAAGGGGGTTTGGTATATTTACTTAATAAATTAAGTAAAGTGATCCTAAGGGAATTACCATTGGAAGAAATGGGTAGTAAAACCATATTTGAATCGAATGGCAAATAAGATTTTGTCGAGTAGTTTACTTAATCAAGGAAAGAGAATTTACATGTAAAGTGGGTTTTCGAATAAAAGGAAATGGTTTATAAAACCATGATAAGCGTAAATGGAAATGGAATATAAGGTGTTGAGTTGCAAACTTTTATTGTCTTGCGATAAGAACGTTGTCGGTCAAGGTCTGAGAGGTAATTAAAATACCCCAACTTGGGCGCCTTCACTATTATCAAAAGATGATATTGGTTTGCAATGGTAGAGGATGTTGGGAATAATTTATTGAGAAAATGTTACAAATATTACAAATATTAATTTGCAAGGAATTAGAAATAAAACCATTGGGTTTAAAATAAGCAGTGTACTATTTGGGTTAGAAAAGAAATAAGATTTTACTTATATAATGTAATTAGAAGTATAACATTGTTTCCGAAGTAATGAAATGGTTTAATGAAGTATTTTAATATAAACGACCTGAGCTTCCAATGTACTTAACATAACTGTTAAGATTTGATAGTTAAATAACCGACTATCAAATAAATTATTCCATTGGACTTTTTATGTGTTGTTTCGAAGAGACTGGGATGGGAACTAGACCCAAAACCACTTCGAATCAACTGTGCGAACGCGCCTAACGTGCAAGCTATAAAGATGGAGCATTGAAGACCGTATATCTTCATAAATGGAAGAACCACTCACAATCTCTGAGTCGACGCAGAGATATACTGGGGTTCTGTTATGGTTGAAATCTACGGGTTGCAAGGACTCTTCGTTACTGATCCTTAGGGTGATTCCTATATAGGATGTGGTAGGAGGGTGCCTTCGGTTCATCATGTTCCTGGATGACTTGTATGGACGAATGTCTGACAGAGTATTTCCAGATGGTCACGTATATTGATTTCTTCAAACGTGCCCAGTGCATTTTTGAAGACGTCAATCAGTGATTTGACGGATCTGACGATGTGGCATTCAAAGTGATGTGTTGATCTAAAAGGGAAGAAAATCCTAGCCTCAAGCCTCATCAACCGGGAAATGACAAAAATCGGGTAGGCAACATGGCTATGTGGGTCGCTCCCATTAGGGTGTATAATCACCTATCTAGAGAAATTCCTTTTTGCTTCTTTAATCTATCGATGATGTCCCTTTTCGGGAAATGGTGGTTTGAGCCCAACCGTTGGTGATATACATTCGATACACTCAAGCGAAATGAGTGGTCGGTCATGTGTGGGCCAGGTTGCAAGACGTTCTTGTTGAACCCAGTGTATTCGCCTCTAGAGATACACTATCGGTAGGTGGTCCCATACCTTGTCATAGTCGGAATCCAATTTCCTATAAGCGCCGGTGGTTTTTGATTGTATACTATATATGTAGAGCGTGAGATGCAAGCGTTCTGCTAGATTATTATTTATTTGTGGTTTGATATACACTATTATAATATCAGATAAGATATTGATCTCAAAAATGTTTTGGGTTATAGTAAGGTAAAAACCGTCCGTGTTTATGTGTGGACTGGTCTTACTATTATCCTTTTATTTCAAAAGGATTTCCAAAGTTAAACAAGTTGTTTGTGCTATCAATTTATCACTGAAAGTATTCCAGACTGACCCGGTGAATTTTGCTTTGCTTCAAATGTGCTCGGATCAGACCGAGTATATTTACAGGTTAGGTTTCGCTTGGAGTTTCAGGAGCTGGAAGCAGGAGGTTTCACCGTTAGTATAAAGTGTATTTCCGCTGTGTCTGATATATGATATACTCTGATGATTGATATGTATATATACAGTTTCTTTTTGCAAAGAGATTTGATATATTATATTTGATTCGTTCCGCTGTGAGATTTTGATGTGTTCTTCTTCTTTTTCATCTGTTCTAACATTTCTTTCTTTCTTCTCTCACCTTCTAACTTCTTCCTATTAACAGTCGGGGTTCGATATTTGGATTTTTGGCAAGTGATATGGGATTATGTATTATTGTTGAAAATTCGATTGTCGAATTTTCCTGGGCCGTTACAGGGCTGTAGCGGGGGTCAGGCTTGATCAAGTTTGATGGAATCTGGGGAGTGGGTGGACGAGGCTTAGCAGCATGTCCCGGTGGCTTTGGATCTACGTCAAGCAATCGACGTTGGGTGAGGTAGGTGGATTATTGGTTCGTGCGTGAGGTTTGAGTTGGGAACGAGAAGCAGCATCATGGAAGAAAGAATAAAGATCGGCTGATATTTTATATAAAATGTAATTAGTTAATATAAAGTTTAATTAAGGAATAATTATTATAGTTAAAATCGTATACACTTATAGTATAACTTTTTGTTATGTTGACAGAATTTAATGAAACAAGTTGCATCGAGATCGTGGTAACGAACACAACATTCTGGAACTAATTTGGATAGATGTAACAATAAGGATTTTCACGATCTCCGAAGAGAAGAGAAAGCCCAGATTGCTTTGAGGACAAGACAAATCAAAACACAAACAGAAGAACATTTCATTGTTATTACAACAATTCCATCAGAGTACAAGAATATACAGAGTATGAATAAATATTATACATCAGAAAATATCAGAGGTTAAATAATTACAATGCAGCGAAAAAATAATACAAAACATAACTGAAAGAAATACACGGATACAGAGCTTTCCGAATATCACTTCAGCTAAAAACCAGGATCCTGTGAATATAAATCTGCAAACCCGAAACTACTAGCTGCCCGTGCGGAAAATAAGGGCACCCAGAGTTTAGGTTAAAACAATAAACTCCAGGTCAGTCATGTGATCGGTGTGATAAATAAAACAGTTATTAATATTGGTTTTAAAGTTTGGTAAATCAAGGGACCACGCCGTATAACGCGGAATGGGTTTCCTCCCAAGAATACCAGTGCATAAAACAAATAGCGCAATACTAAATAAAGAACAATGAAGCTATTATAAGACTCAGGTCCCATCACACAATGCAACGCAAGCCGAAGGATAGGGTTTTTACCTTATAATAGCCAAATAATGCTTAATACGTGAAATTTCATCTTTTATTATTACTATAAGTGAAGAAAACACTTCAAATATAAATGTATCAATCATAGGCGGCATGAATGCCCCATACCACTATGTCGCCATATATAGGTTTACAACTAAAATCACAAAGCTCATATTGGAAATTGGATTTCCATCTGTGAACCGAGGCAAAAGATAGTCCTCACCGCTTCGAGAGCCTCTAGCCCGCCCCTCAGGGTCAAAGCGCATCGACCCTCGGATCGTCAGGGCCGGTCCACCGATGTGGATTAAACTTAAACCCTGGACACTACGTCTCCCCGCCCTATGGGGCGTAAATGAGCCAACGAATGACTCCATCGGTCCCGGATCGACCGATATAACCGAGGTGCCTCAAAATCCAACAACCGCATGAGTCAAACTCGTCAGCCAGTTCAAGCACTGACGCCACTCCTAACTAGAAAGAGACACATGTCCTCCCTGATGTCCGCTCCAGTTTTTGGTTCACACCGGGGTGTGAGGCTCGCGAATTAACGCTACACAAAGCGATGCCACAAAGGCCGTGCTTTGATCATCAACCACAAGACTATGCTTTTCAAAAGAAGCCTTGATCATTTGCATCTCAGCATGCCACACAGGCAATTCACGCTATGCAACCGATGTCTATCAATCACACAGAATGAATTACAATGTCAGACACACTATCCATTTACAAGTTCGTTCTGGGTCTGAATGAAACTGGAGGCACCTTATACCTCGCATATCCGTCGATCTCCAAGTACGTCTGGACTATCACCAACGCATTCCCTCCTCTTGGGTGTACAGCCCAATCAAGATTATCAAGAACCATCCAAACGATGTGAAGACCTCCGGTCTTCAACCACCATCTTCATCTTCGATATATCGTCGTATCAGTTATTCAGAATGGGATAAACCCGGTCTTTCCGAATAACTCGCGTATATAATAAACATGTGCTACACAAACACAACATACGCCTCATTCCAATTCAGAATATTCTTTTATTCAAATATTCTTTTCACAATTTAAACCGTATTAAGGTTTATCCAAACTAGTCGGGATTAACGAACCTTACCGAAGTAATCATTTATTATTTTTCCCAATCCCAACTTATTCATCCCACGGAGCAAAACTTGTAATACTCCATATCTAACACCACGGTGTTATTGGTAAAATTAATTACCATTTCACATTCAAATCTAATTAAAGATTTAACTATCGCCTGGAGTAAAACTGGTGGTACTCCATTCTCGATCATTTTCTTGAATTGATAATTTTAGTTATCACATTCCATCAGTCTCTAACTGTAAATTAGTAAGAGAACAATTCCCTAAGTATTAACCCCGAAGGCCGAAACCAACATCAGATCAATACCCAGGAAACCATTCAACTTAGCTAATCTCCAGTTAGTTTCTAATTTTCTTAACTCCATTGGGTTTAAGAACAGTATTATTAAAGATACCATTAACGACAAACCCAAATCTTATTCCATTAATTATGGAATCTTCACGGAAAACTGATCAATATATATAATTGGTATAAACTTCTGTATCCAACCAATAATATAAATGGTATAATGACAAAGCCTTTTAAATTCCATATACAGTAACGTTCTTCCTCCACAGAAGCTCATTTCGATTATTACCAAATCGAATTCCACTCCATTCCAATTTATATATCAGAAAACTTTACTTTGGAAAATTTCAATTAAATCTCAATAAAAAGATTTACAAATTCCAAATCACATTTCACTGTTAATCGGGTTAAAGAACAAATGTCGTTTAAAACACAGTTTATGATAAACCCAATTCACATTCCATTTCAATTCCAATTAACTGTTAATCAACTGGTAATTCTTCTTTAAATCTTAATAAAAAGATTTATTCTTTTCACAACTGGGTTCAAGAACAGTGTTATTTAAGAGGTCGTTCATGACAAACCCAAAATCCACTTTGATATTAAATACAAGGCTCTGAATAGAAAATATATCGGCTTATATTCAATACCAAATTCTGAAACCAATGGATATCGTATTGGGAATAACGATATCTGTATCTTCCAAATTCCTCCACAATATCCGTATAATCCCGGAATCCAACATCGAAATATTCCAAAGATAATTTCGATTGAAATCCATTCCAATTTATATATTGGAAATTCTGGTTATATTAAAACCATTCACAATCCCTTTTATTTATTTAAAAATAGTGGATTATAATTCTAGTTAATAACTAGTTCATTTTGATAAAAATATATTTTTTATCTTTACAAATGTGGAATTTTTCATATCAATTCTTCACAAATCATTTATTATGATTTTACACAAAATATTAATATTTTTAATAATTTTATCAAGGTCCGTACAATCGATTTCCATAAACGGTCATCGAACTGCACTTACAGCGACCTTTTCCAAATTTGATTTGGACATAATTCCAAATCCAACCGTTAGAATTCAAATCTTTTAATTTCGTTGGAAAGCTCTTTTCGATACAAACCCAACAGTTCCAGTTTTAGGAGAATCCGGCGATCAGATCTCCCGTAACGTCAATTCGAAGTCAATGGTCGAAATTCGCGAACTGCCGCGGCGCGGCACGTTCTATTCAGGCCATTAATATAAATATAATATATTATATATATTTCATCGATTTCAATTCAAAACGTATTTTATAAATCGTTTTAACTTCATTTTAAAAATGGTTTCAACTTCATATTCAATTTTAAATCAAAATTGAATATTTTAAATCATTAATATATAAATGATAATATTTTCAAAACGTTATAGTTTGAAATCACTTCCTTTTCTATATTCATTATAAAAACGAATATAATCGACATAAGTATCGTTCGTGTCAAAATGGCGCATATCTAATCAACACGGCTTTATATATTTCAATTATTCGAATCTATTCAAAATCGGACATCATAATCAGAATTTATTCCTTTACAAAATATTATTTTAAAATATTCATTATTTTAAAATATTCTTCAGTTCTTAATTGTAATCAGACACAGCCAATTACCATATAAAGTGATTTATATGGATTTCATACAACACATGTACATCACAACAACGATAAATAATCAACCATCATCCAGAGTGCACCACACAACTGCATAAGCATTAATTATAAATAATTAACACTTACATCAGCCAGTCAACCAATCGATCGACATACAACTAAACAATTGGGACTAGTGTACATCAAATATCATCCCAACACCCGTGTGGGGTTTCAACCAACAAATACTGAATATTATTTGTGCAGTTGGGCGATGTGTAAAATTTATCGTCCCAATCCATATCAGTCAAATGGGTGTACATAAACAAATCGTTTTGATTTGCAAATGAATATTTTATTTTATTCATTATCTCATAAAAATGATATTTTTTTTTTCTAACATTTTTTTAGAAAATTTCTACGGCATAACGCCGCGATACTAGAACCGGGATAATGTCTAGCCTTATCCCTCGCCTCATAATGGCGTACGTCATACCCAAATCAAATTACATCAATTCGTTCACTTTCCAAACCAAATTCATCCAAATCACTCAATCCACAAATCAACCAAACATCCACGGTTTCAAACAAAGGTGTCGGGTGCTTCTAAGCACCGTCTGCATCCTAGTATATAATAACTAGTAACAAAATTAGAATGAGAAGTTCTCACCGATAAGCTAAACCAAACACCGCGACTCTTCATATGTAGGAAATCTTCGCCGTGCTCGCCTTTTGTCACTTTCGTCGTCCGTATTCGCTACATATATAAAAATCACATTTTTATATTCTCTAGTATATAAAAATCATATTTTTAATTCTCTATATATATAAAAATCACATTTTTATATTCTCTATTATATAAAAATCGTATTTTTATATCGCCACTCATATAAAAATCGTATTTTTATACCGCCACTCATATAAAAATCGTATTTTTATACCGCTACAACATATGTAAAAATTGTATTCTTATTATTCTAATCATATAATAAAATTATATTTCGACTTCAAAGCCATATATATAATAGTCATATTTTTATTACGTTAACTTCATAATAAAAATCAAATCTTTAACATGATGTTTACACCATAATATTCACATTTTTAATTCGATGAATACACTATAAAAATCATATTTTTATTCCGTTATTCAAATAATAAAAATCACATTTTTATTAATGTACATGCAGAAAAATCATATTTTGATTAACATACATATATAAAAAATTCTATTTTTATTAATAAAAATCATAGCTTTCACCATCTATGTTATTATATATTTTATAAAAACAATTTTAAAACAATGTCATATTTTTATTTTTCAAAACAACATACATATTTTTATTTTCAAAACCAGGCAAACTTCATTTTAAAAGCAAGGCAAATTCCATTTTAAAAATCAAATCTTTATCATCTAAAAAAAAATCAAGTCTTTATTATATACAAAAATCTAAACTTTATGATTTATAAAAATTATAACTTTATAAAATAAAGCTAATATATTTATATAATAAAAATGATCAGATTTTATACAATAAAAATAATCACACTTTCTACAATAGAAATAATCAGATTTGTTATGCTATATATAACTTTTAAAACAATTTGTATAGAAATTAAATAAATTAAATTAAAAAAACTTACTGTACATTGCGTTTCTACTGAGAAGGGGGCTCGTAGGCGTTGCTGACGTGGTGGGGAGGATGAGGGGGATGCGGTCAGTTGGAGATACGGCGGTGGAGGGTAGTGGCTGCTCCGGTAGCTGCTCCGGTGGGTGGTGTGGAGAGAATTGCGGCAGTTTTCTATTAGAAAAGGAGAGAAGAGAGCGAGATAGGGGAGGGGTCGAGGGTGAAGGTGAGGACAGAGGGAGGCGGCGCTGGGGAGGTCGGCCTCCAGCGGCGCTGATGCCAGGGCTCGCGACTGGCGATGCGGCGGGCTTCGCCCTTTTTTTTGAAATCTTAAATCTATCGTGGAATAAGAGGGGGTTTGACTGAGTTTTATAATAATTATAATATTATAGTTATTTATTTATCCCCAAAAAGCAATTTTTTATTTCGACCTCCAAACAAGACCCACCGACTGTCGTCCATAACTAATTACCCCATTCCGAACGCAATGGGATATGTCCCGTAAGCCAATTCGACCGTTTCGATGAGTTTCCATCAAAATTAAAATATAAATCTATATATATTCAATTCAAATGTACATTTCAATTTACCGGAGCCACATACTGACTCTAAAAATTCCAGAAAAATTATTTCTACCTTCGTATTGACGATACGGTCCTAACAAAACTAATTTCATCAAATTCTGAGGCCGTTTGAAAAATGGTCATTTTCCAGTCGATTAAATTCCACTAAAACTGGTCAAACGCGTTTAAGTGTGCCATGCTCACATATTAACTTCAAAAATTATGAAAATTGGAATCTAGCAATAATTTGACATTCCAGTTCCAACAAAACTGGTTTCGTCGAGAACGGAGGTCGTTTGCAAAACGACTATTTTTAAGGGCTATATATTATTAAAATATATATAAATTTCATAGCGACTATTCTGAATTTTAAACTGGACGTATCTTATCATTTATAAAGTGAAATCCCAGTTTATTAACTTCGTTAGAAAGATGTTGTTAATCAGATTCTTATATTTCTTGTTTCGTCCAATTCTGACTTATATTGAATTCTGTATATTCAATTGAAATTTGAAATCGAATCTTCGAACTACCACGCCATTTCAGGCTCGTTATATAATTTAAATAAATTTATTCGTTCTAACTTCGTCGATAATAAATTTTTAGTCGTTATTATTTAAAATAATTCATTTTAAATGATCAGAATCCATTAAAATAGCTAAAATGAAAATTTTAAACTGGTTCTGAAAATCCGGGTTGTTACATTCTCCCCCACTTAAAATCTTTTCGTCCTCGAAAAGGAACGGAGTTGAAAGTTGTTTAACTAATCAACTCAACTTTCATTATTTTCATTACGGCTTAAGTTCTTCAACTTTTCAGTTTCTAAGAACCTTTCAAATTTTTCAAAAATTTGTCTAACACCCTAAATTTTCGAAAAATTTCGCCATAACCTCCCCTGCACCCGAGCATCGGGAAAATCCCCAAACCACCACAAAGGCCCTCTCATCTCAAAAAGAAAAAGAAACAGCCAAGCGGCTAGCCAATCAGCTCATAAAATCATCAAAACCCCAAGAAATACAATAAAAATGTACCTATTTGTCGGGCAAACCATTTTATTCCTCTTCTTTAGCCTCCTTGCTATGACCTGTTCAATAGATATACACATATAAGCATGCAATTTCTAACAAATTTCAATTCAGTTCAGTATTTGACACAATTTGGTTATATGTACCGTTCTTTCACATAATGGGTTTATTAGTTAACAAATAATCATACAACACAACCATCAATAAATTAGTTGGTTAACGTTTCAAACACATAACTTTAATACATAGTCAAAAATCATATTTTTTGATGCCAAATCACAACAATAAATCCTATCTAGTTTTGGTTCTCACACCAGTCTAATGGAAATATATAGATATCCCACTTTCGAAACTCGAACATAAATACTGATTATGAGATCTCAATCATCAGTATCATCTCTGGGCGATTAGAGTGTGATTCTATATCTATCCAGTATATTAAAACTTTGAATATACGTTCATGACGCGTATATGCAAAATCTTTATATACTCGATTGTCCATATTCAAAATAAAATGAATATTCAAATACGTATAATAAGGTTTAAATTTTCAAAACAAAATTGGTTTTCATTTTAAAAATAACACTCTTTCGACTCATTCTAGGATACTACTGATCCCATCTCTAACGAGTCATTCTTATTGGATATTACTAATCCAATCTCTGATGAATTCTTTCGTTTGGTTCTAATATGTCTTGTTCTCGAGGTCTGTAAACCAAAGCTCTGATACCACTGTAACAATAAGGATTTTCCCGATCTCCGGAGAGAAGAGGATGTCCGGATCGCTTTGAGGACAAGACGAATCAGAACACAAACAGAAGAACATTTCATTGTTTTTACAACAATTCCATCAGAATACAAGAATATACAGAGTATGAATAAATATTATACATCAGAAAATATCAGATGTTAAATAATTACAATGCAGCGGAAAAATAATACAAAACATAACTGAAAGAAATACACGGATATAGAGCTTTCCGAATATCACTTCAGCTACAAACCAGGATCCTGTGAATATAAATCTACAAAGCCGAAACTACTAGCTGCCCGTGTTGAAAATAAGGGCACCCAGAGTTTAGGTTAAAACAATAAACTCCAGGTCAGTCATGTGACTGGTGTGAGAACTAAAACAGTTATTAATATTGGTTTTAAAGTTTGGTAAATCAAGGGACCACGCCGTATAACGCGGAACGGGTTTCCTCCCAAGAATACCAGTGCATAAAACAAATAGCGCAACGCTAAATAAAGAACAATGAAGCTATTATAAGACCCAGGTCCCATCACACAATGCAACGCAAGCCGAAGGATAGGGTTTTTACCTTATAATAGCCAAATAATGCTTGATACGTGAAATTTCATATTTTATTATTACTATAAGTGAAGAAAACACTTCAAATATAAATGTATCAATCATAGGCGGCATGAATGCCACATACCACTATGTCGCCATATATAGGTTTACAACTAAAATCGCAAAGCTCGTATTGGAAATTGGATTTCCATCTGTGAACCGAGGCAAAAGATAGTCCTCACCACTTCGAGAGCCTCTAGTCCGCCCCCAGGGTCAAAGCGCATCGACCCTGGGATCGTCAGGGCCGGTCCACTGATGTGGATTAAACTTAAACCCTGGACACTACGTCTCCCCGCCCTATGGGGAGTAAATGAGCTAACGAATGACTCCATCGGTCCCGGATCGACCGATATAACCGAGGTGCCTCAAAATCCAACAACCACATGAGTCAAACTCGTCAGCCATTTCAAGCACTGACGCCACTCCTAACTAGAAAGAGACGCATGTCCTCCCTAATGTCCTCTCCAGTTTTTGGTTCACACCGGGGTGTGAGGCTCGCGAATTAACGCTACACAAAGCGATGCCACAAAGGTCGTGCTTTGATCATCAACCACAAGAATCTGCTTTTCAACAGTAGCCTTGATCATTTGCATCTCAGCATGCCACACAGGCAATTCACGCTATGCAACCGATGTCTATCAATCACACAGAATGAAATCCAATGTCAGACACACTATCCATTTATAAGTTCATTCTGGGTCTGAACGAAACCGGAGGCACCTTGTACCTCGCATATCCGTCGATCTCCAAGTACGTCCGGACGATCAGCAACGTATTCCCTCCTCTTGGGTGTACAGCCCAATCAAGATTATCAGGAATCGTCCAAACGATGTGAAGACCTCCAGTCTTCAACCACTGTCTTCATCTTTGACATATCGTCGTATCAGTTATTCAGAATGGGATAAACCCGGTCTTTTCGAATAACTCGCATATATAATAAACAAGTGCTACACAAACACAACATATGCCTCATTCCAATTCAGAATATTCTTTTATTCAAATATTCTTTTCACAATTTAAACTGTATTAAGGTTTATCCAAACTAGTCGGGATTAACGAACCTTACCGAAGTAATCATTTATTATTTTTCCCAATCCCAACCCCAACCTATTCATCCCACGGAGAAAAACTGGTAATACTTCTTATCTAACACCACAGTGTTATTGGTAAAATTAATTACCATTTCACGTTCAAATCTAATTAAAGATTTAACTATCGCCTGGAGTAAAACTGGTGGTACTCCATTCTCGATCATTTTCTTGAATTGATAATTTTAGTTATCACATTCCATCAGTCTCTAACTGTAAATTAGTAAGAGAACAATTCCCTAAGTATTAACCCCGAAGGCCGAAACCAACATCAGATCAATACCCAGGAAACCATTCAACTTAGCTAATCTCTAGTTAGTTTCTAATTTTCTTAACTCCATTGGGTTTAACAACAGTATTATTAAAGATACCATTCATGACAAACCCAAATCTTATTCCATTAATTATGGAATCTTCATGGAAAATTGATCAATATATATAATCAATATAAACTTCTGTATCCAACCAATAATATAGATGGAATAACGACAAAGCCTTTTAAAATCCATGTATAGTAACGGTCTTCCTCCACAGAAGCTCATTTCGATTATTACCAAATCGAATTCCATTTCATTCCAATTTATATATTAGAAAACTTTACTTTGGAAAATTTCCATTAAATCTCAATAAAAAGATTTATAAATTCCAAATCACATTTCACTGTTAATCGGGTTAAAGAACTAATGTCGTTTAAAACACAGTTCACGATAAACGCAATTCACATTCCATTTCAATTCCAATTAACTGTTAATCAATTGGTAATTCTTCTTTAAATCTTAATAAAAAGATTTCTTCTTTTCACAACTGGGTTCAAGAACATTATTATATAAGACACCGTTCACGACAAACCCAAAATCCACTTTGATATTAAATACAAGGCTTTGAATAGAAAATATATCGGCTTATATTCAATACCAAATTCTGAAACCAACGGATATCGTATTGGGAATAACGATATCTGTATCTTCCAAATTCCTCCATAATATCCGTATAATCACGGAATCCAATATTGAAATATTCCGAAGATAATTTCAATTCAAATCCATTCCAATTTATATATTGGAAATTCTGGTTATATTAAAACCATTCACAATCCTTTTATTTATTTAAAAATAATGGATTATAATTCTAGTTAATAACTAGTTCATTTTGATAAAAATATAATTTTATCTTTACAAATGTGGAATTTTTCATCTCAATTCTTCACAAATCATTTATTATGATTTTACACAAATTATTAATATTTTTAATAATTTTACCAAGGCCTGTACAGTCGATTTCCATAAACGGTCATCGAACTACACTTACAACGACCTTTTCCAAATTTGATTTGGACATAATTCCAAATCCAACCATTAGATTTCAAATCTTTTATTTTCTTTGGAAAGCTCTTTTCCAACGGTTTTGGTTTCAAGAGAATCCGACGGTCGGATCTCCCGTAACGTCAATTCGTAGTCAATGGTCGAAATTCGCGAACTGTCGCGGAGCGGCGCGTTCTATTCAAGCCATTAATATATATATATATTGTATATATATTTCCTTGATTTCAATTCAAAACGTATTTTATAAATCTTTTTAACTTCGTTTTAAAAATGGTTTCAACTTCATATTCTGAAATCACTTCCTTTTCTATATTCATTATAAAAACGAATATAATCGATATAAGTGTCGTTCGCGTCAATATGGCGCATATCTAATCAACACGGCTTTATATATTTCAATAATTCGTGTCCATCCAAAATCGGACATCAAAATCAGATTTTATTCCTTTACAGAATATTATTTTAAAATATTCGTTATTTTAAAATATTCTTCAGTTCTGAATTGGAATCAGACACAGCCAATTACCATATAAAGTGATTTATATGGATTTCATACAACACATGTACATCACAACAACGATAAATAATCAACCATCATCCAGAGTGCACCACACAACTGCATAATAATTAACGCTTACATCAGCCTGTCAACCAATCGATCGACATACAACTAAACAATTGGGACTAGTGTACGTCAAATATCATCCCAACACCCGTGTGGGGTTTCAACCAACAAATACTGAATATTATTTGTGCAGTTAGGCGATGTGTAAAATTTATCGTCCCAATCCATATCAGTCAAATGGGTGTACATAAACAAATCATTTTGATTTGCAAATGAATATTTTATTTTATTCGTTATCTCATAAAAATGATATTTTTATTTTTCTAACATTTTTTTAGAAAATTTCTACGGCATAACGGCGCGATACTAGAACCGGGATAAGGTCTAGCCTTATCCCTCGCCTCATAATGGTGCACGTCATACCCAAATCAAATTACATCAATTCATTCACTTTCCAAACCAAATTCAACCAAATCACTCAATCCACAAATCAACCAAACATCCACGGTTTCAAACAAAGGTGTCGGGTGCTTCTAAGCACCGTCTGCATCCTAGTATATAATAACTAGAAACAAAATTAGAGTGAGAAGTTCTCACCGATAAGCTAAACCAAACACCGCGACTCTTCATATGTAGGAAATCTTCGCCGTGCTCGCCTTTTGTCACTTTCGTTGTCCGTATTCGCTACATATATAAAAATCACATTTTTATACTCTCTAGTATATAAAAATCATATTTTTAATTCGCTACATATATAATAATCACATTTTTATATTCTCTATTATATAAAAATCATATTTATATACCGCCACTCATATAAAAATCGTATTTTTATACCGCTACAACATATGTAAAATTCGTATTCTTATTATTCAACATATGTAAAAAACTTGATCGACGCTAATCTATGAATTAGAAAGGCGTGATATTTAAATTAAAATTCTGCAAGCATACAGGTGTTGAGCATACAGGTCGAACTCAGGGAGGTGTAATTAAAAATTATTATCTATTTGTTCTTGGGCGAGTTAGAAAAAGTTTGGAGTTGTTTTTAATGTTGTTGGAATTACTCTGAATCTAATAAGTATCTAATTCAACAAGAAGAACAATTACTAAAAAAAAAACGAGAATAGCAACTAAGACAATAACAGAAATTAAACGTAGGATTCCTATTGAAACTAATCAACAGTGAATCGCTAACAAGCAGTAATAAAAGACAATAACAATAGATGTTCTACCGAATCTAATCGAGTAGATACACAAATTGTTATAAGAGAAAAGTAAATAAACTAGAACGAAGAAGAGCTTTATTAAAACTAAATGAGAGTACAGAATTATGAGATGATTTTTTTACAATGGTTACAACACATATTTATAGATGAGAATGGCAAAACCCCAATTAGGTCTATGAATAAATGGGCCTCCTCTTTCATGAATACCTCTTGCCTTCCTTGACTAAGCTTGATTGGAGAAAATCTGGGCATATCATGGTAAATATTTTCCATATCTTTCAATTCTCCCATGTGGCTAATTGATTGATAAAAGATTGCAAATTGCATGTGATTTATTCTTCCAATCAGCAATTAATCTTCCAATCAGCAATTAATCCTCCCATCAAGGACATTTATTAGATTCCAAAGGCAACACAGGAAAAGAATATATTTAAAATTTATCTTTCTTCTTGGCAACAATTCAATCAGAAATTCTTCTAATTGAAATTGAATGATTTGAATTTAATTCCATGATAGAATATGGCTATTGCTGAAATGTTAATTAGTGCATATCATACATACATACACATGAATTTGTGTATATATATATATATAACATAACACTAATCCAAATATTCCTCAAAGCAAAGGGGCCAGTGTGAACGCACCGTTCTTCAGTAAAAAGAGAGTTTGACGGGGATCGAACTTGGGTCTTTCAGTACAAATCTTTATGCATTTACCAGTGAACTACAACCTCTTTTGCGATTGAAATGATTTTGATGTGGGGAAGTAGCTTTTCTTTGCAGTTGGCCTTTAAATTGAAATGAAGGAGGCATCACTTGATAATCTGTAAAAACACATAAAAGTAACCAAAGTATCATTTATTTATTTACAAAAGATAAAAGATAAGAGCATAAAATACACATATTTCTATGTTAATCAAATACCCCCACACTTATCTTTTACTCGTCCTCGAGTAAAAAGAGAAAAATAAAAAATGAAAAACTAATCTAGATAGGTCACACTTTCGTAGGAAACACGATTGCATTGAGCGTATGCAACAAGCCGTTAAACCTCTAGGTGTCCCTAGTAGGACGAGTGGTGTCTCGTGAGGGTTTTCAGCGGATACTACCCACAAAATCCAAAGCGTCTTAAGTATGCGGACTAATCAAACAATATACTTAAGGTCTTTCACATTCTAAGGATTTCACTCAAATTCAATAATAACTGTTTAGTCCCAATTTGTCTGTCCCATAATTAGTGCAAAAATGAACAAAATTTTCCAAGCTGAATCGTAATTCCTTGATAACACTGTAATTGTCTTGAAGGTTAAGAGCGTGGTGTCAACCAAAGTTCTACACATCGGCAATGTGCACCCAATCTTTTATTCATTTTTTTTTTTTTTTTGAATAATTTTGCACCAGTGTAACTGTAATGTATTTGATGTGAGTTATGCATAGATGAAGGAAAATTTTGTAAGTTCTAAAAATATTGTAGATAAGAGGGCAAGTGTATTAGTTGAATTTCAAGCTACAAAATATAAAGTAATACTAAGGCACATATAGACGTCTTGTTTCCTTTCATCTCCTCAACTACAGTCCTCGCTTCTTAGTACGGTATGATGGATGTGGATGGAGTGGAAAAGAATTTCTTATAGTCAAGAATGATGAATGACTATTTTATTTTGAGAGACTCTCTCTTTTTTTCTTTTCTTTTTTTTCATTTTTTTTTCACATTTTTCACAACTTCATGATGAATGATGAGTGGAGATGAAATGGAATGATACCGTATATTATTTCATTTGATTCCTCCTCTACAAAGCGAATCATAACCAACACTTCTTGAAAGGAAAGTTTTTGTGCCTTAGTTACTCTACTTCTATAACTCTAATTCAACACACAAGTCTGGATTGATGTTATATGAAAAGCTGAAAGGAGAGATAATCAAAGTTTCGTAAGATAGATAACCCATATAAAATAAGATGTGGTATATGGTTATCCTATCTTAAAACAAGTACGGAGTGGGTAGTGTAATATTGGTATAAAAAGTGACGTTCTAAACCGTTGAAAATAAATCAATGAAAAAGGTTTCATAGTATACTAATATAAGATAAACTTGTCGAAACATGATGTAATCGACCAAAACTTGGGTTTGAATAATGTGGGGTATCGAAGAAGAACACTACAATGAGTCGTTTCTCCTTAAGTGGGCCAAGTGGAATTTAGAACTTACAAGTTTGAAAATTTGAGATTTGAGTGGAAAAATATTATGCATGTAAACGAACTCAGAAAATCCAACAAACGTAGGTGCAAAATCATTTTTATTTGATTTGATTTTTTTTTCTTTTTTCTTTTTTTTGATTATTTTTACTTGCACATTCTAACATGCATAACAAGGGTTGACACGCTTACTCCATAACACGACTAACGTCTGCACAGTCTCAAGCTAGCATCTTAAAAAGACACATTACAACTCAATGAATAAATAATGTTCATTCCCATCACCCAAAAATTCAACTTATCAAACAAGGACCAAGGCGTTATTTATGAATTTTAAGTTAATCCTTATTCAATGAATGACCTAGTTCATAAAGTTTGATTACTGATGTAATATAAATCCCCCCCCCCCCCCCCCACACTAGAATGAGGCAGTGTCCCAACTGTCTAAGGTATGCAGATAAAAATGGCAGAAAACAAAAAAAAATGAAAAATAAAAATAAAAAGAACGTGTACCACCTGATTTACGGTGGACGATCAGGATCACGAAGATCGATAAGGTCATCGTCTTCGTATTGCTCGAATTCCAGAAATGGTTTCAGTCGTTGACCATTTACTTTGAAGGCTTTTCCATCCTTAGGATTTTCAATTTCAACTGCTCCATGAGGATAAACTATTTTCACAACATAAGGTCCAGTCCATCGAGATCTGAGTTTTCCTGGAAACAAGTGAAGTCTAGAGTCGTATAAAAGAACTTTTTGACCTACGTTGAATTCCTTACGAAGTATGTTTTTGTCGTGTTGGGCTTTGGTTCTTTCTTTGTAGATTTTCGCATTTTCATACGCCTCATTTCTTAATTCCTCTAATTCAGAAATTTGTAACTTCCTATGTGAACCGGCTTTCTCTAAGTCAAAATTCAAAAATTTTATGGCCCAAAGAGCACGATGTTCCAATTCAAGAGGTAAGTGACAGGCCTTTCCAAAGACTAATCGATATGGTGACATCCCTAGATTGGTCTTATAGGCAGTGCGAAAAGCCCAAAGTGCATCAATCAGTTTTAAGGACCAATCTTTTCTATTGGAATTCACGGTTTTCTCAAGAATTTGTTTGATTTGTCTATTGGAAACTTCTACTTGTCCACTAGTTTGTGGATGGTAAGGGGTTGACAGCTTGTGTGTGATTGAGTATTTCTTGAGCAAGGATTCAAAAGCTCGATTACAGAAGTGAGTGCCATTATCGCTAATGATAGCTCGAGGTGTGCCAAATCGTGAAAAGATGTTTTCTTTGAGGAATTTGATAACAACCTTGTTATCATTGGTTTTGGCCGGGATGGCTTCAACCCATTTTGAGACATAGTCTACCGCAAGTAAGATGTAAAGATTCCCAAATGAGTTAGGGAATGGTCCCATGAAATCGATGTCCCAAACATCGAACAACTCAATCACTAGAATGGGGTTGAGAGGCATCATGTTTCGCTTAGTAATTCAACCCGTTCGTTGACATCGATCACATTTAGAGCAAAATTCGAAAGCATCACGAAAGAGTGTGGGCCAATAAAAACCGCTTTGCAAAACTTTTGCAGCAGTTTTTCTTGCCCCAAAATGACCGCCACAAGCATGGTTATGTGAGAAAGAGAGAATACTTTGGTGTTCATGATCGGGTACACACCTTCGAATGATTTGGTCTGGACAGTATTTGAAAAGATATGGGTCGTCCCAATAGAAGTTTCGAACTTTCGAGAGAAATTTTTGTCTATCTTGTTTTGACCATTCAGTGGGTGTTTGCTGTGTGACAAGATAGTTCACAATATCAGCGTACCAAGGGGTGTTAGAGATTGAAAGGATTTGCTCATCAGGAAAATAGTCATCGATTTGGGTGTTGTCAACATTTTCGTGCACAATTCGAGAGAGGTGGTCTGCTACAACATTTTCAGAACCCTTTTTATCTCTTATTTCTATATCGAATTCTTGAAGAAGAAGGATCCAACGAATCAAGCGGGCCTTAGCATCCATCTTAGAAAGCAAATATCGTAGGGCAGCATGGTCAGTGTAAACTATGACTTTGGATCCCATGAGATATGGTCTGAATTTCTCAAGAGCGAAGACTACTACCAAAAATTCCTTTTCAGTAGTTGAGTAATTCAGTTGGGCCTCGTTTAAAGTTTTGCTAGCGTAATAAATGACTCGAGGGAGTTTATTGATACGCTGACCCAAGATGGCTCCAATAGCAAAATCAGAAGCGTCGCACATAAGTTCGAAGGGTTGAGTCCAATCAGGAGGTTGAATGATGGGAGTTGTGGTCAAGATTGACTTAAGAGTTTCAAAAGATGTTTTGCAATCATTGGAAAATTCAAACTTAACGTCTTTGGCAAGTAAATTCGAGTGAGGTTTTGAAATTTTCGAGAAGTCCTTAATGAATCTTCTATAGAATCCCGCATGGCCAAGAAATGAACGAACATCTTTGACAGACTTAGGAGGAGGTAAATTAGCAATCAAATCGATTTTGGATTTATCGACTTCAAGGCCATCTTTGGAGACGACATGACCTAGAACTATCCACCTTTTTACCATGAAATGACATTTTTCTCAATTAAGCACGAGTGATTTCTCCTTACAACGTTTAAGGACGAGTTCTAAATGAGTGAGACATTGGGAAAAAGATGATCCATAGATTGAAAAATCGTCCATGAATATTTCCAAGAATTCTTCCACCATATCAGAGAAAATACTCATCATACACCTTTGGAAAGTCGCGGGGGCATTACAAAGACCAAAAGGCATGCGACGATAAGCAAAGGCTCCAAAGGGACAAGTAAAGGTGGTCTTATGTTGATCCTCTAAAGCAACAGGGATTTGGTTATAGCCAGAGTATCCATCGAGAAAAAAATAGTACTCATGTCCCGCTAAGCGTTCGAGCATTTGGTCGATAAAAGGCAAGGGAAAATGGTCTTTTCTTGTGGCTGAGTTGAGCTTTCGATAGTCGATACACACACGCCATTTTGTTTTGATTTTTGTTGGGACGAGTTCATTACTGTCATTTTTGATCACTGTGACTTCCGACTTCTTTGGTACAACTTGTACCGGACTCACCCAAGTACTATTAGAGATGGGATAGATGATGTTATTGTCTAGACATTTGATTATCTCCTCCTTGACCACTTCTCTCATGTTTGGGTTTAATCGCCTTTGAGCCTCACGGGTGGGTTTAGCCTCATCAACTAAATGTATGCGATGTTCCACAATTGATGGGCTAATTCCTTTTATATCGCTAATTTCCCACCCCAATGCGTCTTTATTTTCCCGCAAAATATCCAAAAGTTTTTCTTCTTGGTCCTCGGTGAGATCGGAGGCCAAGATGACGGGAAAAGTTTCTAAAGAGTCTAGGTAGGCATACTTAAGGTCTGGTGGCAAGGGTTTGAGGTCTAACTTAGGATGTTCGTGTGTGTTGACATTGGTCAACATTCCTTGGTTAGATTCAGATGACGAAGGATTAGAGTCAAGAATTTCATTCAGTTCAGAAATGTATTTGAGTTCATCGAAATCGGAGTCGAAATGGTCAAGACACATTTTCAAGGCTTCAGAAGTGTCATTAGAGGTTTCATCAACTGTGGTTTGAATCATGTCAATTTCATCGATCTCAGAATCCCTAGGTTGTTTGTTGAGATTAAAGATGTTTAGCTCAATGGTTAGGTGCCCGAAGGAAAGTCGAAGCTGACCATTCCTACAATTAATGACAGCATTGGAGGTTGCTAAGAAAGGGCGTCCTAAGATCAATGGTATTTGAACTTTGGGATTTGAGACAGGCTCTGTTTCTAGAACTATAAAATCGACAGGGAAGTAAAACTGCTCGATCTGTATCAAGACGTCTTCGATAATTCCCAATGGCTTTTTGACAGATCGATCGGCTAGTTGAAGTGTGACGTTTGTTGGTTTAATCTCCCCTAGTCCAAGCTGACGATAGACGGTATAAGGGAGAAGGTTGACACTGGCACCAAGGTTGAGTAGGGCACGAGAGATGTGAGTGTTTCCTATTTTACAATCAATCGTAGGGCAGCCAGGGTCTTTATACTTGACTGGGGCAAGATTCGAAAGAACAGAGCTTGTATTTGCAGTTAGAAAGGCGGTTTTTGGGACATTGGTCGCACGTTTTTGTGTGCACAATTCTTTAAGACATTTAGCATATTGAGGAATTTGTTCAATGGTGTCTAAAAGAGGAATGTTCACACGGACTTGTTTGAAAATTTCCAGAATTTTATCAAAATTTGCCGCTTTTTTCTTATTATTGAGTCTATGGGGAAATGGAGCTATGGGTTTTTCGACTCTGCGATCAGTTTCATCATTCGAAGAAGAAGGTTTATCCAAGGAAATAGAAGGTGGTAAGGTTATAGAAGATGGAATGTTGGTATTGCCAACATTAATTTTCGAAGGTGGGTCGGGTTTGCCGACACTAGGAGAAGAGTTGTTGGGATTGCCAATATTTAAGGGAACTTGAGGTTTAGAGGAATTGGCGTTCGAAGCCAATGGGTGATCCTCAAGATTAGGCATTGGGGTCGAGTTAGAAGGTTCGCCAGGGTTGCCCACGTTATTATCAATCCTCTTTCCAGATCGAAGGGTTGTGACAGCATTGACTGGATTATGGTTTTCGTCCTCACAAGAATTTACAGCACGAGAGTTATACTTTGGATTCACCTCAGGTCGACTAGGCAATTTTCCCTTCTCATTACTTTTCATAAATTCCTTCATCATATTAAACATTTGGTCGATTTTAGCGTCTTGATTATTTATTTGTTTTTCTAATCGAACAATATCTTGTGATGGTTGAGAAGATTGAGAGGATTGGTTCGATGATTGAAAATTGGGGTGCCTATACGGTTGTTTGGATTGAGGTGCAGCTTGAGAGGTTTGAGAATTGGAGGGTGGAGCTTGGTAATTCGGATTGGGAATAAAGGGTTGCATGTGAGATGGGTTAGCTGAATTATTGTGGTTTGACCAAGAAAAGTTTGGGTGGTTCCTCCAACCAGGATTGTACGTGGCCGAGTAAGGGTTATTTTGAGCTATAGCATTGGCTTGGTCCTGAGAGTAATAGTGGGGTAACCCTTCTCCAGCTTGATGAGTTTGATTTTCTAAAGGAATTTGACTTGGGTCCACAACATGCACTCCTCTAGTAGAAGTACGAATGGGAACACGAATCGATTCCCATTGCATGTCCTTTTCAGAATAGTCTTCTAAGAACCGCCAAGCTTCATCGGCTGTTTTAGACATAAAATCTCCTCCACACATTGATTCTAGTTGAGTTTTAGATTGATAGTTAAGTCCTTCATATACAATTTGACACAAGTTGTCTTTTAGAATTCCATGATGAGGACAACTATACAATAGTTGGTTGAATCTCTCAAAATATTTTGAAAAAGTTTCCCCCTCATTTTGACAGAATTGGTTTATCTCAGTTCGAATTTTAAGAGTTTTATGGAAAGGGAAAAACTTTTTCAAGAATACAGTGACAAATTCATCCCAACTTCTTATGGAATGTTTTGGAAGAGAATTTAGCCATCTTTTAGCGCTTTCAAGTAATGCAAATGGGATTAGCCTTAGCTTGATCGATTCGTTAGACAATTGTTGCATTTTTGTTGTGGACGCATACAATTCAAATTCACTTAGAAATTCATAAGCATTTTCAGACCCAGTAAATTTTGGTACCCCTTGAATAAAGGAATGTTTCAACTCAAAATTGTTTCCTTCAGCTGGTGGGAAAACGATGACAGAGGGTTGGACGGTCCTAGTCGGATAACATCGTTCACGAAGAGATAAGGGTCTATCCATTTGAATATTGAGATTTTGAAAATTTTGATTCAGATTTTGAAAATTTTGATTCATTTGATTGTGATCTATCTCGTTTTGAAAGTTTGGGTTTGTTGGATTATGGTTCATTTCATTTTGAAAATTTTGGTTTATTTGAGAACCCCTGGGAGAATTGTGAACACTTTTTTCACTCATTGTTGTTAGATGCAAGCACAGAAATCAACTACAATGAAATTTTTCTGTCCTTAATGGCTCCTAACCCAAAATTATAAAGTGATACGTTTGATTACTTAGATCAAAAGATTTCTCAGCCAGTTAACGGACAGGGGTTATCGGTACACCAGGAATCACCCTAGCAATGCAGCCGAAGGTTTAAGTACCTTCAGAGTAACAACCGATATAATATTTACGAATCACCGTAATATTTATAAACGGTTATTTCTCTGCCATAGTCTAGACACCAAGAAATAATTCGTTCTAAATGAATCAACTATCACAATACAATTAAGCCCTAGATGAGCCCGTGACTCCCTTAAGTCCAACGTCTAACCGTTATTATTAGTCAGATTCAACGATGAAACGCAATTTGTGGGCTAAGGAAAGGGTGATGAAATCCCTCACCTTATGTGAATTGGGGTATTGCCCTTAACAGAATGAATAAAAAGTGCAGAAATAACAACAATCACACAATTCAATTGCAGAAATTAAAAATTGTACATTCAAAGCCGCTGCCCCTGCAGAAAATTTTACAACAATTGTCTATTTATTTTTTTCTTTTGCAGCAGAGCACCTGTAGAGTTTTAAAAATTTCTCACCTTGATCGGCAGTCCTCCAGTGAATTTGGGAAGCGCTAGCGCGTTCACACCCCACTTGGTGTGCAACCGCTCCAACAATTCAAACTTCACTGCTTGCAAATCCGTCGGCCGTTGAATTCCCTGTTTGCTGCTTGAACACTCTTCTCTTTTCGCTTGGTCTTTTGATTCAATTGTTTCTTTTTTTTTTCTTTTTTTTTTGTAAGAAAAGGAAACGAATAAAAGGAAAACGGAGTAAAAATTAAAACAAAAACTAGAAGAAAACTAGCTACAAAAAAAAATAAAAATAAAAATAAACCAAAGCTAAACCTAAGCTTTAAAATGGAAACAAAAACAAAACTAAAAATAAAATAAACCAAAGGCTATGCAAACTGACTCAAGCAATATACAAAAACAAATAGCCATGTGTTCAACAGTTCAAAAGGACAAACCCAAGTTCGGTGCCACCCACGTGTATAAATAAAGCTGCTGAACCCTTCAATAAAAATACTCTAAACCCAGTTAAAATTCTTCCACTTTCCCCTTGGTTCTCTGAGATTCAAATCGGGTTTGGTACCCCTTTTTTTATTCGTTCTTTTTTTTATATATATATCAACCCAAAATCGAACCCACAAAAAGAACTCAGAAACTCACGCTGCTTATTTTCCAGAAAAATCAAAACCGAGCCCAGAGAAATTGAATCGGATTTGGGTATTTCGTTGAGGGGTTCTCGGGGGTTCGGGTACGAACGAGCTGGTGTTGGGTTGTTTTGCTGGTGGGCGTTCGGCAAGATGTGAGGAGATGGGGGCTGGGTTCGTATGTGGTATGGTGACCGTGGACTGCAGAAGGGAACAACAAGTTTGATGCTGGGCTTTGGAATTGTGGAAGGTTGTGAATTGGTCTTGGGGTGAACTTTGGGCGTGAAGACTGGCCTTGTGAATTACGGTGGTTTTTGTTGTTGTATGGGAGTGCTGAAGTTGTCCGAAGAGGTGGTTTGTGGTTGTAGGTGCGTGAGGATGGTCGTGGATTTGATTTCTGGAAGTGAAGAGGGTGGTGAAACTTTGAGCGTGGTATGCCGTGAGGTTTGGTGAGAGTTGTGTAGGAAGGCAGTAGGGTGATTGTGTGAAGGTGAGTTCTCGGATCCAAAGAGGAGGTTTGTGTGAAAGGTTGGATCTCGTCTGACAGTGAATAGTGGAGTTTTGAATGGGTGCTTTGGTTTTGTGAAGCAGATGTTTTTGTGATGAGGGTGGTGATTCAGAGAAGAGATCGGTATCAGAAAAAAAAGAAAACTTTAAAAGCAATTTTTTTTTTTTTTAGAGAAGGCTTGTACAGGAAGAAAAGAAGCAATTGTAAATTGAAAAGAGGAAACAAATCAAAGAGAAAATTGCAAGATGTTTTTTTTTTACAAAATAAAACAAAATAAAATAAAAATAAAAACTAACACGAATCAGAAATAAAATAATAAAATTTAATCGTTACCTCCCCGGCAACGGCGCCAAAAACTTGATCGACGCTAATCTATGAATTAGAAAGGCGTGATATTTAAATTAAAATTCTGCAAGCATACAGGTGTTGAGCATACAGGTCGAACTCAGGGAGGTGTAATTAAAAATTATTATCTATTTGTTCTTGGGCGAGTTAGAAAAAGTTTGGTGTTGTTTTTAATGTTGTTGGAATTACTCTGAATCTAATCAGTATCTAATTCAACAAGAAGAACAGTTACTAAAAAAAACGAGAATAGCAACTAAGACAATAACAGAAATTAAACGTAGGATTCCTGTTGAAACTAATCAACAGTGAATCGCTAACAAGCAGTAATAAAAGACAATAACAATAGATGTTCTACCGAATCTAATCGAGTAGATACACAAATTGTTATAAGAGAAAAGTAAATAAACTAGAACGAAGAAGAGCTTTATTAAAACTAAATGAGAGTACAGAATTATGAGATGATTTTTTTACAATGGTTACAACACATATTTATAGATGAGAATGGCAAAACCCCAATTAGGTCTATGAATAAATGGGCCTCCTCTTTCATGAATACCTCTTGCCTTCCTTGACTAAGCTTGATTGGAGAAAATCTGGGCATATCATGGTAAATATTTTCCATATCTTTCAATTCTCCCATGTGGCTAATTGATTGATAAAAGATTGCAAATTGCATGTGATTTATTCTTCCAATCAGCAATTAATCTTCCAATCAGCAATTAATCCTCCCATCAAGGACATTTATTAGATTCCAAAGGCAACACAGGAAAAGAATATATTTAAAATTTATCTTTCTTCTTGGCAACAATTCAATCAGAAATTCTTCTAATTGAAATTGAATTATTTGAATTTAATTCCATGATAGAATATGGCTATTGCTGAAATGTTAATTGGTGCATATCATACATACATACACATGAATTTGTGTATATATATATATATATATAACATAACACTAATCCAAATATTCCTCAAAGCAAAGGGGCCAGTGTGAACGCACCGTTCTTCAGTAAAAAGAGAGTTTGACGGGGATCGAACTTGGGTCTTTCAGTACAAATCTTTATGCATTTACCAGTGAACTACAACCTCTTTTGCGATTGAAATGATTTTGATGTGGGGAAGTAGCTTTTCTTTGCAGTTGGCCTTTAAATTGAAATGAAGGAGGCATCACTTGATAATCTGTAAAAACACATAAAAGTAACCAAAGTATCATTTATTTATTTACAAAAGATAAAAGATAAGAGCATAAAATACACATATTTCTATGTTAATCATGCACGTCATACCCAAATCAAATTACATCAATTCGTTCACTTTCCAAACCAAATTCAACCAAATCACTCAATCCACAAATCAACCAAACATCCACGGTTTCAAACAAAGGTGTCGGGTGCTTCTAAGCACCGTCTGCATCCTAGTATATAATAACTAGAAACAAAATTAGAGTGAGAAGTTCTCACCGATAAGCTATACCAAACACCGCGACTCTTCATATGTAGGAAATCTTCGCCGTGCTCGCCTTTTGTCACTTTCGTTGTCCGTATTCGCTACATATATAAAAATCACATTTTTATACTCTCTAGTATATAAAAATCATATTTTTAATTCGCTACATATATAATAATCACATTTTTATATTCTCTATTATATAAAAATCATATTTATATACCGCCACTCATATAAAAATCGTATTTTTATACCGCTACAACATATGTAAAATTCGTATTCTTATTATTCTAATCATATAATAAAATTATATTTCGACTTCAAAGCCATATATATAATAGTCATATTTTTATTACGTTAACTTCATAATAAAAATCAAATCTTTAACATGATGTTTACACCATAATATTCACATTTTTAATTCGATGAATACACTATAAAAATCATATTTTTATTCTGTTATTCAAATAATAAAAATCTCATTTTAATTAATGTACATGCACAAAAATCATATTTTGATTAACATACATATATAAAAAAATTCTATTTTTATTAATAAAAATCATAGCTTTCACCATCTATGTTATTATATATTTTATAAAAACAATTTTAAAACAATGTCATATTTTTATTTTTCAAAACAATATACATATTTTTATTTTCAAAACCAGGCAAATTTCATTTTAAAAGCAAGGCAAATTCCATTTTAAAAATCAAATCTTTATCATCTAAAAAAAATCAAGTCTTTATTATATACAAAAATCTAAACTTTACGATTTATAAAAATTATATCTTTATATAATAAAGCTAATATATTTATATAATAAAAATGATCAGATTTTATACAATAAAAATAATCACACTTTCTACAATAGAAATAATCAGATTTGTTATATATAACTTTTAAAACAATTTGTATAGAAATTAAATAAATTAAATAAAAAAAACTTATTGTACATTGCGTTTCTACTGAGAAGGGGGCTCCTAGGCGTTGCTGACGTGGTGGGGAGGATGAGGGGGATGCGGTCAGTCGGAGATACGGCGGTGGAGGGCGGTGGCTGCTCCGGTGGCTGCTCCGGTGGGTGGTGTGGAGGGAATTGCGGCGGTCTTCTATTAGAAAAGGAGAGAAGGGAGCGAGATAGGGGAGGGGTCGAGGGTAGAGGTGAGGAGAGAGGGAGGCGGCGCTGGGGAGGTCGGCCTCCAGCGGCGCTGACGCCAGGGATCGCGACTGGCGATGCGGTGGGCTCCGTCCTTTTCTTTTATTTATTTATTTATTTATTTATTTATTTTGAAATCTGAAATCTATCGTGGAATAAGAGGGGGTTTGACTGAGTTTTATAATAATTATAATATTATATTTATTTATTTATCCCCAAAAAGCAATTTTTTATTTCGACCTCCAAACAAGACCCACCGACTGTCGTCCATAACTAATTACCCCCATTCCGAACGCAACGGGATATGTCCCGTAAGCCAATTCGACCGTTTCGATTAGTTTCCATCAAAATTAAAATATAAATATATATATATTCAATTCAAATGTACATTTCAATTTACCGGAGCCACATACGGACTTTAAAAATTCCAGAAAAATTATTTTTACCTTCGTATTGACGATACGGTCCTAACAAAACTAATTTCGTCAAATCCTGAGATCGTTTGAAAAATGGCCATTTTCTAGTCGATTAAATTCTACTGAAATTGGTCAAACGCGTTTAAGTGTGCCACGCTCACATATTAACTTCAAAAATTATGAAAATTGGAATCTAGCAATAATTTGACATTCCGGTTCCAACAAAACTGGTTTCGTCGAGAACGGAGGTCGTTTGCAAAACGGCTATTTTTAAGGGCTATATATTATTAAAATATAAATTAATTTCACAGCGACTATTCTGAATTTTAAACTGGACGTATCTTATCATTTATAAAGTGAAATCCCAGTTTCTTAACTTCATTAGAAAGATGTTGTTAATCAGATTCTAATATTTCTTGTTTCGTCCAATTCTGACTTATATTGAATTCTGTATATTCAATTGAAATTTGAAATCGAATCTTCGAACTGCCACGCCATTTCAGGCTCGTTATATAATTAAAATAAATTTATTCGTTCTAACTTCATCGATAATAAATTTTTAGTCGTTATTATTTAAAATAATTCATTTTAAATAATCAAAATCCATTCAAATAGCTAAAACAAAATTTTTAAACTGGTTCTGAAAATCCGGGTTGTTACAATAGAGCGGGGACAAAAGAAATTTTTAGTTCAATTAAACGCCTGTTTAATTTAACTAAAACTAAACTGCTACAGCGATATGTGGAATCAAAGTGAGTATAACTTACTCAGTTTTGATCCAGTTATATTTTATATAAGTCGGGATTTATTTTTACGTTATGGTTGATAAGTTGCTTTTTGTTTGCTATATATATACACACACACATACATACACACAAATATATATATAGGATGAATTGGTTGGTTAAAACGTTCGGTTAATTCAATTGAAATATAATCGTTATTTTAACGATTATTACCAAATGGGGTAACTTACCTTGTTGGTTATGTTTAAAATAATATAAACATATTAAACTAAAAGATGGATGCTTAGATGGCTGTTATTGGTTGATTATTGAAATTATATATGTATATTGAATTTAATGATATTATTTTGAGGTAACGTGTTTGTGATGCAGGAAATAACAGGTTGGAGGGATCCAACATGATTCCTCACAAACATTGATAATGTTTATCATATGTGATAAATATACTGGATTGAAACGTGAAATTGGATAAGACAACCCTTATTTCTCAAATTTGATATTTTAGCAGTAGTTTGGCTCTTTGTTACCGTTATTATAAGAAATTTATTGGAATTGATTTTTAATAGAGTTTGAAATATTTTTAGATTTTATTTATAATATAACTCGTCATTTTAAAGTATATAAGGACATTCTCTTATGAGGTAAACTACAATTCTGTTTTTGAGTTGACAATGTAAACTGTTTAATTTGAAGTAAATCGTTAGACAAAATTATTTTCAATTTTATTTATAAATATAGTTTTAACAAACAGATGTTTAAACTTAAGAATATTTCTTGAGAATTTATTTATCTTGAATTAACGTTATTTAATGGTGATTATCAGGTTGCATATTATTAATAAAGTTAATTATTATTTTAATAATCTTTTAAATAAATTAACTATTCTATTTTTACTTAATAAAGAAGTTAACTACTTCTACGGTAGTTAATGATGAAGTAAATTATTATTTTAGTTTTCAAATGATTACTTTTTAAATGAATCTCATTTAAAAAAGTAATCGAGCTTATAATGAAATATAGTTGAGTTTTGAAAGGAGTTTATAAACAGATTTTATGGTAAAACCCGAATCTTGTAAACGAAGTTATAAAAGAGATTTTAAGCCAATGCGATAGCTTAAAATAATTGTTTACTTAAAATTTGAATTTAGTAAAAGAAATAGAGATAAGAAGGGTTTTATATTAAACCTCAGTTTTATAAACGACGTTTATAAAAAGGTGTGTGAAGATAAAGCGTTGATTTTAAATTAGCATTACTTAATAATGGAATTAAGTGAAATGAATAAAATTGAAATGAGATTTTCAAAGAGAAAATGGTTGAGTGGATTAGAAAAAGGGATTTCTGTTATTGGAGTTGGCAAATGATTTAGTAATAGGATTTTGTAATAAAAACCCAAGCTATAAATTGTAACAACCTTGATTTTTGGAACCAATTTAAAATTTATTTTTAATTGATTTTAATAGATTTTAAATATTTAAAATGATTTATTTTGAGAATTAATGTTTTAAAATTTATTTAAATCGAAGTTTGAAATTATAAATTTAAAATTTAAGTAAAACGAACACGTAATGGCGTGGTATTTTGAAAATTTTGGTTTTGAACTTTAAATTAATATACATAATTCAAAATAAATTGGATTACAGTAAAACAAGAAACGTTAGTATCTATTTAATTATATCTTTCTAACGAATTAATAAAGTGGGATTTCATTTTATAAATTGTAAGATATGAACAAACTAAAAATCCAAATAGTCGTTGTGGAATTTATTAATAATTTAATATTAAATAAGGCCTTAAAAATAGCCATTTTGCAAACAAACTCCGTTTTCGACGAAACTAATTTTGTTAGATCTGGAATGTCAAATTTTTGTCAAGTTTAAAATTTCAAGTCAATTGGAATTAGTATGTAAGCGTAGTAAATTTAAACACGCATTGGAATTTAGTTATAAATTTGTCAAAATTAGGTACACATCCCTAAAACCAAACTTAATTAGGCTCACATCCGGTCATAAACTTATTGTAAATTTAGTCCCTATTTTTCGAAAATTCACAAAAATAATAAAAAAATACGTAAATTCATATTTAAATTAAACATGCACTCGATAAAAAATTCAGATCAAAAAACCATTAAATAAGGCATCAAAACGAAAAAATAGCAAAACAGCGAAACTACAGTAAAATGCATAATAGTATGCATATATTTGAATTTTCCCCCATACATATGTGCAAGTATTCCAGTCATGCGTCTGTGTTTGTTTTGTTGCATACATTTGTGCAAGTATTGCATAATTCTTACATAAAAGTGTGCAATAATTCGTAGCCGTGCAAATCAGTTCACATTTATTTGCATTCAAGCGTGCACTAAAACAGAAAAGTAGCACAAACATGTGCAACAATCCGCAGGCTAAATTTCACTTAAGTTTTCTTCATGCAATGCTTGCATACATGTGTGCAAGTATTTCAAATAGTTGCACATATGTATGCAAGTTTCGGTCCATATTTTCAAGCTAAACAGCTTATGCAATAGTTGCACACATGTATGAAACTATTGGTAATAGTTGCATACATGTATGAAACTTTTTTTTTAATTTGCATGGACTTCCGAGAATATTTCTAGAATTTAGAATTTTTTTTTACTCACCAACGCTATTTTTTGCCAAAAAACGAAAAACGCGGAAGTTGAAAAAATAGGGCGCGGGTTTGAATGGAAAGTTGGGGAGAGATGTGGCTTATATTTGAACTATAACAGGGAAGCGACGCAAAAGTGCCCTATAAATTTAATAAGCTAGTTAAAATGCCATTTTTCAAACGGTCTCCAAATTCGACGAAATTAGTTTTGTTAGAACCGTATTTATAAAACATAGCACGATTTCAAATTTCGTAATTTTTAGGGTCAGTATGTGACCGTGGTAAATTAAAATTTATGTTGAAATTTAATATTGAATGTTATATTGATCTATGTTTTAATTTTGATAAAAACTGATCAAAACAATCCAATTGGCTTACGAAACATATCTCATTGTGTCCGGAATGGGGGTATTTAGCTGGGGGTGACATTCTTTGGGATTCGTTTGGAGTTCGGACATGAAAACTTCAATGTTTAGTAATATTAGAATTTAATATTAATATATGTAAGCCCGATCAACAATCCTAATTCCATTTCTAGCGTGGTCAACCTGAAGAAGAGCCGTCGTTCTTATTTTTCCAATGGCCGAAAATCTTTGAATTTGCATCCTTATTTTCTCCTAATCCCTACATCTAAATCGAAAATTCCTAACTAAAAAATTGCTCGGCTAGTTGAGATCTCAAAATCCAACGGTTGTGATGAATTATTGCTGAGCGGATTCACCAAAATAGGACCTCAAAGCACCTCCATTCGAATAGTTTTTCTAGTCACGAGGGTGCCTCGAGCTTCGAGTTGGCAAGGGCGTGGGAGGAGTGTCAAACGGCGGTGGTTGTGGGCTATCTTAATCAAAGTCAGGCGCCTCGACGGTGGAGCGATTGGGAACCCTAGGTAGTCAATGTGGGGTTTTTGGTAGCAGGAAATTCGTGGAAGAAGGATTAATATGTTAAGTGTAATTAGGGGATTTAATTAAATTTTAACTAAGTTTATTATTGCAATTTATATTTAAAACATTATAACTTTTCTGAACGAACACATAATCAAACGATTTTAGATGCATTGGAATCGAGATGAAACATACTACGCCATGGAACAGACCAAAACAAAAACAGAATCTATTTGAATTTTTGATAAAATTAAACGTCTATTTAATTTTATTAAAAACAATATTTTTATAACGATTTCGAACCGATCAATGTGAGAACTCTCTCACCTAAATATTTTGTTAAGTTATTAGATCATATTTAAAAATATATTGATTATCTATGCTGATTTTTATCTATTACATGCGATATCCCTTAAGTTCAACACATGAACTATTCACTAAGTTTATTTGTAATTAGAAGCGTTGTTGAATATACGACACTCGTATTTCAAACAATGTGGATGGACACTTTGTGGCGCATTAAATGGCATTGGATGATTATATATGTTTTGTTTTGAATGTGAATTTGAAATAATTAACATATTAAAACGATGTTAAATTATTTGTGGTAGTTGAAATTGGATTAAATATCCATTTACAAGTCAACCGACTTGTTTATGTTCACCCATTATAAGTGATACCAATTGGAATGAATAAATAGCTTATAAATTAATTAATTATTGGTTGAAAGTCCCACATAGGTATTATGATAATATTTGATTTACACTAATCCTAAGGGGTTAGATTCGATGTTAATCGATTGATTGACAGACCGTTATAAGCGTTATTTTATTACTTAATGCTTATACAGTTGTAAATGCACTCTGAATGTGAATTGAATGTTTAATGGTTGTTTTTAACTATTGTGAATACATGCAATGTATGAAATCCATATAATTAAAATTTTATGGTAATTGATTGAGTCTTATTCCAACTCGCAAATAACGAATATTTTAATATAATATTCAGTGAAGAATCAAAATATGATTTTGATGTCCGATTTTGGATGGACACGGAAATTATAAAATTATAACGGATATCGAGAAGATTTGATTTCAAAATCTGATATTTTGAAAATATTATTATTTTGATATTATAATAATATGGATTGTTCATTTTTGATTTAGAATTGAAATGGAAGTTAAAATCATTTTTAAACGAATTTTATAAACATTTTATAAAATATGTTTTGAATGGAAATCGAATAAATCTGTTATATATAATATAATGGCTTAAAATGAAGATATATAATTTTTAAGTAAAAAGTTTGAAATAAAACTTCAAGTGGTAGCTGTGAATAATTTATTATAATTATAAACTATTTTGGAAATATTTTCGATTTTATTTTAATTTATAAATCGAATTCAGTCTTGAATATAACACGTCGCGCAGAAATAGTTCGCAAACGTGAACCCATCGCTTCGAATTGACGTAACGAGAGATCCGACTAACGGATTCTCCTAAAAATGGAATCGTTGGTATCATAATGAAATGAGCTTTTTAATAAAATAAGAATTTTTGAAATCCAACGGTCAGATTTTAAATTATGTCCAAATCAGTTTTGGAAAAGGTCGTTATGGATACAGTTTGGTGGCCGATATTGGAAACGACTTTAAAGGCCTTATTAAAATTATATATAAAAGAGAATAAATTATGTAAAATCATAATAAATGATTTGAAATGAATTTGGATGAAATATTCTAATTTTTAAAAGATAAAAGATATTTTTATCTTGAACTAGTTAACAACTAGAATAAAGAACTGAAAGGAATTGAAATGGTTTCAATATAACCAAAATTTTCCAACGTATAAATTGGAAAGGATTTGAATGGAAAATCTTCGAATATTTCGGTATTGGATTCCATGATTATACCTATATCATTGAGGAATTTGGAAGATATAGATATCGTTATTTCCAATACGATATCTCTGGGTTTCAGAATTTGATGTTGAATATAAGCCCATATAATTTCTATTCAGAGCCTTGTATTTAATATCAAATTGGGTTTTGGGTTTGTTGTGAATAGTGTGTCTTCAATAACACTGTTCTTAAACCCAGTTGAGAAAGGAATAAATCTTTTAATTAAGATTAATGAAGATTTCCAATTAATAAATATAATTGGAATTAATGGGAGATGATTTTAGGTTTATCGTGAACTGTGTTTTAAATGACATTGGTTCTTTAACCTAGTTAAAGACAAGACTGATTTCCTAAAAATTGAATAATCATTAAGTAATGATTTTTCAGATGAAAACTAGGTTGGAATTTTAATGAATCTTTAATTAGATTGAAAAGTGAACGAGTTAATTTAATTTACCGAATTCAAGAACTGTTTGAAATGGAGTACCACCAGTTTTACTCCATGCGATAGTTAAATCTTTAATTAGATTTGAAATGTTATAACTTCACCTAAAACACAATGGGTGTTAGATATGGGTACTACCACTTTTGCTCTATGGGATGAATAGGTTGGGTTGGGATAATAAAATGAATGATTACTTCGGTAAGGCTCGATAATCCCGACTAGTTTGATAAACCTTAATCTGGTTTAGGTTATGAAAATATATTATAAAATCTTTTGAAATGTTTTAAAAGAAAAGAATATTTGGATAAAAGAATATTCTGGAGTGGAATGAGGCGTATGATGTGTTTCTATATCACTTGATTATAAGATACGCGAGTTATTCGGAAAGATCTGGTTTAACACATTCTGAATAACTGGTACGACGATTAAAAGTCGAAGATTTGAAGATGGTGGTTGAAGACCGAAGAACTTCACATCATTGGGATGATTATTGATGTCTTGATTGGGCTGTACACCGAAGACGAGGTAATAAGTGGTGGTCATCCAGATGTACTTGGAGATCGACCGGATATGCGAGGGCCTCCCTCCTGTATTGGATATATGGGACGAGGAAAAAGGTGCCTCCGGTTTAGTTCAGACCCAAAATGGACTTGCAAATGGATTGTATGTCTGATATTGTATTTTGCGCTATATTCGTTGATCTCTGCTAAATATATATCTGTTTGGTGGCATAAAATTTATTCTCTTGCTTAACACCCTTCTCTGAGATGTACGAGCTTAGAGGTTATATATTGGTAGACATCAGTTGTCTGGCATGGATTGTCAATGTGGCATGCTGAGATGCGATAATCAAGGCTTTTGTTATAAAGTAGAGCTTTGTGGTTGATGGTCAAAGCATGGCTTTAATATAGTGTAGCCTTGTGTATAGTGTTAATTCGCGAGTTTCACACCCTAGTATGAAACAAAAACGGGATGAAGGACCGTAGGGAGGATATACGTTTCTTTCTAGCTAGAAGTGATGTCATGGTATGGAGCCCGGACATTTTACTTATGTGGATGTTGGATAGCGAGGTACCTCGGATGTGGCGTACAAAGCCAAGATGGTCAACATACTGACCGGATATAGGATTGATAAGACCGGGAAACGTACTGTTTAGGAATTGCCAATCCACAAACGTAAGAGTGGACCGGCCCTTCTAGATCAAAGGTGCACATACGTGTGAGTCCTGGACATCTTGCTAGCGGTGCTCCGAATCGGAAGGAAGACCCCTTGCCTTGGTTCATGATGGAAACCCAATTTCCAATACACGACTTTCGATTTCAGTTGTAAACCTATATGGAGACATAGTAGGATGGGGTACTATGCCGTCCATGATTGATACATTTATATTTGATGTTGATTTCTTCGCTATGCACTAGTAATAATAAAAGATAAGTTTCACGTATCAAGCATATTTGGTCATTATAAGGTAAAACTTTATCCTCTAGTTTTTGTTGCATTGTGGGATGGGACCTGAGTCTTATAATGGCTTCATTTTTCCTTTAGCATTGCGTTGTTTATTTTATTGTATTCTTGGGAGAAACCCGTTCCGTGTTATACGGCGTGGTCCCATGATTTACCCAACATTAAAATAAAGTTAATAACTTTTTAGTTCTCACACCCGTCCCATGACTAACTCGGAGTTTTTTGTTTTCCACCTAAGCTCTGGGAACCTATATTTTTCACGGGTAGCTAGTAGTTTTGGTTTGCAGATATTTCTTTTCAGAGGATCCCGGTTTACGGATGAAGCTATATTCGGAAAGCTTTGTTGCAACAGCCCGCATTTTACGTATCGGAAGATCATAAAATATTTTTATTTTATTCCCCTGAGGGTTGGATCATTCTCATCTTTTAAAACGCTGCTTATGGGGATGTAAGACATGTCCATAATTTTTACTGATTTTGTTTGTGACCATTTTGTCCCTGTCAGTCTTGTACGGGGCATAACTTTTGATTTAGGCCGAATCAGAGGGTGAGACCTGTGCCATTAGAAAGGAATTGATGTTTGCCTTTCTGTAGAGTGGTTATATTAAAGATTTGGCTCAGCGGTTTCGGAGAAATCGTTGTTTTAAGGGTTTTCAGTTGTTGTCCGGGTTTTGGGAGCCTAATGGGCTGATTTGGGAAGGCCCAATTAGTGGGCTGGTGGAAACTATAAATAGAGGGTGAGAGGTATGGGACATAGTTTACTTCCCCATTCTCTCATTTGGTGGTCTTGAGCTCCTCCTTCCTTTAACACCTTTCCACCATTAAAAATCATAATCCAAGGAGGGAAATCATAGATCTACACCATTGGAGGCTAGATCTATATCAATTGAGGCAAGGATTCATCGGATCAAGGTGTTTGGTGTGAAGTGCTTGCTGTTCGGATTCATATTCCTTTGATTTTTGCTTGTTTGGGAAAATCGGTGAGTGATATGCATCCTCACATGGATTTAATGAAGTGTATGAGTGTTTGTTCATGTTTTCATCAAATTCAAGTGTTTTTCCATAGATTTATGTATTGGTAAGTCCATTTTCATATGAATCACCATAGGATCTAAATTAGCAAGTTTAACCTGCAATTCTTATGTTATTTCATGTTATTATGCAAGTTAGATCTATAATTTTGTTCATATGATCGTTTATCATGTTTTTGGGGTGAATTGCATAATTTGATGAAAATTGTCGTTTTCATGTTGTTAGTGAATTCATATCGTATTTTTGGTCAAATTTGATGAGTTAGACAAGTTGGTTTCATCGAATCTATCATTTGACGAATTTTCGGTCGAAATCGAAGTTGAATTGTGTTATGCAGGAATTGGGTTGGCCAAGTCACCAGTTGGGTCGGCCAAGTCACCAGTTGGGTCGGCCATGTCATCAGTTGGGTCGGGAAAGTCACCACTTGGGTCGACCAAGTCACCAGTTGGGTCGGCCAAGTCACCGGTTTGGTCGGGGAAGTCACCAGTTGGGTCGGACAGTTCTGGTCGGACATTTCGGGTGATGATGTGACTTAGAAGTGAATTCAATTGGGAAGGTTCGAAGTGTTGAAAAGTGTCCGTTGGTCGGTGTAGAACAACGAATGAGGTGACAACTCAAAGATTGTGAGTTGATCGACAATTGATTGCTCGAGAATGTTGCTTTAGCTATGAAGAGTCATCGGGCTAGATGACTAGAGATGCGAAGGCCGAGAGATTATCGTTGTCGTAAGTTCTAGCAGGTTCGAAGCAGTGGTACACTAGAGACGTTTAAAAGACCGGTTGTAGGTAGAGTATCTTGGGTATCCTTGAAAGGCCTAGTTGTTAAGGTTGGACATACATACGTATCGTTGAAAGGCATATGGAGTTTATGCTAGAACTGGGGTTGCCATTAGCCCTTGACATATGGCAAGGTTCGCTATCATACAATTAACGATGGTTTCAAAGTAGGATTGGCGGTGATAACCAGAGTCAGTAATGAATGGTTGGTTGTTTTGTTTGTACTGTCTCATTTAGATTGTCCAACATCGAAGGAGATGTTCCTTGGGTGCTTGTCTGATATTGGTTTAGGCCTCTGGGGCTTGCGCTTGAGGGATGTTGAGTTCGATTAGGATGGTTTACATGAGATATATAAATTAGATGTCATGAGTGTTTTGCCATGATTGAATAAGTGTTCTGGTTTCCATGGGTGTATGGTTTAGATGTTATCGTAAAGGCTATCACTGTTCGACGTGGGAAAGAAAGGGTTGAGTTCTTCTCTGGTGTTTGGTAGATTGGGCTGTTAATCTACCTATTCTCATATACTTTATTGATGATGTTTTTAGCTGTTTTATCGCTCATTAAGACTGTTGTCTGACTCAAGGTTTTATGTTCCCTCTTATTACCTTGGGTTGTTCATCCGGTTGTGGTTGGACAGACTAGGTGGCAGGTGACAGGTGATTGCTTAGTGAGGAAGATGTAGCTGTTCGGAGGCGAGAAGGAGGGTGGCGTTCTATATTTCTACTATATAGTACTTAGATTTTCGCTGTTTGTTATTCTCTGAGTGATGTAGTGAGGCAATTTGTATAAGCACTATTTCCAAGTGTATGGATATTACTTTCTAGTTTTTATGAAAGTCTAGTGTTTTCTGCTTCACTATTACTACATGTTGTATACGTTCTATTTTATTTTATCCTTGCGCTGTGAGTTACGACAGGTTCCGATGACGTTATCATACCTTGATGATCGTCCAAAGCTGCCGTGCACACCTTTCAGTGCATTATTCCTCTTGTTAGTGCAGGGGCTGTGGGCAGTCGTCATATTTGGTATAAGAGCTCAGGTTATCGATTTTAGCCGAAGTTCTAAAACGTAATTACTTATGATAGACGTATTTGTAGATTTCAGTTGGATGCTTACTATATCTATTAGCATATGTAATAGTAGCGGTTGTATTCCTTTAGCAGTTTTTCTTGAAAGTTGCTAATTATTCTAAATTGCAGAATTAAAATGAGTAGACGACCATCAAGAAACGCTATTAGGGGAGCTAATACTGGAAGGGAAAATGACGGTGAACCAGACTACCCAGCCATGTTCGAGGCCATGGCGGCAGCGATCATGAATAGGGTTCCCGCTCCAGTAGCAGCTGCGGTTGATGTTGAAGTTCCAATGCCTAGAGTTGTAGAATTTGCAAAGCTATGCAAAGACTTTTCTTCATTGGGAGGAAAACAATTCAAGGGAACTGAACCAGTTGAAGAAGTCCAGAGGTGGATGGATACTTGTGTTAGGATCTTCAAGGACTTGAGTATTGATGATGCAATAAAGAGAAAGCTTGCATCAAGGCAGTTAGAGGGCAGAGAAATGGACTGGTGGAACTCTGTCACACTTGAGACCCTTGAAGAAGAGATCTCATGGGAGCAATTCCAAGCTAAATTTGAAGCGAAGTTTATCTCCACCATGCAAAAGTCTATTCTGTTTAAGAGATTCGTGGAGCTTAAGAAGAATGTTCGACCATTTCTTGACTATATTTCTGACTTCTAGGCCTTGTCGAAGTATGCTCGTTCATATGTGGATACTCCTTATCAAAAGAACGAGATGTTTGTCTTGGGGGTTGGATGAATATCTTGGGAATCAGCTTGTGGATCACCTCGATGATAGCTTTGAGAAGGTCGTCGAGAAAGCTTTGTGGCATGAAAGTCTGTTTCCTAAGAAGATGTCTATTGTTGCACCTAAGGAAGAACAGAAGCCACAGTAGGGTGGTAATAATAAGAAGAGGAAGCAACAAAAACTGAAAGGGAAGAATGGCCAAAAGAAGAATAAGAGTGAGGTAGTTTGCTTTAGCTGCCAACAGAAAGGCCATTTTTCTAGTGAGTGCAAGAATCCCAAAGCTGAGAAGAAGTGCTTCAAGTGTGGGAAGCCTGGGCATGAGAAGAAAGACTGTCCAGAGTCAGCTAAGGGCAAGCAGGTTGTGAAGGCATATGCTTTGGAAGTCGTGCCAACTTCTTCAAGATCTCCTACTGTGGAGGAAAAGGGAAAGGGTATTGTGGTGCAAGGTACTCTTTCTGTTAATGGTGTTTCAGTTCGAGTTTTGTTTGATACTGGAGCATCGCATTCATTCATTTGCAATGAGCTTGTTTGTCGCTTGGGTTTGGAACCCGAAATTTGTGATAGACCATTGATCGCGACTAATCCAGTTGAGGGTTTGTCTAGTTTGTGCATGATATGTCGCGGTCTAGTGTTGTCGAGTCATGGTTGCTTTTTTGTATGTGATTGCTTTGTTCTTAACTCCGATGGGTTTGGGATCATCTTGGGCATGGATTGGCTCAAGAGGTATGAGGCAAGGGTGAATTGCGAAAAGCTAGAGGTGAGGGTCGAGGATGTGGAAGGGAGAAAGGTGTTGACTAGATGTAAGTTGCGAAGACGGAGTCTTCGTGAGTTATTTATATTCGCTTGGGATTCCATAAGAAGACCTGTCATCAGTGTTGATCGCTAATGAGTATGTAGATGTCTTTGACGAGGTCAAAGGATTGCCGCGGCATCATGAGATCGAGTTTATGATTGATTTGGTCGAAGGTGCTAGACCAATCGTTATGCCTCTTAGGCGGATGGCGCTTAAAGAACTGCAAGAGTTGGAGGTGCAAGTTAGAGACCTTTTGGGAAAAGGATTCATTCGGAGGAGTGTATCTGAATGGGGTGCACCGGCCGTATTTGCAACCAAGGCGGATGGATCGTTAAGATTGCGTGCGTGGACTATCGTGAGCTGAACAAGGTGACAAAGAAGAACAATTATATGTTGCCAAGGATAGATGATTTGTTCGATCATCTTCACGAAGCCAAAGTGTTTTCTCAGATGGATTTGGTAACGGGATTTCACCAATTGAGGTGGCTAAGGATAGTGTGCCAAAGACTGCTTTTAGGACACTATCCGGTTTCTTCGAGTGGTTGGTGATGCCATTCGGGTTGACAAACACACCAGCGTATTTCGTGGATCTTATGAATAGCGTATTCAGAGATACGTTGAACAAGTTCGAGCTTGTGTTCGTGGATGATATTCTGGTTTATTCTTGGAATAAGGAAGAACATAAGACGCGCTTGAGAGTTGTGTTGGAGATCTTGCGAAAGCATTAGCTGAAGGCTAAGTTTTCCAAGTGTCACTTCTGGAAGAGTGAAGTGAGGTTCCTAGGCCATGTTGTCTCTGGAAATGGGATAGCGTTGACCCCGCTAAAGTGGCAGCAATCCAGGACTGGGATAGACCTAAGAATGCGACGGATGTAAGAAGTTTTCTTGGGTTGGCTGGTTATTACCGACGGTTTATCAAGGATTTCTCCAAGGTAGCTGCACCGTTAACAGGATTGACGAAAAAGAACCAAGTGTTCACATGGGATGCAAAGTGCGAGCAAGCGTTTGGGATCCTGAAAGAGAAATTGACGGGTGCACCTGTGTTAACCATTCCAAGTGGGAATGAAGAGATGGTGATATACACCGATGCATGTGGTACTGGACCTGGAGCAGTGCTAATGCAAAAGGATAAGGTTGTGGCCTACGCGAGTCGACAGCTAAAGCCACATGAGAGAAATTACCAAACTCATGATTTGGAGTGGGCGGCGATTGTGTTTGCTCTGAGGATGTGGAGACATTACCTATTAGGAGTTTGATTCGAGTTGTTTACGGATCATAAGTCGTTGAAGTATCTTTTCTCCCATAGGGATTTGAATCTTCGGCAGCAACGATGGTTGAGTTTCTGACGTCATATGATTTTGGTATAGTCTATACTCCTGGCAAAGGACACGCAGTTGCAAATGCGTTGAGTCGAAGACATGCGAGTTTGGGAGCGATGTTTTCATAGTGGAAGAGCTCGAGTATTTGGCAAGGTTTGATTTCAGGCCAAGATGCAAATTGGAACCTGAAATGTTGGCAAGCTTATCAATAAGATCTACACTTATCAAAAGGGTTGGAGAAAGACAAAATCAAGATGTGAAACTTGTCGAGTTTATCTAGAAGCTGAAATCAGAAGATAAAGAGTTCGAAGTCGACCAAGAAGGTTGGCTTCGAAAACAAGGACGACCGGTTGTTCCTGACGTCGATGAATTAAGAGATGAGGTTCTAAGAGAATGTCATCACTCAAAATTGACGATTCATCCCGGTGGTAATAAGATGTATCAGGACATGAAGCGAGTTTACTAATGGGAGGGGATGAAACAAGATATTGGAAAGTTCATTTCTAAGTGTATGAACTGTCAATTGGTGAAAGCTGAACAAAAGAAGCCAAGTGGTTTGCTTCAGCCATTAGAAGTTCCTACATGGAAGTGGGAGTAGATATCGATGGATTTTATCGATGGACTACCTAGAACCAGGGCAGGAAACGAAGGGATATAGGTAATCGTGGATTGTTAGACCAAAAGTGCAAGATTCATTCATGTCAAGTCAACTAGGACGACATCAAAATTGGTTGAACTTTATGTGAAATGGATAGTTCGATTCCACGGTGTCCTAAAGAGTATAGTGAGTGACCGAGATCCATTGTTTACGAGTGGATTTTGGAAAAGTTTGCAAGAAGCTTTGGGAACCGAGTTGTGCTTGAGTACGGCTTATCATCCCCAAACGGATGGTCAAATCGAGAAGGTTAACCGAGTTTTGGAAGATCTCTTGAGGGCTTGTGTGTTAGACTTTGGAGGATCATGGGAAGACCATCTGCATCTAGTTGAGTTTGCATATAATAATAGCTACCAGTCTAGCCTTGGGATGGCACCATACGAGGCATTGTATGGGAAACCGTGCAATTCTCCAGCATGTTTGTTATAAACTGGAGATAAGTTGCTACTTGGGCCAGAGATGATTAGAGAGACCTCGGATTGTATCGAGATCATTCAGCAACGAAATAAGGCGGCCCAAGATCGCCAGAAGATCTATGCTGATAGGCGTCGAAAAGATTTGGAATTCGACGTTGGTGACATGGTTTTCGTGAAGATTTCGCCATTGAAGCATGTGGTTCGATTTGGAAGTAAAGGAAAGTTGGCTCCTAGGTTCGTTGGACCATTTTTGATAATCGAGCGAATTGGAAAGCTTGCATATAGATTGGAGTTACCTGAGAAGATGTCAAGTGTGCATAATGTTTTCCATGTGTCGTTTATATGGAAGTTTGTGCATGACTCGAATGTAGTGGTATCTCCATAGCAATATGAAGACTTAGAAGTAGAAACTGCAGTTGCGAAACCTCGTAAGCCACTTCGTGTTGTGGGAAATGACACGGAGCAGCTTAGGAGGAAGATGGTTAAGCTAGTCAAGGTACAATGGGGTGAAGATGGAGACGATTGTACATGGGAGACAGAGGAGAGTATGAGGGTAACTCATCCAGAGCTCTTCATCGGTAGGACCCAATGATATCGTTTCATCGTTATATCGTTGTATCTTGTTGTTGTTTGATAGAATTTCGCATGCTAGGATAAGGCTATGGATGCGTGGCTTGATGGTTGCTAGTTTGGGTGATAGAATTGGCTTCTCATGGATGATAGGCTTGCGGAATTATTGTGGTTGCTTGTGTTTGCTTGAAATTTCGGGGGCGAAATTCTTAATGGGGGAGAATGTAACAGCCCGCATTTTACGTATCGAAAGATCGTAAAATATTTTTATTTTATTCCCTGAGGGGTGGATCATTCTCATCTTTTAAAATGTTGCTTATGGAGATGTGAGACATGTCCATAATTTTTACCGATTTTGTTTGTGACCTTTTTGCCCCTGTCAGTTTTGTATAGGGCACAACTTTTGACTCAGGTTGAATCCGAGGGTGAGAACTGTGCCATTGGAAAGGAATTGATGTTTGCCTTTCTGTGGAGTGGTTACATCAAAAATTTGGCTAAGCGGATTAGGTGAAATCGCTGTTTTAAGGTTTTTCAGTCGGCTGTCCAGGTTTTGGGAGCCTAATGGGCTGATTTGGGAAGGCCCAATTAGTGGGCTGGTCAAAACTATAAATAGAGGGTGAGAGGTATGGGAAATAGTTTACTTCCCCATTCTCTCATTTGGTGGCCTTTAAGCTCCTCCATCCTCTAACACCTTTCCACTATTAAAAATCATAATTCAAGGAGGGAAATCATAGATCTACACCACTGGAGGCTAGATCTGCATCAATTGAGGAAAGAATTCATCGGATCAAGGTGTATGGTGCGAAGTGCTTGCTGTCCGGATTTATATTCCTTTGATTTTTGCTTGTTTGGGAGAATCGGTGAGTGATATGCATCTCTCACATGGATTCAATGAAGTGCATGAGTGTTTGTTCATGTTTTTCATCAAATTCAAGTGCTTTTCCATAGATCTATGCACTGGTAAGTCCATTTTCATGTAAATCACCATAGTATCTAAATTAGAAAGTTTAACTGGTAATTCTTATGTTATTTCATGTGATTATGCAAGTTAGATCTATAATTTTGTTCATATGATCATTTATCATGATTTTGGGGTAAATTGCATAATTTGATGAAAATTGTCGTTTTCATGTTGTTAGAGAATTCAAATCGTGTTTTTGGTCATATTTGATGAGTTAGACAAGTCAGTTTCATCGAATCTATCGTTCGGCGAAGTTTCGGCCGAAATCGGAGTTGAATTGCTTTATGGAGGAGTTGGGTCGTCCAAGTCACCAGTTGGGTCGTCCAAGTCACCAGTTGGGTCAGCCAAGTCACCAGTTGGGTCGGCCAAGTCACCAGGTGGTTCGGCCAAGTCACCAGGTGGGTCGGGTAAGTCACTAGTTGGGTCGGGCAAGTCACCAGTTGGGTCGAGCAAGTCACTAGTTGGGTCGGACAATTCTGGTCGGACATTTCAGGTGATGATGTGACTTCAAAATGAATTCAATTGGGAAGGTTCGAAGTGTTGAAAAGTGTTCGTTGGTCGGTGTAGAACAACAAATGAGGTGACAACTCAAAGGTTGTGAGTTAATGGATAATGGATTGCTCGAGAAGGTTGCTTGAGCTATGAAGAGTCATCTGGTTGGATGAATAGAGATGCGAAGGCCGAGAGATTATCATTGTCGTTAGTTCTAGCAGGCTCGAAGCAGGGGTACACAAGAGACGTCTAAAAGACCGGTTGTAGGTCGAGTATCCTAGGTATCGTTGAAAGGCCTAGTTGTCAAGGTTGGACATACATACGTATCATTGAAAGGCGTATGGAGTTTATGCTAGAACCGGGGTTACCATTAGCCCTTGACATATGGCAAGGTTGGCTGTCATACGATTAACGATGGTTTCAAAGAAGGATTTGCAGTCTAGAGTCAGTCATGAATGGTTGGTTGTTTTTTTGTACCATCTCATTTAGATTGTCCAACGTTGAAGGAGATGTTCCTTGGGTGTTTGTCTGATATTGGTTTAGGCCTCTGGGGCTTGCGCTTAAGGGATGTTGATTTCGATTAGGATGGTTTAAATGAGATGTATAAATTGGATGTCATGAGTGTTTTGCAATGATTGAATGAGTGTTCTGGTTTCCGTGGGTGTATGGTTAAAATGTTATCATAAAGGCTATCACTGTCCGATGTAGGAAAGATAGGGTTGAGTTCTTCTCTGGTGTTTGGTAGATTGGGCTGTTAATCTACCTATTCTCATATACTTTATTGATGATATTTGTTAGCTGTTTTATCACTCACAAAGACTGTTGTCTGACTCAAGGTTTTATGTTTCCCTCTTATTACCTTGGGCTGTTCATCCGGTTGTGGATGGGCAGACTAAGTGGCAGGTGACAAGTGATTGCTTAGTGAGGACGATGTAGTTGTTCGGAGGCGAGCAGGAGGTTGGCGTACTACATTTCTACTATATAGTACTTAGATTTCCGCAGTTTGTTATTCTCTGAGTGATGTAGTAAGGCAATCTGTATAAACACTATTTCCAAGTTTACGAATATTACTTTCTAGTTTTTATAAAGTCTAGTGTTTTCTGCTTCACTATCACTACCTGCTGTATATGTTCTATTATATTTTATCTTTGCACTGTGAGTTACGACAGGTTCCGATGATGTTATCATACCTTGATGATCGTCCATAGCTTCCGTGCACACCTTTCAGCGCATTATTCCTCTTGTTAGTGCAGGGGCTGTGGGCGGTCGTCACATTTGTATCTGTGTATTTCCTTCAGCTATGCTAGTTGATGTTTCCCGCTGCTTTGTAATTTATCAATCTTTGATATATTCTAGCTGTATATTATTTATTTGTACTCTGATATCTTATACTCTGATGTAAATTGTTGTAGTAGCAATGAGAAGTTCTCCTGTTTGTGTTCTGATGCGTCATGTTCTCAAAGCATTTCGTTTTCTTGTTCAGTTTAGGCCAGCCGGGAAGTTCGGGTAGTCACATAAAACGAATTGTTTTAAAGAAGTTAAAGTTAAAAGGTAATGTTTTAGTAAGCAATTACTTAATCAACGAATTAAGTAATAATAGTTATATTTAAAAAGGAGACTTTCAAAAAGATAAGAAGGGTTTATAAAACCATATTTTAAGTAAAATAGTTAAATGGGATTTGTTTGACATTAGAATACAGCTCATATCAATCTTAAGATAAGAACATTGATCAAGGTCTGAGAGGAAATAGAGTACCCTAACTTGAACGACATCAGGAATACTTAGGATGTGTAACGACCCGGAAAATCCGAACCAATTTAAAAATTTTATTTTAGAAATTTTAATGGATTTTAATATTTAAAATAATTTATTTTAAACAATAACGACTAAAAATTTATTTAAAAACGAATAAATTTAATTTAATTATAAAAGGAGTTTAAAACAGCGCTACCGTTTCAAAATTTGAATTTGAACTTTGACTGACCGTACAGGATTCATTTTAAATCAGAATTGAACGAAACAAGAAATATTTAAATCTGTTTAATCATATCTTTCTAACGAATCTAAAAAACTGAAATTTCATCGCAGGAATAAAAAGTTATGTCCAGTTCAAAATATAGAAAAGTCGCTGTAGAATTTATATATATTTTAATTAAATATATTGGCCTTAAAAATAGCCATTTTTCAAACGACCTCTGTTTTCGACGAAACCACTTTTATTGGAACCGGAATGTCATTTTATTGTTAAGTTTAATTTTCCAGATTTTTCCGAGTTAATATGTGAGCGTGACGAAGGAAAACGTGTTTTGACTGTTTCAGTCAAATTTAATCGACTTGAAAATGGCCATTTTTCAAACGGTCTCAGAATTCGACGAAATTAGTCTTGTTAGAACCGTATCATCAAAACATAACTAGAAATAATTTTTCTGTAGTTTTTAGAGTCCGTATGTGGCCCCGATAATTTAAAATGTACGTTTAAATTAAATATAAATTGATTTATATTTTAATTTAAAGAAAAACATATCGTAACAGCCGAATTGGGTTACGAAACTTGTTACATTGTGTCCGGGATGGGGGTTATTAGCTAAGGGCGACATTCGTTGTGTTCGATTCGGTGTTGGTATCAACGAACAACCATTTTCTTGAATTAAAATTAATAAATAATAAAATACAGTATGTAATACGGTATAAATACATGGGATAATACGCTAAACCTAATTCCTTTCTTCCAGCCGCCTTCTACTCCAATCAATGGCCGAGAACTTCAATCCTTCTCCCTCTTTGTTCTTTAAATCTGCTCAATGGATTTCAACGTTTCCAAGGCGAAAACTCAAGAGGATCTCCTGCTCTCCAATCCTGTACGGCGATGATCATCGTTGGTCTCTCGAGCTGGCCAGAATTTCGCCTCAAAGGCGCGACGGTCGAGCCCCGATTCAGAAGCCGACGTGGGGGCGAGATGAACGCCAGTCATGGCGTGGCGAGGTCAGGCAGAGGGCACCGTCGTGGCGATGTTAGATCAGCTTCCGGCGCGATGTTGGAAGAGGAATACCGAACCCTAGCTAACGATGTGGCTTTCAGGAAGACGATGAACAATCGGGAACCAAACTTAACAGTGAAGATGAAGGGCAGCGTTTCATGTGTTATGGTAAAACATTGTAAATCCATTAATTTTGTAAATAAGCAAATAAAACTACTTTAAGATTTCAGATTTATAACTAAACATTGTTTTACAATTTCAGATTTAAATATAAATTATATTACCTTAAAATTTCAGATTTTAATAAAAAAGAAAAAAGCATTGTTTTCAAAATATAAATCATGAGAAGATAAACATTATTTTGCAAGGAAATAACAATGGTTTTGTAGAAAATAAAAACCAAAAAGTTTATGAAATATAGAGATCAAAGTTCATAAAATAAGATTGACCTAGCTTTATAGAATAAAACTTGCATTGTTTTGAAAGGAAAAATATCATTGTTTTGTAAAATAAAATCACATGGTTTTGTTTGGATAAAATAGCAAATTGTTTTGAAATAACAAGAACATTATTTTGAAAATAACAAGAACGTTGTTTTTGAAAATAAAAAGGACATGTTGTTGAAAACAAAAAGAACACTGTTTTGTTGCTATGTAAATAAAAACATCGCTTTGTACATAAAAAGAGCTTTGTTTTATAAAAAGAAAGTAGCATTGTTTAGATAATCTAAACAACATAGATTTGTTTTCAAAATATAAACAACTTAGATTTGTTTTGAAAAATATAAACATCATTGTGTTTGAAAATGAAATTTACATTGTTTATTAAATATAAAAATATGATTCCACTGTATTGAAAATATGCTTTATATATATATTTATAAAGTTGAAATAAAATATGAGTTTTATTTAGATAACATCATATTAAAAATATGATTTTTACTGTGAACAGCGTGAAAAAAAAAGACTACGTTGGGATTTCGGGCAAATCCAAGAAATCATCAGTTAAAGACTGTCGGAGTGGAGATGAAGGTGAGAAAATCTATTCTTCTATTTATATAATTAAAATTTATAAATTATGAATGTGTACACTACTGAATTTTATGTGATGTTATTCATGATTTGTTTGGTTGATGAATTCTGTTAAAATGATCTGTTGGTTGAATGAATTATTTTGGTTGAAACCAAAATATCATGTTTTGTTGAATAGAAACAAAAATCTACATTTGTTGATTAGAAATTGGTTAATCATATATTGGTTAGATTTGTTTACCATAAAAATTCTCTCTTATTTGTTAACATTTTGATCGATGAAACTATCACATAAAATTATCATTTTTGTGTTAAACTAAATTTGTCTATTTTGTCAAGTTAGAAATTACCCATAAATTTGTCTCTTTTGTCAAGTTAAGAAATTACACATAAATTTGTCGCTTTTGTGAAATTTAGAATCGACATATAAAATTATCATTTCTGTGAATAGAAATGGTAAACAAATAAATCCCTTCCTTTATTAGTCATTAAAAATATAGAGATGTTTGGCAAATAAAATATTCTTTTATTTGCTGTTAGAAACATTGAAATAGTTATTCAAACAAAATATACTTTTTGTTTGTCAATAGAAAGAAATAACACTTTTTGGTCAAAAGAATGAGTTGTGAAATAAAATTTAACATTTTTGTTAAAGAATAAAGTTGAAACAAAATTAACATTTTTGTTAAAGAATAAAGTTGAAACAAAATTAACATTTTTGTTAAAGAATAAAGTTGAAACAAAAATTAACATTTTTGTTAAAGAATAAAGTTGAAACAAAAATTCATATTTTTGTTAAAGAAAAGAGTTTAAAACAAAAATTCACATTTTTGTTAAAGAAAAGAAGTGAGACAAACAAAATTCACATTTTGTTTAAAGGAAAAGAATAACAAACAAAATTCACATTTTGTTTAAAAGAAAAGAAGATTTGCATTTTCTTAAATGTAAATCAAAAGAAAAGAGAGATTACATTTTCTTAAATGTAAATGAAAAGAAAGGAAATTGACATTTTTCTTAAATATAGATCAAAGAAGAAAATTACATTGTTGTTTAAATGTAAGAAGAAAGACAAAATTTTACATTTTTGTTTAATGAATCAAAAGAGAACAAAAGTTTACATGTTGTTTAATGAATCAAAAGAGGATAGAAAATTGGCCCTTTTTAATGAATCAAAGAAGACCACAAGAAGTTACATTTTTTTGAAATGTAAACAAAGAACAAAAAAAAACTTCATTTGTGTTCAAATGAAATCAAGAGGACTACATTTTTGTTTAAATGAAACCAAGAAGGAAAAGTTACATTTTTGTGAAATGTAAACAAAGAACAAAATAACATTTTGTTTAATGTAATGAATAAGAACAAAACTCACATTTTGTTTACAAAAAGAAGAATTGAACAAAATACCACATTTTGTTTACTAAAAGAAGAATTGAACAAAATACCACTTTTTGTTTACAAAAAGAAGAATTGAACAAAATACCACATTTTGTTTATAAAAGAAGAATTGGACAAAAATTCACATTTTTGTCAAAGCATGAAATAGAAATGAAAATTCACATTTTGTAAGAATGAATATAAAAAGCACAATTTCATCATATTTTGTTAAAAGAAAAGGATTAATAAAATTAACATATTTTGTTACATAGAAAAGGATTAACAAAATCATTATATTTTGTTACTTGAAAAGATTAGACAAATTATCATATTTTGTCACTTTAAAAGAATTAGAAGAATAAAGACATTCATTTTGTCATTTTAAGAAGAAAGAAATAAAGACATTCATTTTGTCATTTTGAGAAGAATGAAATATAGACATTTATTTTGCCATTTCAAAAAGAGTGAAATAAATACATTCATTCTTATCACCTAAGGAGAATGAGATTTAAACATTATTAAAACATTATCATTATGTGTTTGAAATATATGTTTGTGATGTCGAAATGATTGATGTGTTAAATATAATGTCAGTATATTCAAAACTGAATATCACACTTCCATTTACAAGTCGTCCGACTTGTTTATGTGATTGGGTCGATAATTTCCACACATCGCCCAAGTGCACAAATATATTATTATGTGATTGCTGGATGAAACCCCACAAGGGTGTTGGGATGACCCTACACTAGTCCCAATATTTAGTGTAGAATCCACTTTGGTTGATTATTTGGATGTGCGATAATTAATTATCATGATTGTTGATTATATGCAATATATGGATGTTGATTGAGTCGCATTCCAATAAAGAGTATTCTAGAAAAGAATATCTTAGAATATATTTTAGAAAAGAATATATTTTAGAAAAATATATTTATTGAAATGAACTAGTGATTTACTAGTATAAATCATGAAGATTAGATTTAATGAAGTTTTTCCAACTTGTTTATATTTAATTTAGGTTAAATTAAATAAATGGGATTTTTGGGTTTGTCGTGAATAGTGTCTTAAATAACACTGTTCTTAAAACCCATATGAAAAGAAAAATCTTTTAATTAAGATTTTTAAAGCTTTCAATTATATTTAGTAATTGAAATAAGATGAAATGTGAGTTGGGTTTATTGTGAACTGTGTTTTCAAGGACATTCGTTCTTTAACCCAACTGACAGTGAAAATATGATTTGGGAATTATAAATCTTTATTAAGATTTAAATGGGGATTTTCCAAAAAGTAAAGTTTTCCAATTTAATATATTAAATTGGAGTTGAATGGAACTCGAATTAAAAATAACCGAGATAAGTTTCTGTAGAAGAAGACCGATACTACAAATGGAATTTAAGAGGATTTGTCGTTATTCCATTTTTATTATTGGTCGGATACAGAAATTTATAATGATTATATTTTGATTTGATTTCTGTGAAGATTCCATATTTTATGGAAGATGATTTTGGGCTTACCGTGAACTATGTTTTAAATGACATTAGTTCTTTAGTCCAGTAAAGAATGAGAATTAATTTCTTAAATCTAAATAATCATTGAATAATGATTTTGATGTTTAAAACCAATTGGAGTTTTAATAAATCTTTAACAGAAAGATTTAAGAATAAAGATAAAGGATTTATCTTTAATAGAATAATTTGAATATTTTATTTATAAGAATATTCTGAATTTGAATGTGGCGTTGGATGTGCTTTTATAGTACTTGATTTTTTATTATAAAAATACGCGAGTTATTCGGAAAGACCGGGTTCAACCCATTCCGAATAATAACTACGGCGATGAAGAGTCGAAGATGAAGACGGTGATTGAAGACCGACGATCTTCACATCGAATGGATGTGTTGCTACTGATGCCCATGATTGGAGTAGCTACCTTGAAGGGGCTACAGTGGTTACCGTCCGGACTATTGTTGATTGTTCGGATTTGGCTTTCGCTCAGACCCAGAGCATAAGTTTATAAATGGATGCGTGTCTGACATTGGATTTCGTTTCAGGCGAATTAAATTGATTGTTATTAATGTATATCTGTTTGGTGGTAGAGAATTTATTCTCTACTAAACACCCGGGTATATATTAATAGTGATTGATCGCATGGCGTGAATTGTCAATGTGGCACGCCAAGATGCAATTGACCAAGGCTTTTGTTGAAAAGCAGGGCCTTGTGGGATGATCAAAGTATTGCTTATTATGGCATAGCTTTGTGTATAGCGTGACTTCGCGAGCCTCACACACCGATATGAGTCAAAAACGGGATACGGACTGCAGGGAGTGCACACGTTTCTTTCTAGCTAGAGTGATGTCAGGGACCTACCAGCGCTGACATTTTACTTATGTGGATGATGGATATTGAGGCGCCTCGGATTTATAGGTCGTTAGTGGTCATATGGAGGTCCAAAGGGACCGGGAAGCGTGTGTTCAGGCATAACCAATCCACTGCCCATAGGCGGGGACCGGCCCTGAAGATCCAAGGGTTCGCCAGAGTCCGAATCCTGAGGCATTTGCTAGAGTGTCTCGAAATCGGAGAGGATCTTGCCCCTAGCCTCGACTCATGATGGAAATCCAATTTCCAATACGACCTTGCGGTTTTGAATGTAGAACTAGTATGGCGACATGATATATGGTACCCATGCCGTCTATGATTGATATTTATAATTGAAATGTTTCATTTAAAACATATATACACTATTATTAAATCCGTCTTTATCGTATCAAGCATCTTTTGACCATTATAAGGTAAAACCCTATCCTCCGGTTTGCGTAGCATTGTGTGATTGGACTTGGGTCTTATAATGGTTTCATTTTTCCAAAAAGCATTGCGTTGTTCAACGGTTTATTTTACTTTATGCACTGGCAATCCAATGGAGTAAACCCGTTCCGCGTTAGCGGCGTGGTCCTGTGATTAGCCTTTTTATTAGATAAGTCTAGTTAAGATTTCTCATACCAGTCCCATGACTGACCTGTAGTTTGTTTCACTGGCAAACTCGGGTGCCCTTATTTTTCACACGGGCAGTCGAGTAGCTCTTTGCAGATATATTTACAGGGTCCTGGTTTACAGCTGAAGTGGTATTCGGAAAGCTCTGTATCCGTGTATTCTTTTCAGTTGTGTTTTGTATTATTTTCCGCTGCTATTTAATTGTAAATTAAACTCTGATATTGTATTTCAAATGTATATTATTTAATTATACTCTGGAATATTCTTGTACTCTGATGTATTGTTTGTAATCAGCAATAAAATGTTCTTCAGTTTGTGTTCTGATGTGTATTGTTCTCAAGGCAATCTGGGCTTTCCTTTACCGGGAAGTTTGGGTCGTCACAGTTGGTATCAGAGCTTTGGTTTATAGAGCTCGAGAACAAGACACATTAGAACCGAACGAAAGAATTCATCGGAGATTGGATTAGTAATATCCAATAAGAATAACTCGTTAGAGATAGGATCAGTAGCATCCTAGAACGAGTGTGAAGAGTATTATTTTTCTATTAAATGTAAAAATAATAACAAATTTAGTTTTGAAAATTTTATCTAAATAATACGTATTTGAGTATATTATATTTTATTATGGACAATCGAGTATATAAAGATTTCGAATATACGAGTAATTAACAGATATTCGAAGTTTTAATATACTGGATAGATATAGAATCACACTCTAGTGGCCCGGAGATGATTCTGATGATTGCTAGCGTCATCATAGTTTATGTTCGAGTCTCGAAAGTGGGATTTCTATATATTTCCACTGACTGGTATGAGAACCAACACTTAGTTAGGACACATTTCTGTGATTTGCACTAAAAATATGATTTTTGATCATATATACAAGATATATATATTTGAAAAGTTAATCACCTAATTGATTGTTGGTTGTGATGTTTGATAATTAGTTTCACTAATTAAAATATTAGAGTGATAATTAATTAAACCAATAAATAAAATTTAAAGTTGAGTTGGTTAATTAAACAACTTTTAGCTACGTTCCTTTTCGAGGACGAAAAGATTTTAAGTGGGGGAGACTGTAACGACCCGGAAAATCCGAACCAATTTAAAATTTTTATTTTAGAAATTTTAATGGATTTTAATATTTAAAGTAATTTATTTTAAATAATAACGGCTAAAAATTTATTTAAAAACGAATAAATTTAATTTAATTATAAAAGGAGTTTAAAACAGCGCTACAGTTTCAAAATTTGAATTTGAACTTTGACTGACCGTACAGGATTCATTTTAAATCAGAATTGAACGAAACAAGAAATATTTAAATCTGTTTAATCATATCTTTCTATCGAATCTGAAAAACTGAAATTTAATCGCAGGAATAAAAAGTTATGTCCAGTTCAAAATATAGAAAAGTCGCTGTAGAATTTATATATATTTTAATTAAATATATTGGCCTTAAAAATAGCCATTTTTCAAACGACCTCTGTTTTCGACGAAACCACTTTTGTTGGAACCGGAATGTCATTTTATTGTTAAGTTTAATTTTCCAGATTTTTCCGAGTTAATATGTGAGCGTGACGAAGGAAAACGTGTTTTGACTGTTTCAATCAAATTTAATCGACTTGAAAATGGCCATTTTTCAAACGGTCTCAGAATTCGACGAAATTAGTCTTGTTAGAACCGTATCGTCAAAACATAACTAGAAATAATTTTTCTGTAATTTTTAGAGTCCGTATGTGGCCCCGATAATTTAAAATGTACGTTTAAATTAAATATAAATTGATTTATATTTTAATTTAAAGAAAAACATATCGTAAGAGCCGAATTGGGTTATGAAACTTGTTCCATTGTGTCCGGGATGGGGGTTATTAGCTAGGGGCGACATTCGTTGTGTTCGATTCGGTGTTGGTATCAACGAACAACCATTTTCTTGAATTAAAATTAATAAATAATAAAATACAGTATGTAATACGGTATAAATACATGGGATAATACGCTAAACCTAATTCCTTTCTTCCAGCCGCCTTCTACTCCAATCAATGGCCGAGAACTTCAATCCTTCTCCCTCTTTGTTCTTTAAATCTGCTCAATGGATTTCAACGTTTCCAAGGCGAAAACTCAAGAGGATCTCCTGCTCTCCAATCCTGTACGGCGATGATCATCGTTGGTCTCTCGAGCTGGCCAGAATTTCGCCTCAAAGGCGCGACGGTCGAGCCCCGATTCAGAAGCCGACGTGGGGGCGAGATGAACGCCAGTCATGGCGTGGCGAGGTCAGGCAGAGGGCAACGTCGTGGCGATGTCAGATCAGCTTCCGGCGCGATGTTGGAAGAGGAATACCGAACCCTAGCTAACGATGTGGCTTTCAGGAAGACGATGAACAATCGGGAACCAAACTTAACAGTGAAGATGAAGGGCAGTGTTTCATGTGTTATGGTAAAACATTGTAAATCCATTAATTTTGTAAATAAGCAAATAAAACTACTTTAAGATTTCAGATTTATAACTAAAAATTGTTTTACAATTTCAGATTTAAATATAAATTATATTACCTTAAAATTTTAGATTTTAATAAAAAAGAAAAAAGCATTGTTTTCAAAATATAAATCATGAGAAGATAAACATTATTTTGCAAGGAAATAAAAATGGTTTTGTAGAAAATAAAAACCAAAAAGTTTATGAAATATAGAGATCAAAGTTTATAAAATAAGATTGACCTAGCTTTATAGAATAAAACTTGCATTGTTTTGAAAGGAAAAATATCATTGTTTTGTAAAATAAAATCACATGGTTTTGTTTGGATAAAATAGCAAATTGTTTTGAAATAACAAGAACATTATTTTGAAAATAACAAGAACGTTATTTTTGAAAATAAAAAGGACATGTTGTTGAAAACAAAAAGAACACTGTTTTGTTGCTATGTAAATAAAAACATCGCTTTGTACATAAAAAGAGCTTTGTTTTATAAAAAGAAAGTAGCGTTGTTTAGATAATCTAAACAACATAGATTTGTTTTCAAAATATAAACAACTTAGATTTGTTTTGAAAAATATAAACATCATTGTGTTTGAAAATGAAATTTACATTGTTTATTAAATATAAAAATATGATTCCACTGTATTGAAAATATGCTTTATATATATATTTATAAAGTTGAAATAAAATATGAGTTTTATTTAGATAACATCATATTAAAAATATGATTTTTACTGTGAACAGCGTGAAAAAAAAAAGACTACGTTGGGATTTCGGGCAAATCCAAGAAATCATCAGTTAAAGACTGTCGGAGTGGAGATGAAGGTGAGAAAATCTATTCTTCTATTTATATAATTAAAATTTATAAATTATGATTGTGTACACTACTGAATTTTATGTGATGTTATTCATGATTTGTTTGGTTGATGAATTCTGTTAAAATGATCTGTTGGTTGAATGAATTATTTTGGTTGAAACCAAAATATCATGTTTTGTTGAATAGAAACAAAAATCTACATTTGTTGATTAGAAATTGGTTAATCATATATTGGTTAGATTTGTTCACCATAAAAATTCTCTCTTATTTGTTAACATTTTGATCGATGAAACTATCACATAAAATTATCATTTTTGTGTTAAACTAAATTTGTCTATTTTGTCAAGTTAGAAATTACCCATAAATTTGTCTCTTTTGTCAAGTTAAGAAATTACACATAAATTTGTCGCTTTTGTGAAATTTAGAATCGACATATAAAATTATCATTTCTGTGAATAGAAATGGTAAACAAATAAATCCCCTCCTTTATTAGTCATTAAAAATATAGAGATGTTTGGAAAATAAAATATTCTTTTATTTGCTGTTAGAAACATTGAAATAGTTATTCAAACAAAATATACTTTTTGTTTGTCAATAGAAAGAAATAACACTTTTTGGTCAAAAGAATGAGTTGTGAAATAAAATTTAACATTTTTGTTAAAGAATAAAGTTGAAACAAAATTAACATTTTTGTTAAAGAATAAAGTTGAAACAAAAATTAACATTTTTGTTAAAGAATAAAGTTGAAACAAAAATTCATATTTTTGTTAAAGAAAAGAGTTTAAAACAAAAATTCACATTTTTGTTAAAGAAAAGAAGTGAGACAAACAAAATTCACATTTTGTTTAAAGGAAAAGAATAACAAACAAAATTCACATTTTGTTTAAAAGAAAAGAAGATTTGCATTTTCTTAAATGTAAATCAAAAGAAAAGAGAGATTACATTTTCTTAAATGTAAATGAAAAGAAAGGAAATTGACATTTTTCTTAAATATAGATCAAAGAAGAAAATTACATTGTTGTTTAAATGTAAGAAGAAACACAAAATTTTACATTTTTGTTTAATGAATCAAAAGAGAACAAAAGTTTACATGTTGTTTAATGAATCAAAAGAGGATAGAAAATTGGCCCTTTTTAATGAATCAAAGAAGACCACAAGAAGTTACATTTTTGTGAAATGTAAACAAAGAACAAAAAAAACTTCATTTGTGTTCAAATGAAATCAAGAGGACTACATTTTTGTTTAAATGAAACCAAGAAGGAAAAGTTACATTTTTGTGAAATGTAAACAAAGAACAAAATCACATTTTGTTTAATGTAATGAATAAGAACAAAACTCACATTTTGTTTACAAAAAGAAGAATTGAACAAAATACCACATTTTGTTTACTAAAAGAAGAATTGAACAAAATACCACATTTTGTTTACAAAAAGAAGAATTGAACAAAATACCACATTTTGTTTATAAAAGAAGAATTGGACAAAAATTCACATTTTTGTCAAAGTATGAAATAGAAATGAAAATTCACATTTTGTAAGAATGAATATAAAAAGCACAATTTCGTCATATTTTGTTAAAAGAAAAGGATTGACAAAATTAACATATTTTGTTACATAGAAAAGGATTAACAAAGTCATTATATTTTGTTACTTGAAAATATTAGACAAATTATCATATTTTGTCACTTTAAAAGAATTAGAAGAATAAAGACATTCATTTTGTCATTTTAAGAAGAAAGAAATAAAGACATTCATTTTGTCATTTTGAGAAGAATGAAATATAGACATTTATTTTGCCATTTCGAAAAGAGTGAAATAAATACATTCATTCTTATCACCTAAGGAGAATGAGATTTAAACATTATTAAAACATTATCATTATATGTTTGAAATATATGTTTGTGATGTCGAAATGATTGATGTGTTAAATATAATGTCAGTATACTCAAAACTGAATATCACACTTCCATTTACAAGTCGTCCGACTTGTTTATGTGATTGGGTCGATAATTTCCACACATCGCCCAAGTGCACAAATATATTATTATGTGATTGCTGGATGAAACCCCACACGGGTGTTGGGATGACCCTACACTAGTCCCAATATTTAGTGTAGAATCCACTTTGGTTGATTATTTGGATGTGCGATAATTAATTATCATGATTGTTGATTATATGCAATATATGGATGTTGATTGAGTCGCATTCCAATAAAGAGTATTCTAGAAAAGAATATCTCAGAATATATTTTAGAAAAGAATATATTTTAGAAAAATATATTTATTGAAATGAACTAGTGATTTACTAGTATAAATCATGAAGATTAGATTTAATGAAGTTTTTCCAACTTGTTTATATTTAATTTAGGTTAAATTAAATAAATGGGATTTTTGGGTTTGTCGTGAATAGTGTCTTAAATAACACTGTTCTTAAAACCCATATGAAAAGAAAAATCTTTTAATTAAGATTTTTAAAGCTTTCAATTATATTTAGTAATTGAAATAAGATGAAATGTGAGTTGGGTTTATTGTGAACTGTGTTTTCAAGGACATTCATTCTTTAACCCAACTGACAGTGAAAATATGATTTGGGAATTATAAATCTTTATTAAGATTTAAATGGGGATTTTCCAAAAAGTAAAGTTTTCCAATTTAATATATTAAATTGGAGTTGAATGGAACTCGAATTAAAAATAACCGAGATAAGTTTCTGTAGAAGAAGACCGATACTACAAATGGAATTTAAGAGGATTTGTCGTTATTCCATTTTTATTATTGGTCGGATACAGAAATTTATAACAATTATATTTTGATTTGATTTCTGTGAAGATTCCATATTTTATGGAAGATGATTTTGGGCTTACCGTGAACTATGTTTTAAATGACATTAGTTCTTTAGTCCAGTAAAGAATGAGAATTAATTTCTTAAATCTAAATAATCATTGAATAATGATTTTGATGTTTAAAACCAATTGGAGTTTTAATAAATCTTTAACAGAAAGATTTAAGAATAAAGATAAAGGATTTATCTTTAATAGAATAATTTGAATATTTTATTTATAAGAATATTCTGAATTTGAATGTGGCGTTGGATGTGCTTTTATAGTACTTGATTTTTTATTATAAAAATACGCGAGTTATTCGGAAAGACCGGGTTCAACCCATTCCGAATAATAACTATGGCGATGAAGAGTCGAAGATGAAGACGGTGATTGAAGACCGACGATCTTCACATCGAATGGATGTGTTGCTACTGATGCCCATGATTGGAGTAGCTACCTTGAAGGGGCTACAGTGGTTACCGTCCGGACTATTGTTGATTGTTCGGATTTGGCTTTCGCTCAGACCCAGAGCATAAGTTTATAAATGGATGCGTGTCTGACATTGGATTTCGTTTCAGGCGAATTAAATTGATTGTTATTAATGTATATCTGTTTGGTGGTAGAGAATTTATTCTCTACTAAACACCCGGGTATATATTAATAGTGATTGATCGCATGGCGTGAATTGTCAATGTGGCACGCCAAGATGCAATTGATCAAGGCTTTTGTTGAAAAGCAGGGCCTTGTGGGATGATCAAAGTATTGCTTATTATGGCATAGCTTTGTGTATAGCGTGACTTCGCGAGCCTCACACACCGATATGAGTCAAAAACGGGATACGGACTGCAGGGAGTGCACACGTTTCTTTCTAGCTAGAGTGATGTCAGGGACCTACCAGCGCTGACATTTTACTTATGTGGATGATGGATATTGAGGCGCCTCGGATTTATAGGCCGTTAGTGGTCATATGGAGGTCCAAAGGGACCGGGAAGCGTGTGTTCAGGCATAACCAATCCACTGCCCATAGGCGGGGACCGGCCCTGAAGATCCAAGGGTTCGCCAGAGTCCGAATCCTGAGGCATTTGCTAGAGTGTCTCGAAATCGGAGAGGATCTTGCCCCTAGCCTCGACTCATGATGGAAATCCAATTTCCAATACGACCTTGCGGTTTTGAATGTAGAACTAGTATGGCGACATGATATATGGTACCCATGCCGTCTATGATTGATATTTATGATTGAAATGTTTTATTTAAAACATATATACACTATTATTAAATCCGTCTTTATCGTATCAAGCATCTTTTGACCATTATAAGGTAAAACTCTATCCTCCGGTTTGCGTTGCATTGTGTGATGGGACTTGGGTCTTATAATGGTTTCATTTTTCCAAAAAGCATTGCGTTGTTCAACGGTTTATTTTACTTTATGCATTGGCAATCCAATGGAGTAAACCCGTTCCGCGTTAGCGGCGTGGTCCTGTGATTAGCCTTTTTATTAGATAAGTCTAGTTAAGATTTCTCATACCAGTCCCATGACTGACCTGTAGTTTGTTTCACTGGCAAACTCGGGTGCCCTTATTTTTCACACGGGCAGTCGAGTAGCTCTTTGCAGATATATTTACAGGGTCCTGGTTTACAGCTGAAGTGGTATTCGGAAAGCTCTGTATCCGTGTATTCTTTTCAGTTGTGTTTTGTATTATTTTCCGCTGCTATTTAATTGTAAAATAAACTCTGATATTGTATTTCAAATGTATATTATTTAATTATACTCTGGAATATTCTTGTACTCTGATGTATTGTTTGTAATCAGCAATAAAATGTTCTTCAGTTTGTGTTCTGATGTGTATTGTTCTCAAGGCAATCTGGGCTTTCCTTTACCGGGAAGTTTGGGTCGTCACAGGATGATATTAGTTTGTAATGGTAAGGATATTAGAAGTTATTTATTATTTCCATAAAAGAAATACTAATGCAACGTTAATTGTAAGGTTTTGGAATATAATAAAAACTATTGGGATATATGTTAAACAATGTATTATTTGACATTGTTCGGCCTAGATTTGAAGTGTAATTGTATCGATACCATTGGGTTACTATATATTGATAATTCTAAAGTAATGGAAATAAAAAGATTTGAGAATTTATAATAGTATTTCTAAAATAACATAAATAAAAAGAAGTTTAAGAATATATAATGATACTTCCGAAGTAAGCTTTTGAGAATATATAATGATATTTCCGAAGTAAAGGAAATGATAAGATATTTGTTCAAATATAATGATACTTTAGAGGGAAAATGGGAAGTAAAGAACTGAGTTTTAGAATGTGTTTATTCTAATGGTTAAGTGTTGGTTATTGCTTTCGAGTAATAAAACAAAAGATATTTTGTAACGTTGTTTTACAAATGATAAGTTAAACAATTTCCCAGTTATAGACATTAGAAAATGAATAATGGTTTAGGAAAATGTTTTGGAAAATGGTATTTACAAATGGAAACTTGGATACGGTTATAAAATATATTTTTCTATTAAAATAAAATGATTAGAGAATACTTTTATATTAAAATAAGAAGTGAAAAGCTATGTTCGAAATATTGATAGATTTAGAAGTTTTAATTAACCTTTTGTTAATTGTTTTTAATTAAAGAAGCCAAATGATGCTGATTACCGAACCAGTGGATTCATTTTATTTTCATGGTTGAAAGGTTGTTTATTTGATAGTTAAATAACCGACTACCAAATATGGCCTATACGATTGTTGGTACGGAAAGACCTAAATTGAATTTATATTTGAATACCATCTGACCATCAAATACATAAACATGGAAGATATCAGATGTTGATTGAGATAGAGCAATTAAAGATCGTGGATCTTCATGAGCGAAAGAACTGCTTGATGAATTTCTTTGGGTAGCTCCTGGAAATATTTTGATAGTGATTTTATCGTGATTGAAATCTTCGGATTATAAGGACTACTCGATACTGATCTATAAGTTGATTCCTAGGATGTGGTAGGAGAGTGCCTTCGGTTCATATTATTTCTGGATGACTTGTATGGGTGAATGTCTAACAGAATATTTCTTAAGAGTTATGTACATTGATTTCCTCAAACGTATTTTTGTTTGGTGGTGAAGAAGACACTTTCTCTTAGCTTAACACCCAGAGTATTTTTGTGGACATCAATTAGTGATTTGGCAGATCTGACAATGTGACATTCAAAGTAAATGATGATGTAATGTTCTTAAAAAAAGGTGATAGTAACCTCAAGCCTCATCAACTGGGAAATGGCAAAAATCGGGTAGGCCGCATGGCTATGTCGGTCATTCCTATTAGAATGTATTGTCACCCAATCTAAAGAAAATCCATTTGCTACTTTTCTATCTCTATTGTATGCTTTCGGTAATAGTTGCTGATCCCAACCATTGGTGACATACACTGTAACAGCTCGCACCTCCGTTCGCGCAAGATATTGTCCCCAACTTAGCCACCTTATAGGTATGGGGTTTTGTTCCTCAAAATGCCTCGGCGTTAGTAAGAGATAGGCTCTACTGTATAAGTACCCACTTCACACAGGCTTCTACGATGTGGGACTTAGGGGTGCTACATTCTCCCCTCCTACAGAGCCCAACGTCCCCGTTGGCTCACAAACACCTCACCCAGGCGTTGTGGTCCACACAGGAGCCACAATTCCGGCTGGGTATTGGCTCTGATACCACTGTAACAGTCCTAAGTCCCACATCGTAGAAGCCTGTGTGAAGTGGGTACTAATATAGTAGAGCCCATCTCTTACTAATGCTGAGGCCTTTTGAGGAACAAAACCCCACACCTATACGGTGGCTAAGTCGGGGACAATCTGTTGCGCGAACGGAGGTGCGGGCTGTTACATACATTCGATACATTCAAACGAATGAGTGGTCGATCAGTTTAGTCGGGTTGCAAGATGTTCTTGTTGAACCCATCGGATTCCTCTCTAGAGATACACTATCGGAAGGTAGTTTTATACCTTGTTATAGTCAAAATCCATTCTCCAATAAGCCCCCGTGGTTTTTGATTATATACTAAGTATGTTGAGCGTGAGAAGCAAGCATTGTGCTAGATGGTTATTTATTTGATTTACACACTATTATAATATCAGAATAATATTGATATCAAAAATGTGTTGGGTTATCGTAAGTTAAAAACCGCTCGTGTTTATGTGTGGAATGGTCTTACAATTATCCTTTTATTTCAAAGAAAATATTTTTTAACTTTAAATTAGTTGGATGATACCTATAAACTTAGTGAGTTTCCTCACGCTGGTTCACTAGACTAATCCATGGCGTTTGCAATGTTCGAGTCAGACCGAATTTTACAGGTTCAGGATAGGACGCTACGAACTTTAAAAGACAAGCTGGAGGAGTTCAGACTATGATACCTATTTAATTTTTATTCTACTGTGTGTTGTATATGAGGACAGGTTGCTATAACGGTCCAGGTAGGTGGGTTATATGTTGTACTTTGATGATTGTAAGTATTGTTCCAAGCTCTTAATAAAGATTTTTTTCTGTATTATATTTATTTCCGCTGAGGTGTGAGACTTTGTGTTGTGTTAGTTAGTTGATCCTTTTTCTCATTCTTTTATTCTAATATTTCTTCCTTTCTTTCTCACCCTTTAATATCTTTCTATTAACTATATGGTGTTTTTGATACTTGGGGTTATGGCAAATAATACAGGATTAAGTATTATTGTCGAAATTGGGATGTCGAATTCCCTGGGTTGTTGCAATGGTATTAGAGCATAAGGCCTAGTAACAACCTTGGCTCTGTGGTGTAACTCAATAGAGATGGGGTAGTAATACCTTAAATTGAGTTTGAGTGTATATTTATGAGAGAGCGTGTTATAGATTTCATAATATACAAATGCTTTATATTGTGTTGTTTGATCGGTTCAAGTGTTACATTTGAACTAGCAACTGAAACTATATTGTTTTATAAAGAGGATAAATGAAATAATTTTACCCAAATTATATTTTTGTATAGTAAAGAGATAATTATATTAAATTATTGAGATATTGGTGTATTTGATTGATTGAATGGAATTCAATTGGATTAATTTGAATGGTTTAATATAACCAAAGAAATTTCACGTATAGAATTTATAAAGTAAATTTTAATATGGAATTGAATGAATCGGAATTTAACTTAAAGATAAGTTAAATGAAATTAAAAGGGAAAACAAATGGTTTTTGGAATGAAAATCAGAAGATGAAAGTGAAATAATTGAAAGATCAATTAGTTAATTGAATATGGAATTGGAACTTAACTTGGAAAAGTCGGGTTAATTTAAGAATGAATAATGATATGGGATAAAAAGATTTGGAATTTGGAAATTGAATTAATAATAATTGAATGGAAATCAATCAGATGTTAATCTATTATTATTGAAGTATGTTAAACCCAAGTAAAGGAAAACAAGTAAATATTCATGTGAATTTAATATAAAAATTAAATCGATTTAATTATGTGGTTGTGCATTGTTTGTTTATTGGATGATAGATTGGTTGGATATATATTCATCAACAAGTTAATGGAGTTGAATGAATGGGAAGGTAAAGAAATGAATTTTAGTATAATTAATTAGAATGAAATAACTTATGAATTTAAATTAAATTATTTAACCTTGTAATTGCATATACCTTTTAAAACGAATAATGCTATATTTTTTGTTATGGGAATCTGTGTAGCTACACTTGTTGATCAATAAGTATTATTTAGAATTTCACGTATTGGTTACATACATGGTAAATCGAGTTAAGTACAGGTACGAGAAGCCTTGAGGATTGACTTTAGTTGCATAGATTGCACATAAGTTGAGCAAGAATGCTTAGTAGCGCTCGTACAAGGTACAGCTACTCTAAAATATAATTTTTGGTATGTGAATTGGATTTTCCGACTGTGTGGGTCGATGTATATATATTTATTGTTCCTGCGATGTAACGACCCAGAAACCCGCACCTTTTGAATCGACAATAATCCACACATGTCTAACTCAAAACTGTACGTATTTACAGATTGTTAAATGACGATCCACATCCTTAACCATTATAGTCAAAAATAAAGATAATCAAGGGGATTAATTTAGAATTAGAAAGAAAGAAGAAAACAAGAACAGAATCTCGCAGCGGAATGAACAAAATATAATAATCAAATAACAGTTCATGAAGCTGTTTAAAATAAACATTTGATCATTTTACAACATTTATCAGAGTTATACATTATCATTATAGTTATACAATCTCAATATATAACTGATAATACAGAGTAATGCAGCAGAACAGTAGTGGAATACACTAGTAATAATAGTAATAGTATACCGTCTTCGTCTTCATCCTTCAGAAGATAAGCTTTGAAACTGGAATGCTCAAGTCTGACCCGAGCGTAATAGCGTGAAAATAAAACAAGCTCGGATCAGGCAAAAATATTCTCATCTAAGTCAAATTGATATCATATGAACATGCACACACATAACTCAAGAGATGTTACGGGAAATTCCATCTCCAAAGGATCCGTCAAACTAGATACTATATAATATAATTTCGCTATTATAATAGTGTTTATTCACAAATAATTGTCAGAAAAATAGCGTAAGTGGGGTTACATTGATTACCCTTACACAGTTTACAAGCACATTGGTCTATGCAGGTCCTGTAACACAACCAGTAGACGTCGGTAGCCAGTGAGTCCCCTATAGACCTATGCCAAAATCAAAAATCGTAGTTGCCTCAAATAAGGATAAACGTATGACAAGGCACGTGAGGCAATGCCCAAGGTAGTATGATACCAGTTTGCCTGATCCAGACTGATGGTTACCCCTAACGGCCCACCGTAGACATCCACCCCATATCGAATCAAGGAATATACATTCCATCAAGGGTGTGCACCAATAAAACAACAACAACTGAATAGTAATAGTATGGACCCAAGGCCCAGGAAAAATCGAAGAGCAGATGTCCACTAAGAGGTAGTCAAGCCTCATTTGGTCTGGCACGGCTCCTGTTTTAGTCATTTCAAATCGACACAAGTGTCGGGGTCATCCATTATCGTTCACTTTCTTCAAATCCAGTAATCGCCTTCAAATTCCATCCTACTTCATTTCTGGAACTTCACCGCGTCACAGTTGTTAAAGTGGTTCCAACATTGACAGAGGGTATGTCAATAAGAGGCCCCGGTCTCTTTAACAACAAACGTCATGTTACATATCGATTGGTATTTTTATATTTCCAAAGTGAATCGTTATGATATCAGAATATCATATTCAACTAAACTAATTTCACCTTGGAATATCATATTATTTTAATCACAATAATATTTACTTTCAAAATTCATATTCACTTTGAGATAAATTTCAATTTCAATAATTGGTTATAACTTCAATTAACCATATTTCATTCGAATCATTCACTTTACTTTAAAAGTAGTTTTGAATTCATTTCTGATTTTAACATCAAAATAACCATATTTAACTTTAAATCAGAGATTTAAATGTAAACAATTCCACTTCTAGAACACTGTATAAGTTTGAAATAGTTTTTTTTTTATATATAATTTTTGAATAGTTGTAAATAGTTGGGAGATTTGGAATAGTTTGGAAATCAAAACAGCTTGAGTGTTGGAAATGGTTTATGTGTATTAAAATAATTTATAAAATAAACTACTTATATATATAGAAAGGATATGTTTTGAAAAACAATTTATATAAAGTACTCCATATATCAAAGGAATAAATTTCATAAAATAGTTTATATATAAATTTGTTTGTATAGAAAAATTTCAAATCAGCTGTTTCTTTCCATTTCCAATAAGTCTGAACCTAAGTTCAAATCTCTAAACAAACCAAATTTGATTTCCAATATTCAGTCCAAATCGATTCAAAAAACCAAATTCAACATTTCAATATAGTTCAATTTCGAATGATTTCAGTATCTAACTAATTTTAGTTCAAATTTCAAATTAACAAATTTAGATCATTTCAATTTGAATTAGATTTTAAAGTTTAAATAAAGATTTAAACCTTTGAAATAATTCAATTTCAACATTTCAAATTTTAGTTTAACAAATTTAGACCGTTCCAGTTTGAATTTGATTTCAAAGTTTAAATAAAGATTAAAACCTTTGAAATGATTCACATTATAATCAGTTTTATTTCAAATTTCAAAATAACAAATTTTGATCATTTCAGTTTGAATTTGATTTCAAAGTTTAAATAAAGATTTAAACCTTTGAAATAATTTAATTAAACATTTCAGTATAATTCAATTTCAATTTCAATATAATTCAATTTCAATATTTCAGTATAATTGAATTTCAATATTTCAATATAATTCAATTTCAATATTTCAGTATAATTCAATTTCAATATTTCAGTATAGTTCAATTTCGACATTTCAATATGTTTCAATTTTTTGACATTGTTATATATTTCAATTTTTTTTGACATTTCAATATATTTCAATTTGAATGATTGTTTATAATGATGCCCGTAACATTCAAGGTGATAACAATGATATAAACATATAAACAACATCCGTACAGTTCAATATATACATAAATAAACACTCATCACAACCATCATCCAAAACGGTTCAATATACAATAATTAACTGGTTATATGTGTCGGGGTTTAACTAGCAGTTCAATTCAAAAATATAAACTAACCGTCAATTTTATTTCTAGCAGTTTAAATCAGATGTCCATTTAAAATAGCAACCAACACAAAATAAAATCAAATCAATCACAGATTTCAATTTCACAGAAATGTGAATATTTTTGCAGTGTGAGAAAACTCACATTGGGTTCCACTTCGTCTGTTCTGAAATTCTGAAATTCTATTTTGTTACGGTTCGGATTTGAATTTGCTTGAATTCCTAATCTACTCTGTTTCAGCTCTGGTCAGTTCCATTGTGTAGAGTTCTTTGTCACGATTCCAACGTGACTGACGGTTCGCCAATTCGATCTCGTATGAAATAGTTATGACGATTTCAAGTTAATACACAATTAAAAGATATTAAATTTTATTTTAATTAACCAACCAACTCCCTCACCCCATCAGCACGTGACCGCAACATCCTCTCCCTCAAATCTACCTTCAATCTCGACTCCAGGAAACGAAGTTTAACATTTGACTTCACCGTTGACCCACAGTTTCTCCTCCTCCGGCCACCCAATTTCGTCACCACTACCACCATGATGTTCTCCACTCGAAACCTTATCCAACCATCACCTTCAAATCCAACTCGACCCCCCTCACGTCGACCTGAACTGCTGCCCTTGCGCCCAACACCGGCCGTCGCACTTCACCAAAGACCGTCGGCTACCCTGAAAACCCCCTCGCCTGATGCCCCTCCTCACCAAAAGCACGTTGACACCTCCGCCGTGACCAAACCACCTCCGACGTGGTCCTTAGCTCGACTGGAAAAAGTCGGGTTCCAGTGAAGGTTGATTGAACCGAAGAAAAATTGCACTCAAACGAACCCTTCCCTTATGCAAACTCAAATGACCCAAAATTAAACCATTTTATTAACTAGAATTTGAGATTTAATTTGATGAAGATGTTTAGAAGAGGCGCCTCTTTTATTTGCTGTAGATTGAAGATGAAACTAGGTTTTAACGGTGAAGGGGGATATTTATATAAAAGAGGATAAGATATTTTCATATTTATAATCAATTTTATTCATGAATTTGCTTTACGATGAAGTTAAACGCCCAGAACCTCAAACGAATCCCAACGACTAACGTTCCTAGCTAATTACCCCCACTCCGAACACAATGGGATATTTGTCGTAAGTCAATTCTACTGTATCGATCAGTTTTTCATCAAAAATAAAATATAAATCAGTATATATTAAATTTAACGTACATTTTAATTTACCGGGGCCACATACTGACTCTAAAAATTCCAAAAAAAATAAATCTAGCTATGTTTTGACGATACGGCCCTAACAAAACTGGTTTCGTCGAATTTGAAGACCGTTTGTAAAATGGCCAATTTCTGGTCGATCTAATTTGACTGAAACTGAACAAATACGTTTTCGTTTGCCACGCTCACATATTAATTTCAATAATTATGAAAATTTAAATCTAACAATAATTTGACATTCCGGATCCAACAAAAGTGGTTTCGTCGAAAACAAAGGTCGTTTGCAAAATGGCTATTTTTAAGGGCTATATATTATATTAAAATATATATAAATTCTACAGCGACTATTTCAAATTTTAAACTGGACATAACTTACAATTTATAAAGTGAAATCTCAATTTTTCATATTCGTTAGAAAGTTATAGTTAAATAGATTCTAGCGTTTCTTGTTTCGTCCAATTCTGATTTAAAATGAATTCTGTATATTCAATTGAAATCCAAAATCGAATTTTCAAACTACCGCGCCATTTCAAGTTCGTTTTATAATTAAAATAAATTTATATTTTCTAACTTCAATTAAACTAAATTTTTAGTCGTTATTATTTAAAATAATCATTTTAAATATTCGAAATTCATTAAAATAACTAAAATAAAAATTTTAAACTGGTTCTGAAAATCAGGGTCGTCACATTCTCCCCCACTTAAAACTTTTCGTCCTCGAAAAGGAACAAAGCTGAAAGTCGTTTAACCAATCAATTCAACTTCCATTCTGGCTCGAATTCTTCAACTTTTCAGTTTCTAAGAACTTTCCGATTTTTCAAAAATTTGGCTAACACCCTAAATTTTCAAAAAAATTCGCCATAACCTCCTTTGTACAGGGAGCATCGGGAAAATCTTCAAACCGCCACACAGGCCCTCTCATCTCAGAAAGAAAAAGAAAAGGCCAAGCGGCTAGCCAATCGGCTCATAAAATCATCAAATCTCCAATAAATACAATAAACATGTACCTATTTGTCGGGCACACAATTTTATTCCTCTTCTTAACTTTTGTGTTATGACCTGCTCAATATATATACATGTACATATATGCAATTTCAAAAAATTTCCAATTCAGTTCAATATTTTATTTGATTTGGCTAAATTTACTATTCATTAGCATATTGGTTTTATTGTTTCAATAATTTTAATTTATTACACTAATGATCATACAACACAACCAGCAATCAATTTGTTGATTAGCTTTTCAATCATATATCTTTAATATATAGAAAAATCATAATTTGTGTGTAAAATCACAAACAATAAATTTTAGCTAAGTTTTGGTTTTCACACCTATCAGTTGGAAATATATAGATATCCCACTTTCGAAACTCGAACATAAACACTAATGATGCTCGAGCTATCATTAGGGTCATCTCCGGGCGACTAGAATGCGATTCTATATCTACCTAGTATATTTGAGACTTCGTATACACGTGGATCAGACGTATATGCAAAAATCGTCTTATACTCGATAGTCCAAATTCAATATAAAATAAAATACTCAAATACATATAATAAGTTATAAATTTTCAAAACTAAATTAGTTTTCATAAATAACACTCTTCCAACTGATTCTAATTATATTTATTAACTGGAAAACTTCTTTTAAGCCTCAGCTGAATATTTTTTCAAATGGGTTCAAGAACACTGTTATTTAAGACATCATTCACGACAAACCAAAGTCCAATCAATTTTTTTTTATTTAAATACAAGGCTTTGAATAGTAATTATATCCGCCTATATTCAATATCAAATTCTGAAACCAACGGATATCGTATTGGGAATAACGATATCTATATCTTTCAAATTCCTCAATGATATCCGTATAATCACGGAACCCTATATTGAAATATCCGAAGAAAATTTCCATTCAAATCCATACCTTGGAAAATTCTGGTTAATAAAACCATTCGCAATCCAATTTGTTATTTAAACTATTGGATTTTTTTTTATACTACTTAATTCAACTATATTATAATTTCCTATATGCTAGCATTTCGCTTTATCTATACTTATTCTCAACATATTTAATATTTCATACTTACTCATTTCAATTTCTATATATGTTAATACTTTAATTCATCTACACCTCATGTTCCTTATGTTTTTTTTTATTTACTTGCTTAAATAGATTAACAATCGATTCAACTTATGAACTTATTTACATCGCATTGTAAATTTTCTTAAGCTTATCTTTGACATTTTATTAAATCAGAATCTAAGTTCAATATTTTCAAAATTTGGATTAGCTAATTACATTAGTTTAATTTGTTTAACCCACTTGATTTACCTTAATAGGCATTTTTTTTGGTTCAAATTCTTTTTTTTTTCTTTTTAACATTTCTATGATTCATGTTATTCACTTAAATTTCATTTGTTAAATATTTCACTACATATTTATATACTCTTAAACTTTTCATTTAGGTAGGTTTGTATATATTACAAATGAAATTTAGTATTTCACAACTTTACTCTTGATTATCAAAGTAACATGAGTATTATGTTTATATTTTTACTTTACCATTTTCCTTACTTTATGTTTCAATTTTTATAATATTATATTATATTTTCATTTATATTTATATTTCTCTTATTCATTTATCGTATATTTGTTTTATACACTATTCAAAATTCCATTTGATATTAGTACTGAGTATTATTTATTTCATTGATTATCAACAAGGAGACTCATTTGTATAAATGGAGACATGAGAATCTTAAATACCAATTTCTTTTCAAAACATTTTGAAATAGTATATACTATACATAAATTTCTTTTGTATATCAAAAAAAAATCAAGATTTCAAATTAAAATTATTTGCAAAACGAATATGTAGCAGTGCTACCAAGTGGTCTTCTCCATTTTGATACTCGAAAATGAAAGTCGATGACTATGATCATCTCATCACCGAAATTTTATTTCCTATGAGCAAAATAGAGTACTTAACCAAATTTTTTTATTTTTTCATTTTAATATGCTTCAAATATTGCTACTATATTTTTTTCAAAACCATGAAAAACATTTACAAATCATCAGAATTTAAAGATCTCATATTCTCCTTTTAAATTCATTTGGTTTACAGTTTATTATAAATCACATATAAAAGATCGATTTATTTCTATAGTCAATAGGTTAAGAGTATTGACTAATTTACCATCAAATTTCAAAATTATTTATCTTATATATATATAATATATATGAAAACAATATTGTACTAGAATGCCTTGTTCAAGTGTTTTGAAATCACATTCGGTAACGTTTGCAACACGTATCGACTGGAACTCCGAACTCAACTCAATAAGCCACACAATACAATATAAAACCATTTTTTTATATCAAAAGTACAAGTACGCTCTCTCGTATATATATACACTCAGAACTCATTCTAGGGTATTACTAACCCTATCTCTAATGAGTAAATCCCAATAGAGCCAAGGTTTATCGCTAAACCATAAGCTCTGATACCAACTGTAACGACCCGGAAACCCGCACCTTTTGAATCGACAATAATCCACACATGTCTAACTCAAAACTGTACGTATTTACAGATTGTTAAATGACGATCCACATCCTTAACCATTATAGTCAAAAATAAAGATAATCAAGGGGATTAATTTAGAATTAGAAAGAAAGAAGAAAACAAGAACAGAATCTCGCAGCGGAATGAACAAAATATAATAATCAAATAACAGTTCATGAAGCTATTTAAAATAAACATTTGATCATTTTACAACATTTATCAGTGTTATACATTATCATTACAGTTATACAATCTCTATATATAACTGATAATACAGAGTAATGCAGCAGAACAATAGTGGAATACACTAGTAATAATAGTAATAGTATACCGTCTTCGTCTTCATCCTTCAGAAGATAAGCTTTGAAACTGGAATGCTCAAGTCTGACCCGAGCGTAATAGCGTGAAAATAAAACAAGCTCGGATCAGGCAAAAATATTCTCATCTAAGTCAAATCGATATCATATGAACATGCACACACATAACTCAAGAGATGTTACGGGAAATTCCATCTCCTAAGGATCCGTCAAACTAGATACTATATAATATAATTTCGCTATTATAATAGTGTCTATTCACAAATACTTGTCAGAAAAATAGCGTAAGCGGGGTTACATTGATTACCCTTACACAGTTTACAAGCACATTGGTCTATGCAGGTCCTGTAACACATCCAGTAGACGTCGGTAGCCAGTGAGTCCCCTATAGACCTATGCCAAAATCAAAAATCGTAGTTGTCTCGAATAAGGATAAACGTATGACAAGGCACGTGAGGCAATGCCCAAGGTAGTATGCTACCAGTTTGGTGGATCCAGACTGATGGTTACCCCTAACGGCCCACCGTAGACATCCACCCCATATCGAATCAAGGAATATACATTCCATCAAGGGTGCGCACCAATAAAACAACAAAAACTGAATAGTAATAGTATGGACCCAAGGCCCAGGAAAAATCGAAGAGCAGATGTCCACTAAGAGGTAGTCAAGCCTCATTTGGTCTGGCACGGCTCCTGTTTTAGTCATTTCAAATCGACACAAGTGTCGGGGTCATCCATTATCGTTCACTTTCTTCAAATCCAGTAATCGCCTTCAAATTCCATCCTACTTCATTTCTGGAACTTCACCGCGTACACAGTTGTTAAAGTGGTTCCAACATTGACAGAGAGTATGTCAATAAGAGGCCCCGGTCTCTTTAACAACAAACGTCATGTTACATATCGATTGGTATTTTTATATTTCCAAAGTGAATCGTTATGATATCAGAATATCATATTCAACTAAACTAATTTCACCTTGGAATATCATATTATTTTAATCACAATAATATTTACTTTCAAAATTCATATTCACTTTGAGATAAATTTCAATTTCAATAATTGGTTATAACTTCAATTAACCATATTTCATTCGAATCATTCACTTTACTTTAAAAGTATTTTTGAATTCATTTCTGATTTTAACATCAAAATAACCATATTTAACTTTAAATCAGAGATTTAAATGTAAACAATTCCACTTCTAGAAAACTGTATAAGTTTGAAATAGTTTTTTTTTATACATAATTTTTGAATAGTTGTAAATAGTTGGGAGATTTGGAATAGTTAGGAAATCAAAACAGCTTGAGTGTTGGAAATGGTTTATGTATATTAAAATAATTTATAAAATAAACTACTTATATATATAGAAAGGATATGTTTTGAAAAACAATTTATATAAAGTACTCCATATATCAAAGGAATAAATTTCATAAAATAGTTTATATATAAATTTGTTTGAATAGAAAAATTTCAAATCAACTGTTTCTTTCCATTTCCAATAAGTCTGAACCTAAGTTCAAATCTCAAAACAAACCAAATTTGATTTCCAATATCCAGTCCAAATCGATTCAAAAAACCAAATTCAACATTTCAATATAGTTCAATTTCGAATGATTTCAGTTTCTAACTAATTTTAGTTCAAATTTCAAATTAACAAATTTAGATCATTTCAATTTGAATTAGATTTCAAAGTTTAAATAAAGATTTAAACCTTTGAAATAATTCAATTTCAACATTTCAAATTTTAGTTTAACAAATTTAGACCGTTCCAGTTTGAATTTGATTTCAATGTTTAAATAAAGATTAAAACCTTTGAAATGATTCACATTATAATCAGTTTTATTTCAAATTTCAAAATAACAAATTTTGATCATTTCAGTTTGAATTTGATTTCAAAGTTTAAATAAAGATTTAAATCTTTGAAATAATTTAATTCAACATTTCAGTATAATTCAATTTCAATTTCAATATAATTCAATTTCAATATTTCAGTATAATTGAATTTCAATATTTCAATATAATTCAATTTCAATATTTCAGTATAATTCAATTTCAATATTTCAGTATAGCTCAATTTCGACATTTCGATATGTTCCAATTTTTTGACATTGTTATATATTTCAATTTTTTTTGACATTTCAATATATTTCAATTTGAATGATTGTTTATAATGATGCCCGTAACATTCAAGGTGATAACAATGATATAAACATATAAACAACATCCTTACAGTTCAATATATACATAAATAAACACTCATCACAACCATCATCCAAAACGGTTCAATATACAATAATTAACTGGTTATATGTGTCGGGATTTAACTAGCAGTTCAATTCAAAAATATAAACTAACTGTCAATTTTATTTCTAGTAGTTTAAATCAGATGTCCATTTAAAATAGCAACCAACACAAAATAAAATCAAATCAATCACAGATTTCAATTTCACAGAAATGTGAATATTTTTGCAGTGTGAGAAAACTCACACTGGGTTCCGTCTGTTCTGAAATTCTGAAATTCTATTTTGTTAAGGTTCGGATTTGAATTTGCTTGAATTCCTAATCTACTCTGTTTCAGCTCTGGTCAGTTCCATTGTGTAGAGTTCTTTGTCACGATTCCAACGTAACTGACGGTTCGCCAATTCGATCTCATATGAAATAGTTATGCCGATTTCAAGTTAATACACAATTAAAAGATATTAAATTTTATTTTAATTAACCAACCAACTTCCTCACCCCATCAGCACGTGACCGCGACATCCTCTCCCTCAAATCTACCTTCAATCTCGACTCCAGGAAACGAAGTTTAAAATTTGACTTCACCGTTGACCCACAGTTTCTCCTCCTCCGGCCACCCAATTTCGTCACCACTACCACCATGATGTTCTCCACTCGAAACCTTATCCAACCATCACCTTCAAATCCAACTCGACCCCCCTCACGTCGACCTGAACTGCTGCCCTCGCGCCCAACACCGACCGTTGCACTTCACCAAAGACCGTCGGCTACCCTGAAAACCCCCTCGCCTGATGCCCCTCCTCGCCAAAAGCACGTTGACACCTCCGCCGTGACCAAACCACCTCCGACGTGGTCCTTAGCTCGACTGGAAAAAGTCGGGTTCCAGTGAAGGTTGATTGAACCGAAGAAAAATTGCACTCAATCGAACCCTTCCCTTATGCAAACTCAAATGACCCAAAATTAAACCATTTTATTAACTAGAATTTGAGATTTAATTTGATGAAGATGTTTAGAAGAGGCGCCTCTTTTATTTGCTGTAGATTGAAGATGAAACTAGGTTTTAACGGTGAAGGGGGATATTTGTATAAAAGAAGATAAGATATTTTCATATTTATAATCAATTTTATTCATGAATTTGCTTTACGATGAAGTTAAACGCCCAGAACCTCAAACGAATCCCAACGACTAACGTTCCTAGCTAATTACCCCCACTTCGAACACAATGGGATATTTGTCGTAAGTCAATTCTACTGTATCGATCAGTTTTTCATCAAAAATAAAATATAAATCAGCATATATTAAATTTAACGTACATTTTAATTTACCGGGGCCACATACTGACTCTAAAAATTCCAAAAAAAATAAATCTAGCTATGTTTTGACGATACGGCCCTAAATTAACTGATTTCGTCGAATTTGAAGACCGTTTGTAAAATGGCCAATTTCTGGTCGATCTAATTTGACTAATACTGAACAAATACGTTTTTGTTTGCCACGCTCACATATTAATTTCAATAATTATGAAAATTTAAATCTAACAATAATTTGACATTCCGGATCCAACAAAAGTGGTTTCGTCGAAAACAGAGGTCGTTTGCAAAATGGCTATTTTTAAGGGCTATATATTATATTAAAATATATATAAATTCTACAGCGACTATTTCAAATTTTAAACTGGACATAACTTACAATTTATAAAGTGAAATCTCAATTTTTCATATTCGTTAGAAAGATATAGTTAAATAGATTCTAGCGTTTCTTGTTTCGTCCAATTCTGATTTAAAATGAATTTTGTATATTCAATTGAAATCCAAAATCGAATTTTCAAACTACCGCGCCATTTCAAGTTCGTTTTATAATTAAAATAAATTTATATTTTCTAACTTCAATTAAACTAAATTTTTAGCCATTATTATTTAAAATAATCATTTTAAATATTCGAAATTCATTAAAATAACTAAAATAAAAATTTTAAACTGGTTCTGAAAATCAGGGTCGTCACATGCGATATTGCCGAAGTCCCTCCATATAGAGGAGACTCTGCCGAATTTTTCCACGAAATTAAGATATCAGGAAAAAAAATCAAAATTTTTGAGAAATTTTTGTTAATAGAAAAGAAAATTTGGTGTTTTAATTAAAAACAATTGAATCAGTGGAATTATAAATTCAGAAAGTAGAACTTAAAATTTAAATGAATAAATTTTTGAAAAGTTAATGGGTCTCTAACATTTTTCCTACCTTAGTAATTTCAGAGACAAAATTCTTGTAAGGTGGAAGGAATGTAACATCCCAGATTTTTAACCAATAAGTTTAAAACATTTAAAATGGTTTTAAATGTTGATTTCGAATTTGAATAGCTTAAATTCAATGATTTTGAAATTTAAATTCAATTTGAATAATAAATATTAAATTTGATTCCGAAATAATCGAAATCAGTTGGATTTGCATACGATATGGATTGGTCAATTATAAAAGGATTTGGTTCAGTTTAGATTTGGATTTTTAATATGTAATTCGTTTATTTAACGAAGTTTGAACGGATAGTTTATATTTAAATTAAAAGCGAGTTTGTAACGTCGTCGTAGTTTGTAATATTACGTTTTGAACATTAACTGAATATGTAGAATCCAATATAAGTCGGAATTCTTTGAAACAAGAATCATCTGAATCTATTTGATTATAATTTTCTAATGGAAGAGGAAAATCAAGATTTCATATTGTAAATTTTAAGTTATGTCCAAATAAATTTTTCAGAAAGTCGCTATCGTATAGTTTATAAACCATAGCGGTTAATTTAATAAATTTAATTCAATTTGTAAGGAATTTGTTGATAACTTGAGATAACGATGGAACTAAGACGTAAAACTAGTTTCATTGAATTCATATTGACATTTAGAGTCAGGGTAGCTATATAGTTTGTTATTTTTGAAGATCAAATATTTTGGTGTCCAAAATACCGTCATTTTGTGTATAAAATATCATTCCGGGAGAAACATTCCGTTAGGGATGAGAATCGTGGATCTTAATGCAAAATTAACACTAGAAAGGGGGAAGGGAATTGTGTTTAAAGAAATTATGGAAAACTTAAACGATTATTCAAACAACTATACGAATCACAGATTGAATATCACAATAGAAACAATCACAACGCAAATATAAACAAAAATAAAATGCAGAAAAGGAAAGAATACATCGGATTTTATGCTAGTTCAGATTACTTCTACGTCCAGTCCCACACAAGAGAGGATTCTGCAGAGTTTTATTAATACTAGTATCAATCTTACAACTCCCTTGATTTCACGGCTACAAGGTTAACACCGATTAACACCCGTGATTTCACGGCTACAAGGTTCACACCGATTCAACACCCTTGATTTCACGGCTACATGGTTCACATCGCTCTCTTTCCTTGATTTACAGGCTACAAGAACATATCTTTTCCTTAACAATTACAAACAACCCTAGAACCCTTGAATAACACTTCCAAACAAAGAGTATTTGATAGAGAATGAGAAGAGAAAGAGAATGATATAACTAGTATTGAAATCGGTAGAGTATAAGTGTAGAAATTGAGAAATTAAGTTAGAATAATGGTGGTAAGAGTAATGATGAAAAAGGAGAAGAAAAGATGGTAAAATTCGAACATGAACCCTTTATATAGAGTTCCAAAGATTGCAACAGTTCAGAATCATTTCAAATAAAGCAAAGACACTTCCTTTGAATTTTGAAAATGTGAAGGTTATATGTCGACATGTCAAATATTGTATGTTGACATATGTATGATATTTGAATTTTTTAAAATCATTTTTCAAGTGTTTAAATCAATATATATATATATTCTGGAAATTCTTGAATTAAAACTAGTTATTTAAAATACGTGTTCTAAAGTATAAAAACATAGTAATATATAATTTAAACATATATATAGATAATATAAAACTATTTATTATAGTTATAAATATATATATATATAATTATAAAACCTGATAATATATAAACTATATAATAAACATATATGTTTGAAAACATAAGTAAAAATAATTTCAAATCATTTAGAAAGGAGTTTGAAAATAATATGATTTTAAAACAGAATTTGAAAGTGCTAACCGGAGCTTTACATATTAACTAGACTCTATTACTTTGATATTCTTGAGCTCTTGAAATCTTGATATCTTTATTCTCATGAGTCTTTAATCTTGAAATCTTGAATCTCTTAAACTGTACAGTCTTCTATATCACATGTGTATAATTCCTGCATATATTATATTTGCATTCTGGATAAAGATGTTAGTATATATTTTATAATCAATAATGTTAATATTTGAAACAAGGTTGTTGTCATCAAAATTTCATTCTCCAACAATCTCCCCCTTTTTGATGATGACAATCTTGGTTTTATAAAATATTCACACTGGATATACCTGTTGATTTGATTCCTTGAATACTCCCCCTTTCACCATAAATTTCTCTTGACCGCCCTTAAGCTAAACCTATCTCATCTATATCCTATTTATAATTTCTCCCCCTTTGTCATCAAAAAAAACTATACTAAGTTATACTATACTAAACTATACTTACCCTAAATCTATGCTAAAATGATTCTAATGACTTATTCTAGATATAATTTTCCTAAGACTACAATCTAGAGTTGACTAATGTAATTCTATATAAACAAGAATATAATTATGTAATTCAAACAATATTTTTAAACAATTAAATGTCAAACCAATCAATATACAATCAAACATTGTTCATATTAAACCAATCAAATCAAATCCAAACAAATCAAACAATATTTACATACCAAACAAAGCATATCAAATACATCAAATTTATACATCCCTTGGAACTTCCACCCATCCATCTCCACCAATGATTGGAACCTTTTTTATGACTTTCCCGTCTTCATTGTCATTGGTGAGAGGTGTTCCAGTGATGTTGTTGTCTTTATATCTGGAAAGTGAAGAAATCTACCAACGAATGGCACCAAAGTGTTTCTCTTGATGTTTAATCATCTTTATCTGACTTAATTCAAGATGATGCTGATTACGAAGTATTATAGATAGGATATTCTTGAATGAATTTAGAGTTTCTTCAAGATTCTCACTTAGATTGTGAATAGGATTGGCCATTATTTGATTATTTAGAGATTAGAGAATGAAGAGAGAAATAAAATGTATTTATAGAGTCTAGAATTCGTATGAGTGAAGAGACATAAGGTAGTTATTCAAAAATTCAAATTTGAAACAATTTGAATTTCCTGACAGTTATATGTCGACATGTTAATTTATACATGTCGACATACCCATGTTTGTTTTGGGTATTTTTTTTCACACAATTTTGAGTTATTTCTTGTTATATTATATTATTTAATTTTAATGTTTTTACAGAAATAATAATCATTCATTACTACTAAATGATTACAAGCAAACGATACATGAAATTTTATGGCTAGAAGTACCAAATATGAAAATACGAAAGGAAATACAAGTTACTACGAAAAGATAACAAACTAATAAGCTTAGATTTCAGTGGATGAGGAGGAGGAAGATGATATTCCAAGTTTTCTTCCTATTTTACCAAAGAACTTGTTCGTTTTAGAATACATTTGATTAAGTGTCTTCTTGATCTTCTTTTGGTTCTTGGCTAACTTGACTTGGTTTTGGACAAGTGATTCTTTGGATATGGCTCTACTAGATGTTGGACACTCTACACTTTCCAAAGAGGATTCTTCCTCTTCGTCGATTTCCATTGGATTTTCCTTTTGGTCCATTTGAGCTTGTTTATCGACAAATGTTTCATAAGGCTTAAAAGTGATTGGAATTTGCATAAGGTTTATATTTCTCGAGTTAAAAACCTTTCTTAGTACAAATTCCTCTCCTTTGATATCCACTCCAAAATATTTAAAGATGCGGGTAAAATAAATTCCATGATAGAGAGTATTTTCTTTGGTGGACATTTCTTTAGGATTGAATCTTTTAAGATCACGTCGGCCCGATTAATATCATAATTGCCAAAGATGGCAAAAAGAGCCTTCTGGACCTTAAGGGTAGGATTATTGAAATTTTTGGAATGGGGAGTGAGAGTATGTTGAAGTAGGAGGTTGACAATTCTTGCTTTTGGGAGGAAAAATCCATTTTTAAAATCCATGTGTTCATCGCTTTCAAAGACGTGACGAAACATTTCCAAATTTTGTTCATCAATTTCCAAATCCGAAAAATCTTAGCCCGTACTCTTACACTTTAAAATGGTGCCAAAATATCACAATCCAAAATAATTTGAGTGCCTTTTACGCTACTCCAAACTTGATTCTCATTTCCTTCATAGAAACAACAATTCAAATTTGCATAAAACATTTTGACTAGATTCAGGTAATATAATTCACCATTATCCCGAGAATCTATCAGGCTTAAAACTTCATTTTCTTCAAAAAGAGAATGAGGATCATAAGAAGGAAAGTCTTCAAAGATAGAAAAAATTCCGTATTGACTTTTCCATTAGTAACATAGTCAATATAGGCTTGTATAGCTTCCGGATCATTGTAGAGATGACCTATGAGAGTTTCGGTCAATCTCATGGATTTTGGTGTAGTTGAGGAAGCCATTAGAATGTAGATATGAAGAGAATAAAATAACGAAAGTTGTTTTGAATTTTGAATGAGGTAGAGAGAATAGATAAATAAATAGAGAGTAAATTGACACATCTTTCTGAGTATAAGAACACCTTTTCAAACATTGGGAGTTGATGAAAAGATGGAGGCAAGTTTGAAAGTTTAAACTTTTGAAATTCAAAATTTGAATTTCATTTTCTGGTGCATAAGTCGACATGTCAATACATGTATGTCGACATATGTGTGCCAATTCACATTTCAAGTTGCTTTTTGATTTTGTTTTATTATTTTAACGTTTTACATTCTTTGTTTTATTATTTTCTGAGATGATATTTAATTTTAAAATCATTTCAAAATTAAAATTTATTATTATAATATTTATAATTATATTTAATATTTTGAATTTCAAAATTCAAATTTAAATTTTAGAATTTAAATTTCAAATTTTAGAATACAAATTTCAAACAAGGTAAGCAAACAAGCATTCAACCAATTCAATCAAAATTTGTTAATTAAGGCTTACTTGGGTTTTATATCCATTTCTTCAATTTTTTCTGAATTCTGAATCGCTGTGAAGCACATATTTTCCAGTTTCTAGCTCTTTCTCACTTGATGATGAGTCTGAATCATCCAAAGTTGCGGCGTATGCCCTTTTTCTCTTCTTTGATGAATTGTTTCTGTTTGTTGATTTATCAGGATATGGACACATCTTTTTATATGACCTGGTTTGTTGCAGTTGTAGCATCTATCGTCATTTTTTCCCGAACTTCCATGATTATTTCTCTGAAAATTATTTATTCTTTTATATCTCAGAAATTTTCTGAAATTCCTTGTCATGAAGGAAATTTCTTAATCATCCTCACTGCTTGATTCAGAACTGTTAGTCGTTGCTTTGAATCCAATAGATTTCTTTTATTTCGGCTTATTTTCCTTCCTTTTCTGTAACTGTACTTCAAATGACATTAGATTTCCTACTAACTCCTCAATTTTCATTTCATTGATATTATTGGCTTCTTCAATCGCTAGTGTATTAGGATCCAATTCTGGAGTTAGTGAATTAAGAATTTTTCTGACTTGGTCCTCTTCAGTATAAGTTTTTCCCAAATCCATTAATGAATGCATGATTTGCTAGAACCTGTGTAACATATCAGAGACAGATTCATTCTGATTCATTTTAAATAACTCAAATTGATTAGTCAGCATTGATATATTTTCTATTTAACATTATTGGTTCATTCGTGAGTAACTTGCAATGTTTTCCATATATCATGAGCAGATTTATAAACTGACATTCTATTAAATTCATTTCTATCTAATGAACAAAATAGCATATTCATAGCCTTAGAATTACTCTGTGCAGCAGCCTTTTGTTCATTAGTCCATTGTCCAAAATTAGGAATGGGTTCAAAAATTTGAAAACATATGCTCTGATACTAATTGTTACGGATGAGAATCACGGATCTTAAGGAAAAGCTAACACTAAAAGGGGGTAAATAGTGTTTTAAAGAAATTATGGAAAACTTAAACAATTAATGATTATTCAAACAACTATATGAATCACATAATGAATATCACAACAAAAACAATCACAGATGCAAATATAAACAGAAATAAAAAGCAAAAAAGGAAAGAACACACCAGATTTTATACTGGTTTGGATAACTCCTACGTCCAGTGCCATGCAACGCTAGATTGCATAGAATTTTATCAATCTTACAACACCCTTGATTTCACGACTACAAGGTTAACACCGATTCCACACCCTTGAATTCACGGCTACAAGGTTCACACCGATTCAACACCCTTGATTTCATGGCTACAAGGTTCACACCGCTCCCTTTCCTTGATTTATAGGGTACAAGGAACACACCTTTTCCTTAACAATTACAAAAAGCCTTAGAAACCTTGACTAGAACTTCCAAACTGAGGGTATTTGATATAGATTGAGAAGAGAATGATATAATTTGTATTGAAATCAGCAGATTAAGTGTAGAAATCAAGAAATTAAGTTAGAATAATGGTGGTAAGAGTAGGGATGAAGAAGGAGAAGAAAAGTTGGTTAAAAATTTGAAATTGACCCCTTTATATAGAGTTCCAATGGTTGTAATAGTTCTGAATCTCAAATAATGAAAAGACACTTCCTTTGAATTTTGAAAATGTGTCGGTTTTATGTCGACATGTCCAATATTGTATGTCGACATGTGTATGATATTTGAATTTTCAAAATCATTTTTCAAGTGTTTAAATCAATATATATATTCTGAAAATTCTTGAATTAAAACTAATTATTTAAAATACATTTTCTAAAGTATAAAAACATAGTAATATATAATTTAAACATACATATATATAATTATATGATATAAAACTATATATTATAATTATAAACATACATAAATATATATATAATTATAAAACTTAATAATATATAAACTATATAATAAACATATATGTTTGAAAACATAAGTAAAAATAATTGGAAATCGTTTAGAAAGGAGTTTGAAAATAAGATGATTTGAAAACAGAATTTGAAAGTGCTAACCGGAGTTTTACATATTAACTAGACTTTGTTACTTTGATACTCTTGAGCTCTTGAAATCTTGAAATCTTGATTCTCATGAGTCTTTAATCTTGAAATCTTGAATCTCTTAAACTGTACAGTCTTCCATATCACCCGTATATAATTCCTGCATATATCTATATATATATATATATATATATATATATATATATATTCTAAATAAAGATGTTAGTATATATTTTATAATCAATAATGTTAATATTTGAAACAAGGTTGTTGTCATAAAAATTCCATTTGCAACACAGTCTCGGAGTGCGACGAAGGATACGTATTAGTAAATTATTATAGGATTTTGATTTTCATATCGATCGGACTTACTGTTTGATCGTGCGAATGAAAAATCTTTAGAGATTTATTTAATTGTTTTATCGATTTAAATGGAATTATAGATTAACCGATTTTCTAACGACTTCGGATTTCAACGAAACTAATTTTATTAAATTCGTAGTGATTAATTATTGTAGGATTTCAAGTTTCAAGTTAATTGAATTTATTTTCTGATCGTGCGCAATTTTAACGCTTGTCGATTCACGTTGTGAGTTATAAAGGAATTTTTACAAATGATCTCGGAATTTGACGAAAGCAGCTCCATCGTTTCAGGAAAATTATTTTATGCTAAGATTACAATTTCATCGGGATCGGAGATCGTATGTGGATATTTTAACATGATACTTGGAGAGATAAGTTTCATAAAATATTTTAATATTCGAACCCTACCTATATAAATATCCACCATCTAGTAACCCTTATATTTTGTCAACTACTTTCCGCATGGTCAACAAACCTGAGCATCACGCCTCTAAACATCCGACAGCCAGAATACATCAACCCTTCTCCTCAAATAATCTTTGAATCCACTGAATTTAATCAAAATCGTTCAACTGCAAGATTTTTAAGCACGACGAGCGCTAAAACTTGGACGACGACGATCATTTTCTAGTGATGGCGGTGGCTGAAATCGTGCCACGAAAGCACTGCGTTGGTGGGGCTGTAGCGGGGGCTTGGCTTGACTGAGTTAGATGGGATCTGGGGCGTGGGTCGGAGAGGCTTAGTCGCGTGTCCCAGTCGCTTTGGATCGACGTCAGGCGATTGATGTTGGGTGCGGCAGGTGGATTGTTGGTTTGTGTGTGAGGTTTGAGTTGGGAACGAGAAGCAACATCGTGTAAGAAAGAATAGAGATCGAACGATATTTTATATAAAACGTAATTAGTTAATATAAATTTTTATTAAGGAATAAAAATTACACTTAAACTCGTATACACTTATAACAGTATAACTTTTTGTTACGTGGACAGAATTTAATGAAACAAGTTGCATTGGGATCGTGGTGACGAACGCAATATTCTGGATCTGATTTGGAAAGAGCTGGGGACAACAGAAATTTTATTTAAATTAAACGCTAGTTTAATATAACTAAAACGGAATCGAAACAATAATATATGGAATCAAAGTGATTATAACTCACTCAGTTTTGACCCACTTATATTTTATATAAGTCGTGATTTATTTGTGTGCTATGGTTGATAAATTGTTTGTTGTATGCTAAATATACATATATATATATACATATATATATACATATATTGGATGAATTGGTTGATTTAAACGTTCGTTTAATTTAATTAAAATCTAATTGTTATTCTAACGATTATTACCAAATGAGATAACTTACCTTATTGGTTACGTTTATAATAATATAAATGTATTAAACTGAAATATGGATGCTTGGATGGCTGTTATTGGTTGATTATTGAAATTATATCTGTATATTGAATTGAATGATATTATTTTGAGGGAATGTGTTTGTGATGCAGGAAATAACAGGTTGGAGGGATCCAACAGAATTCATCATGAATATTGATAATGTTTATCATATGTGATGAATGTATTAAATTGAAATGTGAAATTGGACGAGACAACCCTTATTTCACAAGTTTAGTAATTTAGCAGTAGTTTGGTTCTTTAATACTGTAGTTATAAGAAATTTATTGGAATCAAGTTTTAGATTGAGTTTTTTTTTTTGATTTTATGTATAATTGAATTCGTCGTTTTGAAATATATAAGGAAGAGCTTATTCTCTTATGAGGTAAACAACAATTTTGTTTTCGAGTTGACTAAGTCAACTATTTACCTCGAAATTAGTCATTATACTAAATAGTTTTCTATTTTATTTATAAAAAAAGTTTTAACAAACGGATGTTCAAACTTAAGAATATTTCTTAAAAATTTATTTATCTTGAATTAACATTATTTAAAGGTGATTATTGAGTTGTTTATTATTAATAAAGTTAATTATTATTCTAGTAATCTTTTAAATAAATTAACTATTCTATTTTTAGTTAATAAAGAAGTTAACTACTTCTATGGTATTTAATGATGAAGCAAATTATTATTTTAATTAATGATAATTTAGGTGATTACTTTTTAAATGAATCTCATTTAAGAAAGTAATCGAGTTTGTAATGAAATATAGTTGAGTTTTGAAAGGAGTTTATAAACAGATTTTATAGTAAAACCCGAATCTTATAAACGAAGTTATAAAAGTGTTTTTAAGCCAATGTGATAGCTTAAAATAATTGTTTACTTAATATTTGAATTTAGTAAAAGAAATCGAGATAAAAAGGGTTTTATATTAAATCTCAGTTTTATAAACAAGGTTTATAAAAAGGGGTGTGAAGTTAAAGCATTGATTTTAAATTAGCATTACTTAATAATGGAATTAAGTGAAACGAATAAAATTGAAATGATATTTTCAAAGAGAAAATGGTTGAATGGATTACAAAAAGGGATTTTTATTATTGGAGTTGGCAAACGATTTAGTAGTAGGATTTTGTAATAAAAATCAAAGTTATAAAACGAATTGTTTTAGAAAGCAATTACTTAATCAACAAATTAAGTAATAATAGTTATATTTTAAAAGGAGACTTTCAGAAAGATAAGAATATTTATAAGACAATATTTTAAGTATAATAGTTAAATGGGATTTGTTTGATACTAGAATGAGTATCAGATTTTGGATTGCAACTCATGTCTATCTTAAGATAAGAACGTTGTTGAGATCAAGGTCTGAGAGGTAAATAGAATACCCCAACTTGAATGACTTCAGGATTATCTGAGGATGTTATGAGTTTGTAATTGTGAGGATGTTAGAAGTAATTTATTATTTCCATAAGAGAAATAATAATGCAACGTTAGTTGCAAGGCTTTGGAATATAATAAAAACTATTGGGTTCTACGTTAAACGATGTATTATTTGACATTGTTCAGCCTAGATTTGAAGTGTAATTGTATCAATACCATTGGGTTACTATATAATTATATTCCTAAAGTAACCCAAAATAAAAAGATTTGGGAATATATAATAATATTTCCAAAATAACGGAAATAAAAATAAGTTTGAGAATATATAATGATATTTCCGAAGTAAGCTCTTGAGAATATATAATGCTATTTCCGAAGTAAAGGAAATGAAAAGAGATTTGTGCAAATATAACAATATTTTCAAGGGAAAAAAGGAAGTAAAGAAATGAGTTTTAGAAGGGTTTATTGTAAAAAGTAAAATGAGGGTTATCGTTTTCAAGTAATAAAACAAAAGAGATTTCGTAACGTTGTTTCTACGAATGATAAGTTAAATTAGTTTCCTAGTTAAAGACAATGAATATTGGTTTAGGAAAATGTTTTGGAAAATGATATTTACAATTGGAAAATTGGATATGGTTATAAAATATATTTTTAAATATTAAAATAAAATGGTTAGAGAATATTCTTATATTAAAATAAGAAGTGAAAAACTAGTTCGAAATATTGAAAGATTTAGAAGTTTTAATTAACCATTCGTTGATTATTTTTAATTAAAGAAGCTAAATGATGTTGATTACCGAACAAGTGGATTCATTTTATTTTCATGGTTGACTGGTTGTTTATTTGATAGTTAAATAACCGACTATCAAATCTGGCCTATACGATTGTTGGTAGGGAAATATCGAGTTCGAATTTGTATTCGAATACCATTCCGATCAATAAATATGTAAACTTGAAAGATTTCAGATGCTAATTGAGATAGAGCAATTGAAGACCATGGATCTATGAGTGGAAGAACTACTTGATGAATTTCACTGGGTAGCTCCTGGAGATATTTTGACGGTGATTCTATCGTGTTTGAAATCTTTGGATTGCAAGGACTACTTGCTACTGATATATTAGGTGATTCCTAGGATGTGGTAGGAGAGTGCCTTCGGTTCATCCTGTTCCTAGCATTCTATTAGATGGTTATTTATTTGATTTAGACACTATTACAATATCAGAATAATATTGATATAAAAAATGTGTTGGGTTATAGTAAGTTAAAAATCATCTGTGGTTATGTGTGGACTGGTCTTACGATTATCCTTTTATTTCAAAGAAAAGATTTTTAAACTTTAAATCAGTTGGATGATACCTATAAACTTAGTGAGTTTCCTTATGCTAATCCGTGGCGTTTTCAATGCTCGGGTCAAACCGAGTTTTGCAGGTTCAGGATAGGATGCTACGAACTTCAGAAGACGAGCTGGAGGAGTTCAGACGTATGATACCTGTAACAACCCGCCCCGCACCAGCCGTCACTTCCATAGAATATGCCCAGCTAGTACGAGATGGATCGTTGGGAAGAAAGAAAAGAAGGTGAAGAACTAACGAAAAACCTGTAGAATGTCTCATAGCGCATGGAATAAAATATAATAGCAAAATAACTTTGACATAAAACAGGCGAGACAGTGCATAAGCTGAAAACTAAACCAACATAGCAGCGGATATCCAAATACAGCTTATGATCCAACATCATTATTACAACTTTAAAACTGTCTCTAAAGCAAAAGAAAGCTAAAACAGAAGATGCACCACTAATGCCCAAGAAGTGATCTTCAACAACACAAGGAGAATATCTATATATATATCATACGTGGAAGCCTCCTGCTCGTCTCCGGATCAGCTACTCGTGCATACCACCTAACCTGTCTCTAGTCTGCTCGTGTGAGCACCCAGAGTAATAAGAAGAGACATAAAACTCTGGGTCAGACAAAAAGTCTGGTATGAGTGATAAGCAGCTAAACAGAACAAAACAGGTATACTAAACCATACCTGAACCTGGACCTGCAACCAAAGAGTTAGCACTACATACCGTACAATACTCCAAGGTGCCATCAACATATGGTGTAAAGAATACGGGGGTGGGGGTGTGTATGTTAAAGTGATAGCAAACAAATCAAGCATAGCAACTATCCTCACATCTCTCACTCAGTGCGTAAAGCATACGATGTCCACCGCTTTCAACCACTAGACCAATTGAAGTAGTGACGGAGTTCGGCTTGTACAACTACTGCTACTACCAAGCTTACCCACATGGGATCATGACTACACCTTTACAAATGACCCCACTTCATTGGTATATAGCTACTTTAGTCGTACCTAGGTCACTACATACTGTGACCCTGAATCCGTTACCATACTCCCCATACATAGTGATCCAAAGTTACAGACATCGACAACCCCTTTGCACACGTCCCGCAACAAAGCCCAACTCATGAAGTGAACTTGGTGGTTCCCATCTGGATCCTGAGCTCTAACTTCCATTTGGACTACCTTTGCCTCTCGGGTTTTGATCGAATTGGAGTTGGTCTTCAGAAGAGTCGTCACGGAGTAGTAAAAGTACACGTCCGGTTCGGTCCGTTCACCCATGCTCGGTTCGGTTCGGATACATACCCCGGTTCGGTTCGGAGTGCCACCATCCTCTGGGTTCGGGTCCTTCTCCCTCATGCGGTTCGGTTCGGTGCTCTCCTTCTGGTTGGTTCGGTGGTTATGAAACGGTTCGGTTCGAATACCCCATAGCTTGAGTGCTTTAGTCTCCGTCTCGTCATCATCAGTTCGGTTCGTGTATTGCTCTCGGTTCGGTTCGGAATACGGTATCCAGGCTCCTCTTTCTTCCACTTCGGTCCTCCTTGTGCCTTCCGATCCCACGCTACGCCCCTCCGATCCGACCAGGCCTTCCTTGATGCCTCTTCACGTCATGCTCCAGAAAATACCACGCCCCGATCCGGTTCGGATATGTCCGATCCGATCCCCTACCCGATCCGATCCGGATCTCTGTAGTATTTCCTGCAACTTTTCTAGCGAGTGTTTTGCGCCATTTGACGGCGTCTTCGACCAATCTAACTATTCTAATCAATCATAAATCATACCATACAGTCATAGCAACATATACAAACGACCATAAACACCAAAACATCATTTTGATAAGTTAAAATGGATCAAACATAGCCAAAATCCCATATTTTCCCTTAATCATGTTTAAGCAAATCTAAGGATATAATTAGCAAAACTTAATCAAATCATCCCAAATTTCTAACAGAGGTCTTAAACAATATTTATGAATTTCTGAATATTTTTCCATATTTTTAACACGCTTAATTTCGCTAATTAACACTAATTACCCCTTAATCCCCTAAATTCCGGGATTAACAAAATTAGTCCAAATTAACCCAAATTCATATCAGAGGCATAAAATGATGTTCTAGAATTTTAGGAATTTTTCTAGATTTTTCTAAGTTATAATTTCGCTAATCTTCGCTAATTACCCTAATTAGCCGTAATTAGTGCAAAATCTATGCAAATCACTCACCTTTGCCACAAATTAATTCTCAGTTCTGAAACTTCTCTGATTTGGATCCAATTCCCATGTGTTCCAGCAGCTCTATCCCAAATCTTATGCTAATCCGCCTTAATTTGATGTAGTTTTGCTTAATCTTTGATTAGAGAGTGATTAGAGGTGATTTGGAGTGAAATTAGAAGGTAGAGGCCATGGCTAGACTTGAAGGAATGTCTTAGGCGGCTGGAAAATGAAGTAAAATTCGTTTCCTGAACCCTAGCAGCCCTCTTATACCCTTAATCACGAAATTCTCCAATGGGCCTAGCTGCTAATTACCCGGTTAAGCCCAATTAGCTGTTTTTAACCCTCTAAACCTTAATTCAGCCATATCTCCCAAACGGTAAGTCCGTTTGACTATTATGACCACTCTACGGAAAGAGAAACCATCATCCGGAGCTAATGGAAGTGGTTTTAGGTCAAAATTCCTAACCAATCAAAATTTATGGACGAAACAAGATCAACTAAGGGCAAAACGGTCATTTAAAAATCGACAAAAATCATGGACATGGGAAATGACCCCACTAGTCGTTTCCCAAAAGTACATGACCATACGAATTACTGAGAAAAAGAAATAAATATTCTACGATCTTCCGATGCGTAGAATGCGGGTTGTTACATTCTCCCCCCCTTAAGAAATTTCGCCCTCGAAATTCCTTAACCCAAAACATACAATGGATTCCGCATGCCTACCAATCATCAACCAAACAATAAAGCATACAAAACAAACAAAACAAACCTATCCTAGCATGCGGAGTAACTAAATCGAAATCAAAACCTTACTAGACAAAGAGTTCTGGATACGTCTTCCTAGTACTCTCCTCTGTTTCCCAAGTACAGTCATTCTCCTTCTCGCCCCACTGAAGCTTCACTAGTTTCACCGCTTTCCTTCGAAGTAGCTTCGTATCGTACTCGACAATACGCATCAGCTTGCGGTTCCCTACCGCCTCAGGTCCTACTTCGACATCGTCCAACTGACCAGGTGAAATAGTCATATCAGGGTCGTGCACAAACTTCCTCAACTGGGAAACATGAAATACGTTGTGAACTCCCGTCATCTTCTCTGGTAACTCTACCTTATATGCCAAATTTCCAACTTGCCCAAGAGCCGGGAACGGATTAACAAACCTTGGTGTTAACTTGCCTTTCCTACCAAAACGAGTCACACTCTTCAATGGAGAAATCTTGACGAATACTAAGTCTCCAACGGAGAATTTCAGTTCTCTTCGTCTCTTATCAGCATTATTCTTCTGTCTATCTTGAGCGGCCTTCATTTACTGTTGAACAATCTTGGTCTTGTCCGAAGTTTCTCTTATAACTTCTGGTCCAAGCACAAACTTCTCACCGGTTTCCAACCAACATGATGGTGAGTTGCACGGTCTTCCATACAAAGCTTCAAATGGAACTATACCCATGCTGGACTAATAACTATTGTTATATGCAAACTCAACCAAATGCAAAATGGTCATCCTATGACCCTCCAAAAATCCAAAATCCAATATACAAGTCCTCAAAAGATCCTCTAATACAAGATTCACTCTAATACCATCACAATCTGATCTAATCCTCAATAAACTATCAATGAAATCCATTGAGACTCCTTCCCATTTCTATTCGGGAATTTCCAACGGTTGTGATAACTCACTTGGCTTCTTTTACTCAGCTTTAGCTAACTGGCAATTCATGCACTTGGAGATAACTTCCCAACGTCTCTCTTCATTACTTAATCCTTTTTCGTTGGGTACAATCAATCTTCCATTCTTTCGAAGCTATCCACCTCGATCAAGTCCATACTTTCTCATCTCCCCATCGATACTCATCTCTAACTTGGAGATGATTTCCAGTAGATTAGGATCGTCCCTCTGCTTGGAACCAATCCGCTCAATCAAAATCGATCTAATCGTCAAGCTTACTAGCGTTTCTGAATCCAATTCGCTCTTAGGTCTGAAATCATATCCCGTGATATACTCTAGTTGCTTCCAACCCAGAAACATAACCCCTAGACTGGCATGTCTCCAACTCAATGTACTCATTACTGCACCCAATGAAAAATCTCCACAACTATTTATCTCTCACGCAAACCATCCTAGTCGGACTCGGCATTCCCAAAGCACAAGCCCCAAAGGCATAAACCAATATCAGACAAGCACCCAAGGAATATCTCCTCCGAATTCGAAAAATCTACGTGAGATGATACTAGCAAAATAACCAAACAAAAGCTGATTCTTCTTTGTTAACTGAGTCAACAGTGCTGCTATCTTGGAGAAATCTTGGATAAACTTACGATAATATCCAGCAAATCCCAAGAAACTTCTTACGTCTGTTGCATTCTTGGGCGTAGACCAACCTTGTACCGTAGCCACTTTCGCAGGATCCACGGCAATACCATTCTCTAAAACAACATGGCCCAAGAACCTCACTTCCCTCCTCCAGAAGTGACACTTAGAAAACTTTGCTTTCAGTTGGTGTTTTCTCAACACCTCCATTACCATCCTCAAATGTTCCTTGTGTTCTTCTTCTGCCCTTGAGTAAACCAAAATATCATCCACGAACACAAGAACAAACTTATTCAACTGGTCTCCAAATACCCTATTCATAAGATCCACAAAATATGTCGGGGCATTGGTCAGCCCAAATGGCATAATCAATCGCTTATAAAATCCAGACGGCGTTCGAAAGGCCGTTTTATCTATACTCTCAGCTACCACTCTGAGCTGATGAAAACCTATCGCGAGATCCAACTGAGAGAACACTCTTGTTCCACTCAACTGATCAAACAAATCATCTATCCGCGGTAGAGGATACTTATTCTTCCTCGTCACTTTATTCAACTCACGATAGTCTACACATAATCGAAGGGAACCACCCGCCTTGGTAGCAAACACAACTGGTGCTCCCCATTCAGAAACACTCCTTCTGATAAATCCCTTCTTCAAAAGATCATTGACTTGCACCCCGAGCTCTCGCTGCTCCCTTGGCGCCATATGACAAATTGGCATCACTATAGGTCTGGCATCTTTCACTAAATCAATACGGAACTCAATTTCTCGGTGTGGTGGAAGCCCGGTCACTTCTTCGAAGACGTCCGGATACTGGCCAACCACGGGCGCATCTGACAACTCATCATGCGGGATGTCGAGGGAATTTAGAAAACTAGCCATTACCCCATCACTAGGTAGACCACCAAACACTACCCTCCGCCCATCGTCCGCTCTAACTATCACCAAAAATCCCTCACAGTCTACCACCACCCCGTATCTTTGGAGCCAATCGACTCCCAAAATAATGCCAAACCCAGTAAAGCCCAAAACAAAGCAATCACAAACAAACATGCATCCATGACTCGATAAGATCACATTACGACAAATCATGCTAAGGCTAGTTGAACCACCAATTGGGTTCGTCACAACTAAAGGTCTATCGACTAACTCGGGTTCCAATCCCAACCTATCTACCAGATCACTAGATATGAAAGAACTGGAAGCTCCGGTATCAAACAAAACTATAACAGGAACATCATAAACAGAAAGCATACCTTGGATAACAACATTCTTTCCCTTCTTCGCCGCAGTTGGGGCATTCGACGAAGAAGGAACATCACTGATAGCATATGCTTTCACGATCTGCTTCTCTTTAGGGGGTTGTGGACACTTATCCTTTTGATGTCCGACTTGGCCACAGTTAAAGCACTTCCTTTCCCCAGGCTTTTCTTGACAATCTCTGGCATAGTGGCCCTTCTTGCCACAACTAAAGCACTCGCCACTATTTTTATTCTTCTTAATTTTCTTTTTCTGACCATCCTTAACTTGGTCTTGTTTCCTCTTGCTCTGAGAATTCTTCTTGCCTTCACCGCCTGCTTGCGGCTTTGGCTCCTCTGTAGATGCAATAGCATCCTCAGTCTTCGACTTAGGAAAAAGACTCTCTAACCTTAATGCCTTTCCTACAATAGACTCGAACGTCTCGTCGATAAAGTTTACAAGTCTTTCCCCCAAGTACCCATCCAAGTCAATTATGAACTTCTCGTTCTTCTTCTCGACTGTATCGATAAGGGACAATCCATATTTCGATAAAGTATCGAATTCAGCGATATACTCCGAGACTGCCCTACCATTCTGCTTAAGCTCTAAGAACTTCCTGAACAATTCTGATCTATGAGCAGCTGGATTGAACTTTTCGCTGAAACGAGTCATAAACTGATTCCAAGTAACTTGATTCCCTGGAGTAGCTGCCTTAATAGCGTTCCACCAATTCATAGCTCGTCCTTGCAGTTGACGGGATGCTAGCATTCTCTTCGTTTCAGCCTCGATTCCCAAATCTTCAAAGATGCACTCACAACCATCAAGCCAATCTTGAACTTCTGTAGCCGACTCCATTCCGTGGAACGGCTTCCCACCAAGACTAGTATAATCCTTGTTAAGCTTGGCAAAATCGGCCATAGGCGCCTGCACTGCTGCACCACCACCGTTAGCAGCATTGGGAGCTTCTCTCTGAACATCTCTAGGCATCTCCCTCATGAAGTCTGTAAACATCATCCTCATCTCAGCAACATTCCCATTATTGGCTCCTCTACCAGTACCTCTCGCGTATCGGCTCATCGTTCAATCTTTACAGAGAAAACGATCAACCATCTTCTTTGTGGTGTCAGTGCAGTGCAACCTTATTCTTAGCTATACTTAATAGTATATATATATATAGCCTTTGAAAACCAAAATAATAACAAATACGCACTCTCATATACGTATACTAACTCTCCCTGACGACTTCCCTAGGTTAACTACGCAACCTAGAGCTCTGATACCACTTGTAACCGTCACTTCCATAGAATATGCCCAGCTAGTACGAGATGGATCGTTGGGAAAAAAGAAAAGAAGGTGAAGAACTAACGAAAAACCTGTAGAATGTCTCACAGCGCATGGAATAAAATATAATAGCAAAATAACTTTGACATAAAACAGGCGAGACAGTGCATAAGCTGAAAACTAAACCAACATAGCAGCGGATATCCAAATACAGCTTATGATCCAACATCATTATTACAACTTTAAAACTGTCTCTAAAGTAAAAGAAAGCTAAAACAGAAGATGCACCACTAATGCCCAAGAAGTGATCTTCAACAACACAGGGAGAATATCTATATATCATACGTGGAAGCCTCCTGCTCGTCTCCGGATCAGCTATTCGTGCATACCACCTAACCTGTCTCTAGTCTGCTCGTGTGAGCACCCAGAGTAATAAGAAGAGACATAAAACTCTGGGCCAGACAAAAAGTCTGGTATGAGTGATAAGCAGCTAAACAGAACAAAACAGGTATACTAAACCATACCTGAGCCTGGACCTGCAACCAAAGAGTTAGCACTACATACCGTACAATACTCCAAGGTGCCATCAACATATGGTGTAAAGAATACGGGGGTGGGGGTGTGTATGTCAAAGTGATAGCAAATAAATCAAGCATAGCAACTATCCTCACATCTCTCACTCAGTGCGTAAAGCATACGATGTCCACCGCTTTCAACAACTAGACCAATTGAAGTAGTGACGGAGTTTGGCTTGTACAACTACTGCTACTACCAAGCTTACCCACATGGGATCATGACTACACTTTACAAATGATCCCACTTCATTGGTATATAGCTACTTTAGTCGTACCTAGGTCACTACATACTGTGACCCTGAATCCGTTAGCGTACTCCCCATACATAGTGATCCAAAGTTACAGACATCGACAACCCCTTTGCATACGTCCCGCAACAAAGCCCAACTCATGAAGTGAACTCGGTGGTTCCCATCTGGATCCTGAGCTCTAACTTCCATTTGGACTACCTTTGCCTCTCGGGTTTTGATCGAATTGGAGTTGGTCTTTAGAAGAGTCGTCACGGAGTAGTAAAAGTACACGTCCGGTTCGGTCCGGTCACCCATGCTCGGTTCGGTTCGGATACATACCCCGGTTCGGTTCGGAGTGCCACCATCCTCTGGGTTCGGGTCCTTCTCCTTCATGCGGTTCGGTTCGGTGCTCTCCTTCTGGTTGGTTCGGTTCGGTGGTTCTGAAACGGTTCAGTTCGAATACCCCATAGCTTGAGTGTGTCAGTCTCCGTCTCGTCATCATCAGTTCGGTTCGTGTATTGCTCTCGGTTCGGTTCGGAATATGGTATCCAGGCTCCTCTTTCTTCCACTTCGGTCCTCCTTGTGCCTTCTGATCCCACGCTACGCCCCTCCGATCCGACCAGGTCTTCCTTGTTGCCTCTTCACGTCATGCTCCAGAAAATACCACGCCCCGGTCCGGTTCGGATATGTCTGATCCGATCCCCTACCCGATCCGATCCGGATCTCTGTAGTATTTCCTGCAACTTTTCTAGCGAGTGTTTTGCGCCATACGACGGCGTCTTCGACCAATCTAACTATTCTAATCAATCATAAATCATACCATACAGTCATAGCAACATATACAAACGACCATAAACACCAAAACATCATTTTGATAAGTTAAAATGGATCAAACATAGCCAAAATCCCATATTTTCCCTTAATCATGTTTAAGCAAATCTAAGGATATAATTAGCAAAACTTAATCAAATCATCCCAAATTTCTAACAGAGGTCTTAAACAATATTTATGAATTTCTGAATATTTTTCCATATTTTTAACACGCTTAATTTCGCTAATTAACACTAATTACCCCTTAATCCCCTAAATTCCGGGATTAACAAAATTAGTCCAAATTAACCCAAATTCATATCAGAGGCATAAAATGATGTTCTAGAATTTTAGGAATTTTTCTAGATTTTTCTGAGTTATAATTTTGCTAATCTTCGCTAATTACCCTAATTAGCCGTAATTAGTGCAAAACTATGCAAATCACTCACCTTTGCCACAAATTAATTCTCAGTTCTTAAACTTCTCTGATTTGGATCCAATTCCCATGTGTTCCAGCAGCTCTATCCCAAATCTTATGCTAATCCGCCTTAATTTGATGTAGTTTTGCTTAATCTTTGATTAGAAAGTGATTAGAGATGATTTGGAGTGAAATTAGAAGGTAGAGGCCATGGCTAGACTTGAAGGAATGTCTTAGGCGGTTGGAAAATGAAGTAAAATTCGTTTCCTGAACCCTAGCATCCCTGTTATACCCTTAATCCCGAAATTCTCCAATGGGCCTAGCTGCTAATTACCAGGTTAAGCCCAATTAGCTGTTTTTAACCCTCTAAACCTTAATTCAGCCATATCTCCCAAACGGTAAGTCCGTTTGACTATTATGACCACTCTACGGAAAGAGAAACCATCATCCGGAGCTAATTGAAGGGGTTTCAGGTCAAAATTCCTAACCAATCAAAAGTTATGGACGAAACAAGATCAACTAAGGGCAAAACGGTCATTTAAAAATCGACAAAAATCATGGACATGGGAAATGACCCCACTAGCCGTTTCCCAAAAGTACATGACCATACGACTTACTGAGAAAAAGAAATAAATATTCTACGATCTTCCGATGCGTAGAATGCGGGTTGTTACAATACCTATTTACTATTTATTTCGTTTTGTGTTGTATATGAGGATATGTTGTTATAACTGTGTAGATGTATGGGGTATACGCTGTACTCCGATGACTGTAAGTATTATTTCAAGCTCTCAATAAACATTTATTTATTTATTATATTTATTTGCGTTGCGATGAGAGACTATGTGTTGTGTGGGTTAGTTTGATCTTTCTTCTTATTGTTCTATTCTAATATTTCTTCCTTTCTTTCTCATCCTCTAATTTCTTTCAATTAACTATATAATATTTTTCATTCTTGGGGTTTTGGCAAGTAATATGGGATTAAGTATTATTGTCGAAATTCGAGCGTCAAATCCTGTCAGGTCGTTACACTTTTGTTTACTCTTTCTCTAAAGTAGGTTGAAAACAATTAATCTTAACAAATGATGACCATAATATGGTCAGTCCTTGTCACCTTAAGAAATTTAGGCATAATTTTCAAAAAAAATTCTAGCGTATTCATGTAGACACATTAGTTCACAACATCATAATTCAGATTTGTGGGTAGTATCCTCTAAAAATCCTTATAGGACACTACTCGTCCTATTAGGAACACTTGAGGTTTATCGGCTTGTTGTATATGCTCAGTGTAACCATGTTTCCTACAAAAAGTGACCTATGTAGTTTAGTTTTTCGTATTGTCCACATGAGGAGAAGAAAAGATAAGTGTTGACATATTTGATTGGCATATAAAAGTGTTTATTTTTATGCTCAAATCTTATCTTTATTGTATATAAATAAATTTTACATTGTTTTTATTTTTGTTTTTTCATAGATTGTAGAGTCAAAGTCCCCTTCACCTCAATAAAAGACCAAATGCAAAAAAGGCTAATTCCCTGTAACAACCCGGAATTTTGGGGCCAATTTAAAAATTTTATTTTAGAAATTATAATGGATTTTAATATTTAAAATAATTTATTTTAAATAATAACGACTAAAAATTTATTTTATAACGAATAAATTTAATTTAATTATAAAAGGAGTTTAAAACAGCGCTGCAGTTTCAAAATTTAAATTTGAACTTTGACTGACTGTACAGGATTCATTTTAAATCAGAATTGAACGAAACCAGAAATATTTAAATCTGTTTAACCATATCTTTCTAACGAATCTGAAAAACTGAAATTTCATCGCAGAAATCAAAAGTTATGCCCAGTTCAAAATTTAGAAAAGTCGCTGTAGAATTTATTTATATATGGGTCCATTTGTCACAGGTCCCTATTAAGTTTCAAAATTAGGCTCACATCCAGTCCTAAACTTATTATAAATTAGGTCCCTATTTTTCAAAAACATATAAAAAATATTAAAAAAATCACGAAAATTCATTATTAAATAAAACACGTTCACGTTAAGAAATTCAAGTGGAAAATCAATCAAAAACCACGCCAAAACCCAAAATAACACAAAATCAGCGAAACAGCAGGTTTTTGCATCAAAATATGCACCTATTCGTAAATAGTTGCATACATTCATGCTAATATTTCACTGTTGCGCCAAAACTGCAGTATAAATGCATACATGTATGCAGCTAAACTGCATTGCATGCATCCTTTTATGCATATATTGTAATTTGACATGTTTTTTCAAGCATTCGCCGTTTTCAGACTTTGTTGCACACATATATGCTCCTGTACAGAAAATATGCATGCATTCATGAGCAAATTCAGAAGCCGTCGTCAGTTTTAAATTTGTTTCACGCTTGCATGCATATATACAGAATAGTTGCATTCATGTATGCAACTATTCGCAACACTTGCGCAACACTTGAATCTCAGTTCAATTTTGTATGCATACATGTATGCAGTTATTTGCTAATAGTTGCATACATGTATGCATATATTGGTCCAGATTTTCAACATAAATACACTATATGAATATATGCATACATGTATGCTACTTTTCCGATATTGTTGCACAGAAGTATGTAGCTTTTTTTTTTTTTTTTTTGGGCGAATGCTCCTGGGAATATTTCCTATTTTTAGAATTTTTTTTTTTTACTCACAAGCGCATTTTTTTTCTTCAAAAAGTGAAAAACACGTAGCATATCACATGTGCGAAAATGGACACAAAAAAGTGGGCGGCAGCTAAAAAGAGGGGGCGGAAACGTATGGAAAGTTAGGGGGGGACGTGGCTTTAATTAAGTTTGAAAATAGGGATGTGAGCCTAATTTTCACTTTAATATAATATATTGGTCTTAGAAATAGCTATTTTACAAACGACCTCGGATTTCGACGAAATCACTTTTGTTGGAACCGGAATGTCGAATTATTGCTAAGTTTAATTTTCCAGAATTTTTTGAATTAATATGTGAGCGTGGCAAAGGAAAATGTGTTTTGACTGTGTAAGTTAAATTTAATCGACTTGAAAATGGCTATTTTTCAAACGATCTCAGAATTCGACGAAATTAGTCTCGTTAGAACCGTATCGTGAAAACATAACTAGAAATAATTTTTCTGTAATTTTTAGAGGTCGTATGTGGCCCCGGTAATTTAAAATGTACGTTTGAATTTAATAATTAAATGATTTTTAATTAAATTTAAAGAAAAACATATCGTAATAGCCGAATTGGGTTACGAAACTTATTTCATTGTGTCCGGGACGGGGGTTATTAGCTGGGGGCGACACTCGTTGGGTTTCGTTTGGAGTTCATAGCGATAAATAAATTAAATTGAAATTAAATAGAATTAAAATAAAATTGGAAATACCAATACAGTATAAATACGCTGTATAATACGCTATCACCCTAATTCCTCTTTCAGGAAGCCGCCGCCTTTACTCAAACTAATGGTCGCGATGTTCCAGATTTAATCCTTCAATTTCTTACAAATGGTTTCGAATCAATTCAGGAAATCAGAACGAAGAATGTAAGATTAGTTTGCTCGTCACAATCATACGGATAAGATCTTTATTAGTGCCCTAAATGTCGAGTAATTTGTGCTTAAAGTCACGGTTTTTGGAGCAGTAATTGAGGCGCCACGTGGGTGCGAGCCGGCGGTGGTTGGGGGCGAACGTCGGCAGCGAGATGACCTTCGTCGTGGCGGAGATGGATTGGGGTCCGAACCCCTGGGGTGGCGATGGCTTTTGGCCCTAGTATGCGAGCTTTGGGTTTCTCGTGAAGACCTGGAAACGTGAATACGAAGGAGGAAGAAGGCACAACTTGTTTTAATTAAGGGTAAATGATGGAATAAATTAATTAAATTATATAATTAATTATCTATTAAAGAAATTATCGTATCTCATTCAAATCTCAACGAAATTCAGAAATTCTAGTTGCGTTGGAATCGTATGAACAAGATCTACATGGTGGTGCAGACTAGGACCGAAACAGAACAAATCAAAATTTAGGATATTTCAGATCTGAATTAAATAGCGGTGAGAAATCCTATTTTATGAATAATTATAATTCGATTATTGTTTTCGCCTTTAAAATCTCTATACTTATGTTGATGATTCAGATCTGCAGTTTAGAATCCATTTATTTAATTATGGTTGTTTGTGGTTAACATTCATTGTGGTTCATACGATCAAAATCTCACCCTTATTGAGATTTATATATATACGTTTGGTTCCTTAGATGTGTGGATTCAAATTTAACACTTGAGTGAATTAGATATAGTTAAACAAAATTGACCATTTTGTTTATTTGATTTGTTGGGAAAATTTCATTGTCATTCTGTTGAATTTAAATAGAACAGAATTACCACTTTTGTTTATAATGAAGAATCATAATGAAACTCACATTTTTTGTCACATTTTTTGTCAACACTTGTGTAAATAAAAGGATCACATTTTTTTGTCAACACTTGTGTAAATAAAAGGATCACATTAAGGATCACATTTTTTGTCAAAACTTGTGTAAATAAAAAGAATCACATTCTGTCAACACTTGTGTAAATAAAAGAATCACATTTTTGTCAACACTTGTGTAAATGAAAAAGAATAAATAGAAAGAAATATTTTTGTCACTGTTAAAAATATGATCAGTGAATATAATAACATTTTTTGTTAAAAAAATGATCAGTGAATATAATAACATTTTTTGTTAAAAGAATGATTAGTGAATATAATGACATTTTTGGTTAAAAGTATGATTAGTGAAATTTAAAATAACATTTTTATATAAATGTCATATTTTGTTTACATAGAGTGAATTGAACAAATTTATCATATTTTGTTTACATAGAGTGAATTGAACAAATTTATCATATTTTGTTTACATAGAATGAATTGAACAAAATCCTCATATTTTGTTTACATAGAGTGAATTGAACAAATTATCATATTTTGTTTACATAGAATGAACAAAATTCTCATTTTGACTTACATTATAGAGATTTGATCAAATTTCCCATTTTGATTACATTATAAAGATTTGATCAAAATTCATTTTTGTTTGCATTGAAAAGGACAAGACAAAACTCACATTTTTGTTAATGAGATTACAAAGACAAAAATCAACATTTTTGTTAGTGAAAAGAGTTAAAACAAAAATCAACATTTTTGTTAGTAAAATAGAATTAACATATTTGTCAAATATGATTAGTAGAATAGAGTTAACATATTTTGTCAAATATAATTAGTAAAATAGATTTAACATATTTGTTAAAAGGAAAAGATTAACAAACTTATCATATTTGTTAAAATAAAGAAGATCAACAAACTTATCACATTTTGTTACATTAGAAAAGATTTAACGAAATTCTCATTTTATTTACAATAGAAAAGATTAGACAAAATCAACATATTTTGTTAATGAAGTTATTTTGGACAAAATCAACATATTTTGTTAATGAAGTTATAAAGAACAAAATTCATATTTTGATTTCATAAAAAGGAAAAGAACTTATTTTGTTTCACATAAAAAGAATTAGAGAAAAGTCATTATTTTGTTCCACATAAAAAGAATTAGAGAAAAGTCATTATTTTGTTTCACATAAAAAGAATTAGAGAAAAGTCATTATTTTGTTTCACATAAAAAGAATTAGAGAAAAGGCATTATTTTGTTTCACATAAAAAGAATTAGAGAAAAGTCATTATTTTGTTTCACATAAAAAAAGAATTAGAGAAAAGTCATTATTTTGTTTCACATAAAAAGAATTAGAGAAAAGTCATTATTTTGTTCCACATAAAAAGAATTAGAGAAAAGTCTTCATTTTGTTTGCATAAAAAGAATAAGAACAAAATATTCATTTTGTTAGAATTAAAAGAATAAACAAAATATTCATTTTGCTTGCATTTAAAAGAATAAACAAAATATTCATTTTGTTTGCATTAGAAGTTATGAAACAAAATTCTCATTTTGTTTGCATTGGAAGTTAATAAACAAAATCATCATATTTGTTTACATTAAAAAGAAAAATTGAAAAATGTATACTTTTGTTTTCATTAAAAAGTTATGAGATGAAAATGCATCCTTTTATACATTAAAAAGTTATAATTGAGAATGTATATTTTTATACATTAAAAAGGAGAATGAGTTAGAAATGAACATTGTGTTTACATTAAAGGAATTAGAAAATTTTGTTATTTTATACATTAAAGAAGAGTTAGACAAAATGATCATATTTTGTCACATTTAAAAACAATGAAGTAAAATAATCATTTTATCATTAAAAATGAATGAGACCAAAAATATAGTTTTTGGTCAATAACGAAGAGTTAAGATTTTTATTTGTTAACAATAAAAGAATTGAAATATATGTCCGTGAGGTTGATGTGTTCAATTATAATGTTGAGTATATTCAAATTGAATACTACACTTCCATTTACAAGTTACCCGACTTGTTTATGTGATTGGGTCGATAATTTTTACACATCACCCAAGTGCACCAATAATTTATTGTTTGATTTGATTGCTGGATGAAACCCCACACGGGTGTTGGGATGACCCTACACTAGTCCCAATATTTAGTGTAGAATCCACTTTGGTTGATTATTTGGATGTGCGATAATTAATTATCATGATTGTTGATTTTATGCAATATTTGGATGTTGATTGAGTCGCATTCCAATAAAGAGTATTCTAGAAAAGAATATTTTAGAATATATTTTAGAAAAGAATATATTTTAGAAAAATATATTTTTATTGAAATGAACTAGAATAAAACATTAAATTCAGATTTAATGAAGTTTTCCAATTTGCTATTATTTAATTGAAGTTAAATTAAATAAATTGGATTTGGGTTTGTCGTGAATAGTGTCTTAAATAACACTGTTCTTAAAACCCATATGAAAAGAAAAATCTTTTAATTAAGATTTTTAAAGCATTCAATTATATTTGGTAATTGAAATAAGATGAAATGTGAGTTGGGTTTATTATGAACTGTGTTTTTAAGCGACATATGTTCTTTAACTCAACTGACAGTGAAAATATATGATTTGGAGTTTATAAATCTTTTATTAAGATTTAAATGAGAATTTTCCAACAGTAAAGAGTTCCAATTTAATATATATTAAATTTGAGTTGAATGGAACTCGAATTAATAATAACCGAGATAAGTTTCTATAGAAGAAGACCGATACTACAAATGGAATTTAAGAGGCTTTGCCGTTATTCCATTTTTATTATTGGTCGGATACAGAAATTTATAACGATTATATTTTGATTTGATTTCTGTGAAGATTCCATATTTTTATGGAAGATGATTTTGGGCTTACCGTGAACTATGTTTTAAATGACACTAGTTCTTTAGCCCAGTTAAGAATAAGATTTATTTCTTAAATCTAAATAATCATTGAATAATGATTTTGATATCTAAAACTAATTGGAGTTTTAATAAATCTTTAAAAGAAAGATTTAAGAATAAAGATAAAGAATTTATCTTTGATAAGAGTAATCTGAATATTTTATAAGAATATTCTGAATTGGAATGTGGCGTTGGATGTGATTTTATCGTACTTGATTTTTATTATAAAAATACGCGAGTTATTCGGAAAGACCGGGTTTAACCCATTTCGAATAATCACACGGCGATGAAGAGCCGAAGATGAAGACGGTGTTTGAAGACCGACGATCTTCACATCGAATGGATGTGTTGCTACTGATGCCCATGATTGGAGTAGCTACCTTGAAGGGGCTACAGTGGTTACCGTCCGGACTATTGTTGATTGTTCGGATTTGGCTTTCACTCAGACCCAGAGCATAAGTTTATAAATGGATGCGTGTCTGACATTGGATTTCGTTCCAGGCGAATTAAATTGATTATTACTAATGTATACCAGTTCGGTGGTGGAGAATTTATTCTCTGCTTAACACCCTGGTATATATTAATAGGGGTTGATCTTATGGTGTGAATTGTCAATGTGGCATGCCAAGATGAAGATGATCAAGGCTCTTGTTGAAAAGCAGACCTTGTGGTTATAGCGTGACTTCGCGAGCCTCACACCCCGGTATGAGTCAAAAACGGGAGACGGACCGTAGGGAGTGCACACGTTTCTTTCTAGCTAGAGTGATGTCAGGGACCTACCAGCGCTGACATTTTACTTATGTGGATGATGGATTTTAAGGCGCCTCGGATTTTTATAGGCCGTTAGTGGTCATATTATAGGTTCAAAGGAACCGGGAAACGTGTGTTCAGGCATAACTAATCCACTGCCCATAGGCGGGGACCGGCCCTACCGCATCCAAGGGTTCGCCAGAGTCCGAATCCTGAGGCATTTGCTAGAGTGTCTCGAAATCGGAGAGGATCTTGCCCCTAGCCTCAACTCATGATGGAAATCCAATTTCCAATACGACCTTGCGGTTTTGAATGTAGAACTAGTATGGCGACATGATATATGGTACCCATGCCGTCTAGGATTGATATTTATGATTGAAATGTTTTATTAAAACATATATACACACTAGTATTAAATCCGTCTTATCGTATCAAGCATCTCTTGACCATTATAAGGTAAAACCCTATCCTACGGTTTGCGTTGCATTGTGTGATGGGACTTGGGTCTTATAATGGTTTCATTTTTCTAAAAAGCATTGCGTTGTTTAACGATTTACTTTATTTTATGCACTGGCAATCCAATGGAGTAAACCCGTTCCGCGTTAGCGGCGTGGTCCTGTGATTAGCCTTCTTACTATATAAGTTTAGTTAAGATTTCTCATACCAGTCCCATGACTGACCTGTAGTTTGTTTCACTGGCAAACTCGGGTGCCCTTATTTTTCACACGGGCAGTCGAGTAGCTCTTTGCAGATATATTTACAGGATCTTGGTCTCCAGCTGAAGTGATATTCGAGAAGCTCTATACCCGTTTATTTCTTTTCAGTTGAATATTTGTATTATTTTTCCGCTGCTAATTAAATGTAATTTAAATCTATGATATTGTATTTCAAATGTAATAAGTTTATACTCTGTTATATTCTTGTACTCTGATGTATTGTTGTAATCAGCAATAAAATGTTCTTCAGTTTGTGTTCTACTGTGTATTGTTCTCAAGGCAATCCAGGCTTTCCTTTACTGGGAAGTTCGGGTCGTCACAGTTGGTATCAGAGCTTTAGTTTACAGAGCTTGAGAACAAGACACATTAGAACCAAACGAAAAAATTCATCAGAGATTGGATTAGTAACATCCAATAAGAATAACTCGTTAGAGATAGGATCAGTAGTATCCTAGAACGAGTGTGAAGAGTATTATTTTCTTAAAAATAAAAAAAACAATTAGTTTTGAAAATTTTATCTTAAATTACGTATTTGAGTATATTATATTTTAATGTGGACAATCGAGTATATAAGATTTCGAATATACGAGTAATTAACGTATATTCGAAGTTTTAATATACTGGATAGATATAGAATCACACTCTAGTCGCCCGGAGATAATTCTAATGATGGGGCCCCATCATCAGTATTTATGTTCGAGTTTTGAAAGTGGGATTTCTATATATTTCCACTGACTGGTATGAGAACCAACACTTAGTTAGGACACATTGCTGTGATTTGCACTAAAATATGATTTTTGACTATATATAAAAGTTATATATGTTTGCAAAGTTAATCACCCAATTGATTGCTGGTCGTGATGTTTGATTATTAGTTTAACTAATAAAATATTAGAATGATAAATAATTAAAACAATAAATATAAATTTAACTGAGTTAGTTAATTAAACAACATTTAGCTACATTCCTTTTCGAGGACGAAAAGATTTTAAGTGGGGGAGACTGTAACAACCCGGAATTTTGGGGCCAATTTAAAATTTTTATTTTAGAAATTATAATGGATTTTAATATTTAAAATAATTTATTTTAAATAATAACGACTAAAAATTTATTTTATAACGAATAAATTTAATTTAATTATAAAAGGAGTTTAAAACAGCGCTGCAGTTTCAAAATTTGAATTTGAACTTTGACTGACTGTACAGGATTTATTTTAAATCAGAATTGAACGAAACCAGAAATATTTAAATCTGTTTAACCATATCTTTCTAACGAATCTGAAAAACTGAAATTTCATCGCAGAAATCAAAAGTTATGCCCAGTTCAAAATTTAGAAAAGTCGCTGTAGAATTTATTTATATTTTAATATAATATATTGGCCTTAGAAATAGCTATTTTACAAACGACCTCGGATTTCGACGAAACCACTTTTGTTGGAACCGGAATGTCGAATTATTGCTAAGTTTAATTTTCCAGAATTTTTCGAATTAATATGTGAGCGTGGCAAAGGAAAATGTGTTTTGACTGTGTAAGTTAAATTTAATCGACTTGAAAATGGCTATTTTTCAAACGATCTCAGAATTCGATGAAATTAGTCTCGTTAGAACCGTATCGTGAAAACATAACTAGAAATAATTTTTCTGTAATTTTTAGAGGTCGTATGTGGCCCCGGTAATTTAAAATGTACGTTTGAATTTAATAATTAAATGATTTTTAATTAAATTTAAAGAAAAACATATCGTAACAGCCGAATTGGGTTACGAAACTTATTTCATTGTGTCCGGGACGGGGGTTATTAGCTGGGGGCGACACTCGTTGGGTTTCGTTTGGAGTTCATAGTGATAAATAAATTAAATTGAAATTAAATAGAATTAAAATAAAATTGGAAATACCAATACAGTATAAATACGCTGTATAATACGCTATCACCCTAATTCCTCTTTCAGGAAGCCGCCGCCTTTACTCAAACTAATGGCCGCGATGTTCCAGATTTAATCCTTCAATTTCTTACAAATGGTTTCGAATCAATTCAGGAAATCAGAACGAAGAATGTAAGATTAGTTTGCTCGTCACAATCACACGGATAAGATCTTTATTAGTGCCCTAAATGTCGAGTAATTTGTGCTTAAAGTCACGGTTTTTGGAGCAGTAATTGAGGCGCCACGTGGGTGCGAGCCGGCGGTGGTTGGGGGCGAACGTCGGCAGCGAGATGACCTTCGTCGTGGCGGAGATGGATTGGGGTCCGAACCCCTGGGGTGGCGATGGCTTTTGGCCCTAGTATGCGAGCTTTGGGTTTCTCGTGAAGACCTGGAAACGTGAATACGAAGGAGGAAGAAGGCACAACTTGTTTTAATTAAGGGTAAATGATGGAATAAATTAATTAAATTATATAATTAATTATCTATTAAAGAAATTATCGTATCTCATTCAAATCTCAACGAAATTCAGAAATTCAAGTTGCGTTGGAATCGTATGAACAAGATCTACATGGTGGTGCAGACTAGGACCGAAACAGAACAAATCAAAATTTAGGATATTTCAGATCTGAATTAAATAGCGGTGAGAAATCCTATTTTATGAATAATTATAATTCGATTATTGTTTTCGCCTTTAAAATCTCTATACTTATGTTGATGATTCAGATCTGCAGTTTAGAATCCATTTATTTAATTATGGTTGTTTGTGGTTAACATTCATTGTGGTTCATACGATCAAAATCTCACCCTTATTGAGATTTATATATATACGTTTGGTTCCTTAGATGTGTGGATTCAAATTTAACACTTGAGTGAATTAGATATAGTTAAACAAAATTGACCATTTTGTTTATTTGATTTGTTGGGAAAATTTCATTGTCATTCTGTTGAATTTAAATAGAACAGAATTACCACTTTTGTTTATAATGAAGAATCATAATGAAACTCACATTTTTTGTCACATTTTTTGTCAACACTTGTGTAAATAAAAGGATCACATTTTTTTGTCAACACTTGTGTAAATAAAAGGATCACATTAAGGATCACATTTTTTGTCAACACTTGTGTAAATAAAAAGAATCACATTCTGTCAACACTTGTGTAAATAAAAGAATCACATTTTTGTCAACACTTGTGTAAATGAAAAAGAATAAATAGAAAGAAATATTTTTGTCACTGTTAAAAATATGATCAGTGAATATAATAGCATTTTTTGTTAAAATAATGATCAGTGAATATAATAACATTTTTTGTTAAAAGAATGATTAGTGAATATAATGACATTTTTTGTTAAAAGTATGATTAGTGAAATTTAAAATAACATTTTTATATAAATGTCATATTTTGTTTACATAGAGTGAATTGAACAAATTTATCATATTTTGTTTACATAGAATGAATTGAACAAAATCCTCATATTTTGTTTACATAGAGTGAATTGAACAAATTATCATATTTTGTTTACATAGAATGAACAAAATTCTCATTTTGACTACATTATAGAGATTTGATCAAATTTCCCATTTTGATTACATTATAAAGATTTGATCAAAATTCATTTTTGTTTGCATTGAAAAGGACAAGACAAAACTCACATTTTTGTTAATGAGATTACAAAGACAAAAATCAACATTTTTTTTAGTGAAAAGAGTTAAAACAAAAATCAACATTTTTGTTAGTAAAATAGAATTAACATATTTGTCAAATATGATTAGTAGAATAGAGTTAACATATTTTGTCAAATATAATTAGTAAAATAGATTTAACATATTTGTTAAAAGGAAAAGATTAACAAACTTGTCATATTTGTTAAAATAAAGAAGATCAACAAACTTATCACATTTTGTTACATTAGAAAAGATTTAACGAAATTCTCATTTTATTTACAATAGAAAAGATTAGACAAAATCAACATATTTTGTTAATGAAGTTATTTTGGACAAAATCAACATATTTTGTTAATGAAGTTATAAAGAACAAAATTCATATTTTGATTTCATAAAAAGGAAAAGAACTTATTTTGTTTCACATAAAAAGAATTAGAGAAAAGTCATTATTTTGTTCCACATAAAAAGAATTAGAGAAAAGTCATTATTTTGTTTCACATAAAAAGAATTAGAGAAAAGTCATTATTTTGTTTCACATAAAAAGAATTAGAGAAAAGTCATTATTTTGTTTCACATAAAAAACAATTAGAGAAAAGTCATTATTTTGTTTCACATAAAAAGAATTAGAGAAAAGTCATTATTTTGTTCCACATAAAAAGAATTAGAGAAAAGTCTTCATTTTGTTTGCATAAAAAGAATAAGAACAAAATATTCATTTTGTTAGAATTAAAAGAATAAACAAAATATTCATTTTGCTTGCATTTAAAAGAATAAACAAAATATTCATTTTGTTTGCATTAGAAGTTATGAAACAAAATTCTCATTTTGTTTGCATTGGAAGTTAATAAACAAAATCATCATATTTGTTTACATTAAAAAGAAGAATTGAAAAATGTATACTTTTGTTTTCATTAAAAAGTTATGAGATGAAAATGCATCCTTTTATACATTAAAAAGTTATAATTGAGAATGTATATTTTTATACATTAAAAAGGAGAATGAGTTAGAAATGAACATTGTGTTTACATTAAAGGAATTAGAAAATTTTGTTATTTTATACATTAAAGAAGAGTTAGACAAAATGATCATATTTTGTCACATTTAAAAAGAATGAAGTAAAATAATCATTTTATCATTAAAAATGAATGAGACCAAAAATATAGTTTTTGGTCAATAACGAAGAGTTAAGATTTTTATTTGTTAACAATAAATGAATTGAAATATATGTCCGTGAGGTTGATGTGTTCAATTATAATGTTGAGTATATTCAAATTGAATACTACACTTCCATTTACAAGTTACCCGACTTGTTTATGTGATTGGGTCGATAATTTTTACACATCGCCCAAGTGCACCAATAATTTATTATTTGATTTGATTGCTCGACGAAACCCCACACGGGTGTTGGGATGACCCTACACTAGTCCCAATATTTAGTGTAGAATCCACTTTGGTTGATTATTTGGATGTGCGATAATTAATTATCATGATTGTTGATTTTATGCAATATTTGGATGTTGATTGAGTCGCATTCCAATAAAGAGTATTCTAGAAAAGAATATTTTAGAATATATTTTAGAAAAGAATATATTTCAGAAAAATATATTTTTATTGAAATGAACTAGAATAAAACATTAAATTCAGATTTAATGAAGTTTTCCAATTTGCTTTTATTTAATTGAAGTTAAATTAAATAAATTGGATTTGGGTTTGTCGTGAATAGTGTCTTAAATAACACTGTTCTTAAAACCCATATGAAAAGAAAAATCTTTTAATTAAGATTTTTAAAGCATTCAATTATATTTGGTAATTGAAATAAGATGAAATGTGAGTTGGGTTTATTGTGAACTGTGTTTTTAAGCGACATATGTTCTTTAACTCAACTGACAGTGAAAATATATGATTTGGAGTTTATAAATCTTTTATTAAGATTTAAATGAGAATTTTCCAACAGTAAAGAGTTCCAATTTAATATATATTAAATTTGAGTTGAATGGAACTCGAATTAATAATAACCGAGATAAGTTTCTGTAGAAGAAGACCGATACTACAAATGGAATTTAAGAGGCTTTGTCGTTATTCCATTTTTATTATTGGTCGGATACAGAAATTTATAACGATTATATTTTGATTTGATTTCTGTGAAGATTCCATATTTTTATGGAAAATGATTTTGGGCTTACCGTGAACTATGTTTTAAATGACACTAGTTCTTTAGCCCAGTTAAGAATAAGATTTATTTCTTAAATCTAAATAATCATTGAATAATGATTTTGATATCTAAAACTAATTGGAGTTTTAATAAATCTTTAAAAGAAAGATTTAAGAATAAAGATAAAGAATTTATCTTTGATAAGAGTTATCTGAATATTTTATAAGAATATTCTGAATTGGAATGTGGCGTTGGATGTGATTTTATCGTACTTGATTTTTATTATAAAAATACGCGAGTTATTCAGAAAGACCGGGTTTAACTCATTTCGAATAATCACACGGCGATGAAGAGCCGAAGATGAAGACGGTGTTTGAAGACCGACGATCTTCACATCGAATGGATGTGTTGCTACTGATGCCCATGATTGGAGTAGCTACCTTGAAGGGGCTACAGTGGTTACCGTCCGGACTATTGTTGATTGTTCGGATTTGGCTTTCGCTCAGACCCAGAGCATAAGTTTATAAATGGATGCGTGTCTGACATTGGATTTCGTTCCAGGCGAATTAAATTGATTATTATTAATGTATACCAGTTCGGTGGTGGAGAATTTATTCTCTGCTTAACACCCTGGTATATATTAATAGGGGTTGATCGTATGGCGTGAATTGTCAATGTGGCACGCCAAGATGAAGATGATCAAGGCTCTTGTTGAAAAGCAGGCCTTGTGGTTATAGCGTGACTTCGCGAGCCTCACACCCCGGTATGAGTCAAAAACGGGAGACGGACCGTAGGGAGTGCACACGTTTCTTTCTAGCTAGAGTGATGTCAGGGACCTACCAGCGCTGACATTTTACTTATGTGGATGATGGATTTTGAGGCGCCTCGGATTTTTATAGGCCGTTAGTGGTCATATTATAGGTTCAAAGGAACCGGGAAACGTGTGTTCAGGCATAACTAATCCACTGCCTATAGGCGGGGACCGGCCCTACCGCATCCAAGGGTTCGCCAGAGTCCGAATCCTGAGGCATTTGCTAGAGTGTCTCGAAATCGGAGAGGATCTTGCCCCTAGCCTCGACTCATGATGGAAATCCAATTTCCAATACGACCTTGCGGTTTTGAATGTAGAACTAGTATGGCGACATGATATATGGTACCCATGCCGTCTAGGATTGATATTTATGATTGAAATGTTTTATTAAAACATATATACACACTAGTATTAAATCCGTCTTATCGTATCAAGCATCTCTTGACCATTATAAGGTAAAACCCTATCCTCCGGTTTGCGTTGCATTGTGTGATGGGACTTGGGTCTTATAATGGTTTCATTTTTCTAAAAAGCATTGCATTGTTTAACGATTTACTTTATTTTATGCACTGGCAATCCAATGGAGTAAACCCGTTCCGCGTTAGCGGCGTGGTCCTGTGATTAGCCTTCTTACTAGATAAGTTTAGTTAAGATTTCTCATACCAGTCCCATGACTGACCTGTAGTTTGTTTCACTGGCAAACTCGGGTGCCCTTATTTTTCACACGGGCAGTCGAGTAGCTCTTTGCTGATATATTTACCGGATCCTGGTCTCCAGCTGAAGTGATATTCGGGAAGCTCTGTACCCGTTTATTTCTGTTCAGTTGAATATTTGTATTATTTTTCCGCTGCTAATTAAATGTAATTTAAATCTCTGATATTGTATTTCAAATGTAATAAGTTTATACTCCGTTATATTCTTGTACTCTGATGTATTGTTGTAATCAGCAATAAAATGTTCTTCAGTTTGTGTTCTACTGTGTATTATTCTCAAGGCAATCCAGGCTTTCCTTTACTGGGAAGTTCGGGTCGTCACATTCCCCATATCAATACTTATTCAATTTCAAAGGATTTTGTTGCTCACTGGTAAAGGCTAAAAATTTAGATAAAGTGTGCTGAGTTTGACCCCTATCAATGCCTTATTTTTTTTCTAGAAAGGAAATATGGACATTGCATATCTTCTTCCTTTGACATGATGAATATATGAACATTAGCGATATATTCTATATACATATGTATATTCATGTTTATGTATATATATATATGCACTTATAAAAATATTGGGAATTGAGCATATTTTCTCATGGAAAACAAGTCGAATCATTCATGGTCTCCTATCTTTCTTTCCGTATACATGAATATTCAATAATATATCATCATCAAAAAAGAACTAAATCGTTAATCTCAAATAAATTCCTTCTAATCTGTATATCACATCTTGATCTGCACAATTGGTGATTAACATATGTTTAAGATTGGAAGAAGGAGACCTTAAATTAAAACTTCAAATCTGTCATCATGAAGATAGTATTTCTTTTTTGTAAAGATAATATATATGGAAATTTTATCAAGGCTATGTGTTCATGTAGAGAGGAGATTCCATCCCCTACGTATACCCATTTTATTTATTATAAAGCTTTGTATAATTTCCGTTTCTCTTCCATTAATAAAGTTATGCCCTTGTTTTTCTTTATTTTTGTCTTGTATTTCCATGTGTAGTTGTGTTATCTAATCAATTAGGTTTGCTAAAACATGATTTATATTTCATTTTCTTTTCTTGTTAGTGATTGATCGTTCAATTAGTTTTGACAATAATCCTAAGCTTAATCTACTTTCCGCATGTTAATGCTGTTCAGCAATTTTGTTTTTTAATTCCAGTATTTGTTTGATTGTACATTTCATCTCCTATTTGCTTTTATTTACATATGGATAATTGTAAATTAGTTTTTGACTCAATTGGTTTTGTTTCAAAATAAATTACAATTTCAATTTTCCCCAGCATCTAAACTTTTTATAACTTTACTAAATTTTAAAATTAATTTTTTATTAACTTTTAGATCATATCCCTGTGTTTGACCTACGTATTACACGCCTGTTCGCTTGCAGTAATTAAAAAGGAGCGAACAATTATTGTCTATCACATGGAGAGCGTTATGTACACCAATCTCAACAAATGTACCGATACCCTTTTCTCGATACATTTTGACCAAGGACTTTTAAGGAGTTTTCATTTTTATCTACATCGATTTAATGCCCATGTTTACGACACATTAATAACTTCAATCAATAAAACACTAAGTATATATAAATGTAATTAGTTCATTATTTATGATATAACAATGCATAATATATGATAAAACCAAAAGCATTGCTTAGTGTGATATTTTTACATAAAAAATCATTAGGCACACCTTTAGCTCAATCAAACTGCCATTAAAATTTGGAGCCAATTTTGGAACTTTATCCCTGTGCTTTCAATTAATTTTCCTTAAATAATTTAAGATATTTCCTTATTGCATGGGCCTGTATGTTATCTTTGGTATCCACTTTTCCAATCAGAATCCCCTCTTCATTGGTAATTTGCCTTATCAAGTGGTTTCTATGGAAGTTGTGTCTTGACTTCTTGTTTTCTCGTGGTTTCCTAGAATTATGCATTTCCATGTTATTGTCAAAATGCACTAGCATCAGACCTTCTTAGGTTGAGATCACTCCTAGTCCCCTAATGAATTTGTGAATCAACACTACTTCTTTTACTGGATCTTTCTTATTTATCATTTATGTACTTAGCCTTTAGGTAGAATCAACCATAACTTATTGTTTGAATTTTTTTCAACTAATGGCTCTACTGTTATGGGTAAAAAGACAAAATTCATTTATTATTATCAATATCACCATGGAAATTTAAGTCTAGATACCTTTTCATAAAGAGTTCGTCCTTTTCTAAATCAATAAAAACTTAACTTCCTAAGGATGACCCTTTACCGACATCTATTGTATTTCTCTTGGATTTATTTGGCATCAACTTACTACGCTTAGTGCAAACCCAGCCTTGTACATAGCAAAGCATACATAATCGCATAACAAAGCATACATAATCGATCATATCATCGAAGCTAATGATTCCTACTAATGTGCTGCCTTTCCTCATATGTAGATGGAGAGTTCTTCTTAGAAAGAACAATTCTTCGTCACATCAAAAATGTTCATTCTTTGAATTCTCCATAATACAATATGGTATATATGTATACAAATTAGAATAATCCTGTTGGCCACTTTAATCTATCAGTATGAATCTATATACCCACTATACATGTGTGACATCTCTAATTTTTAATGCACATTAATCCATATATTTAGTTAGGAAATAATTGAATGAATATCATTAGAGAATATAAGGATACGGGTAATGTGCATAATTTCCATACAAATATGAAATTTAAATTTCAATTTTCAAATTTCAAATGGAAAAATGGTTTCAACAGAAAGGAATTCAAGTATTTAATTACATAGGATGGAAATAAGAGAATAAAAATAAGACATATAATTTATTTCCCTAATACTCTCTCCATATTAATTCGACGGTTCGTTCTTAAAAAATGAAAACAAAAAGACAAAAACACAAAGATTAGAGAAACTCCATTAAAGAAGAAGGAAAGGATGAAATCCTAAGTGGAAAAACTAATGTAATTATCTTTGCACAAGATCAAACTAAGATGAATGATATTTTCATTTCTTTTTTTGTATGTTTCTGAGTCCCATATTTGTGAAAATACCATAACACCCCGTTGAGGTTTATAATGCATATGCTTTTGATAAGAATTTGGACATGTTATGGTTATCATTAGTTTTTTTATGTAATTTCCTTAAGCGACATTAGTATAAATCCATGTTTTTTAGTCTTCAATTGCCTTAGTTTTTTTTGTTTAATATTTGAAATGACATTCTGGAGATGCATTTTTTATTTTTTATTTTTTTCAAACCATAGTTAGAAAATGGATAATTCTGGGTTTTTTATTACTTAAAATATGGAAAATAATTATTTCATTTCAAAATTTTATATGATTCCGAAAAGGAAGATTCTGATTTTTGGGGATATTTTGTAGGATTTTTTCCAAGTAATTTCGAGCCAAAATAAATTATTTTATTCAAAAGGGTTTTCAAGAGCAAAACTGTAGCGAACGGGAAAATTCGATGCATGAATTTTGACATTTAACACAAACCATGTCAAAACTCGAGTACCGAATATCCAGAAAGCTAGAAGAAAGAAATTGGAGGATGAGAAAAGGTAAGAAAGAACTATTAGAATAGAAGAATAAGAAGACAACACCGAATCAGAATCTCACATCGCAGCGGACAAAATATAACATAGAAATAAATCTTTATAAAGATTTGAATAAATATACTTACATGCATCAGAGTACAGCAGACAAATTTGGACAGCTATGATATCCTGTCCTTATATAATACACATCGGAATAAATATTAATACATATGGACTCCTCCAGCTCGTCTTTGAACTTCACCACTTCCGATAACCTGAACTTGTAACTCGGACTGACCCGAGACATTACAAACGCCACGGATCAGTCTGGTGAACCAGCGTGAGTAAAACCCACTAAGTTATAGATAACATTCATATTGCTTAACTTTGAAACCATTTGAAAGAAAAGGTAATAGTAAGGCCAGTCCACACATAAACACGAACGGTTTTTACCTTACTATAACCAAACCGTTTTTGAAATCAATAATAGCCTGATATTATAATAGTGATGTAAATCAAGTAAATAACCAAGTAGTAGAACGCTTGCATCTCACGCTCTACATATACAATATATAATCAAAAACCACGGGCTCTTATTGTAGTTTGGATCCCAACTAGACAAGGTATGGGATCACCTTCCGATTAGTGTAATCTAGAGGGTATACACTGGGATTCAACAAGAACGTCTTGCAACCCAGCCACACATGACCGCCCATTCATTTAGCTTGAGTGTAGCGAATATATTGTCACCCTTTACAGCTGCGCAGCTACCGTTTTCTCGGGAGATACAAAAATGAAAAGAAGTAACAAAATGAATATTCTCTAAATTGGTGATAATACACCCTGCTTGGTGATGACCCACCTAGCCATGATGCCTGCCCGATTTCTGTCCTTTCCCGGTTGATGAGGCTTGAGGCTACGTTTATCTTTTAGAACATCTAGCCACCATTTACTTTTGAATCTCCCAACGTTCATACACGTCATCCAGGAATAGGATGAACCGAAGGCACCCTCCTACTGCATCCTTATATAGGAATCACCCCTAGGATCAATAGCGAGTAGTCCTTGCAATCCGCAGATTTCAATAACGACAGAATCACTAGTCAAAACCCTCTTCGGGAGCGACCCTGAGAAATTCAACGATTAGTTCTTCCACTCATGAAGATCAACGGTCTTCAGTGCTCCATCTTCAATCAGCACCTTCCACGATTTCGTATTTATTGGTCGGAATGGTTTTCGAATATAAATTCGATCCCGGTCTTTTCGTACCAACAATCGTATTGGCCAAATTTGATAGTCGGTTATTTAACTATCAAAATAAACAATTGTTAATTAGATTTCTAAATCTCCCAATATTTGAAATACCGCCCTTCCCCTTCAATTTATTCAACTTATAATTCTCGAATTATAGTTTATAATCTTCTTTACGAAAATACTAATTTTAACTCCCTAAACTACTCTCTTTTCTAAACTAATATCATCCTTGGATAATCAAGAAGTCGTTACAAGTTGGGGTATTTTTTTACCTCTCAGAACTTGAGACGACAACATTCTTATCTTCGGAATAGATAAAAGTTTATCAACAAAATCCCATTCTGACACTTTTCCTAACACTTCTATTTATTTTAGAATCCTTTTTAAATAACCACCTTTCTGATGCTTTGTTCAAATAAACTTCTTTTCATACTACCTATCCTTAGATATTATCGTTAATTCTTCACTTTAATAATCAATTTCCATCCACTTAAGCTTCCGTTCCCTACCAACTCATATTAAATCTTGTTTGAAACTTTCTTTTTGTAGAATCCCTTTCATGGAATGAATCCAAAATCTAACTCATATAAATATGAGTTAGACTTATTAAAAATCCTTTTTAATTATAAACAAGGTCTTAAGACCATCTTTGACTTTATTAATCGAGTTTTCGATTTACAGATCATTTTCTTAGTTTTAGGTAACCCCAATTCTTTTTTATTAAACAACTTGCTTCATCATTAACTATTAATAAAATAGTTAATCTTTACTTAAAGGTTATTTTAAAATAATAATTAACTTTAATAATAATTAACAATCCAATAATTGTTTTTAATAATCTATCCTCGTTCAAATGGTTTACTTAGTCATCTCAAAACAAGATTAATTCATTAACTAATTTCAATTAGTCCTTTCTTTTAAATTGATTTATGAAATCAGTTTAAATAATTTAATTAAATGTTATTAATAATCTAATTAAATTAAATAATCGTAATTAATTGTTATTTGAAACAATTAATCTCATTTTTAACCATTTAGTTAATCTCTACTTAGTTGCTTATAAAATGGAAAAAACTTGGATAATAAATAATAACATTTATTCTCTTTAATAAACTCTCGTTAAAAATAATCTATATAAAATAGATTTCCAAACCGTCTTTAGATATAAACCAATTTTATAACCTTCTTTCTATTTGATTTATCTGATGGTAAATGTAACGTCCAGATTTTTGAACGTTAATAACGAATATTTAAATCCGTTTTAAATATTCTTTTGGTAATATAAATGGATTTTATATCGAATTTATTATCAAAAAATGGAGTTCAAATTTATATATTTATAAATTAATTAAAACGAACTCGAAATGGCGTGGTAGTTCGTAATTTACGACTAGAACTTCAAATGAATATACAGAATCCGTTATAAGTCGGAATTCTGTGAAACAAGAAACGTTAGAATCAGTTTGATTATATTTTTCTAATAGAAGAGAACAATCGAGATCTCGTCTTACAGATTGCAAGTTATGTCCAAATCAAATATTGAAATAGTCGTTATAGAATCGTTTGTAAACCATAACGATAATTTAATATAATTAAATATTGGTTTCGAATCTGGACAAGATTTCTGAGACACAGTTATAATTTAATTTTTAGAATTTTACTGTAATTTTTAATTCGGGAAATAAGCAACTTTTTATTTGGAGTATTTTACACCCTGTATCAGCACATTAGAAATTTCACAGAATAAATTAACTTGTCTATTTTATTATATACTTACGATCGTGGCACACTACTGGGCGCGACGGTATTTTTATTTTTGTCGATAGGGGTTTGTAAACAGACGAAATTTTATACAACGAATACCCTTAATAAATATCTGATATAAGACAAACTATATATATATAAATAATTATAACACGCCATTGCCATTCCCTATTGTGTTCGATTGAAGAAATTAGACCATAACTCTAAGCCTAAAAACTAAGAAAATCTTTGAAAAAATTCCAAAACCATGTTCGCAGTACATGGTATTGTTTCATACGGTGTCCCCAATAAATATACATACTATTTTCTTCCCAGTTTCAAAACCAAAACTCAGCATGGAAATTATTAACTCAACCTATCCCATTCGAACGAAACCAACAACCTCTCCTATTATGTCGTCCATATATGTCTTCCCGCATATCAGAGGCTTTTGGGTGCTCAGTTGTTTCGGCAACAATGGATTTTGGAGTGTAGTGAGATCTGTACGGCGCCGAAGTTTTTGAGTTGGGGACGGCAGTGACCAGAAGCCGAGGAAGCTGCAGAGGTTATGGTGTTGAGTCGAAGTGATTGTTCAGCAAGAGGGGGATGGTCGGCCAGTGGTGCATCAGATCACGGCTAGGAGGAGATGGAGGGCGCAGTGATGTTTAATAATGATCAACTGATCTGTTTATTAAATGGAAAAGTAAACTGCCTTTACTTCGATAAATGACGAAGTTTATCTTATTTAAATTGATTTCTTCTTAAATGAAATCTATTCCAGAAGATAATCAATCATGAAACCAGTTTAGCTAATTCTAAAAGGGGTTTAAGAAGAGACTGAACAATATAACCAAAGTCGTTAATGAGAATTTAGCCAACGCAATATGTATCAACATAAATATTTATTTAAACTTGAATTGAGGTAAAAAGGGAAAGTGTTCTAGAATATAAGGTAAATTACTTATTGATTTATGTAAGGGAAGTGTTAAATGGATTTTAATGATAAAATGGTCTAGTTTGATAATATAATGTAACTGGTTTTGGACAAAGAATTAACAAATGGATTATCGCAATATAATCAGAATGGAAGGGTAAAAAGGGTTTTAAATAATGTACTTAATCAAAGATTAAGTAAAGATGTTATAAGTAAACGTATGGCTTATAAAACCATATATTAAGTAATTAATAAGATATAGTCGATATGTTTTGAGTACGAACTATTATCTATTCTAAGATAAGAACGTTGTCGGTCAAGGTCTGAGAGTAAATTAATACCCCAACTTGAACAGCTTCACTATTATCGATGAATAATATTAGTTTGTAGTGGCAAGGATGTTGAGATTAGTTTAATAATTCCATAAAGGAATATTACAACGATAGTTGTGTGATTTTGGAAATGTAAATAATATGTCCAAGGTAGGTAAACATAAATAAGACCATTGGGTTTTAAGGTAAATAATTTGACATGGTTGGGCGTATAAGGATTGGTAATTGATTACGTATAGTATATATCTATATTGTCCAAAGTAAAATTGATTCTACGATGTAAGATTAAGGAAATAGAAGGGTTTACGTAAATGTGGTGATATTTTCAAGTGAAGGAACCTAAAGAGGAGATTGGTAAGGGTCAAGAATATAGTTATCAAGCTATATAAATGAAGTCGATCTAAAATTGACGAGATAGTTCTAAAGATTTGACAAAGATGGTTATTTAAATAATAAAGACCTGAGCTGCCAATATACTTGACAATACTGTTTTGATATTGATAGTTAAAACACCGACTATCAATAAATTATTATTGGACCTTTTTGTGTTGTTTCGAAGAGACCGGGATGGGAACTAGACCCAAAACCACTTCGAATCAATGTAGCGTTCGAAACTAATCTGCAAGGATGAAGATGGAGCATTGAAGACCATGGATCTTCATAAAATGGAAGGAGTACTTAAAATATCTAGCTGATCCCTAGTGATATACTGTGATTCTGTCGTGGTTGAAATATGTGGATTGCAAGGACTTCTTGCTACTGATCTGTTGGGTGATTCCTCAGATGCGATAGGAGAGTGCCTTCGGTTCATCCTGTTCCTGGATGACTTGTATGGACGAGTGTTTGACGGAATTTCCTGAAAACTCACGTACATTGATTTTTACAAATATACCAAGTTTGGTGGCGGAGAAATTCTCTTGCTTAACACCCAGAGTGTATTTGTGGACGTCAATTAGTGAATTGAGGGACCTGATGATGTGGCATTCAGAGTAAATGAAGATATGATGTTATGAAATGATTAACGTAGCCTCTAGCCTCATCAACCTGGAAGTGACAGAAATTGGGCAGGCAGCATGGCTAGGTGGGTCATACCCAAGCAGGGTGTATTATCATCAATCTAGAAAAAATCCTTATTTTTTCTTCTTTTGATTCTGTATCTCCACGGATGGACAGTGGGCCCTTAAATCTGTCAGGTGATAATACATTCGCTACACTCAAGCTAAATGAGTGGGTGGTCATGTGTGGCCGGGTTGTAAGACGTTCTTGTTGAACCCTGGTGTATCTCCTCTAGAGGACACTGATCGGAAGGTGGTCCCATACCTTGTCTAGTTGGAATCCAATCTCCAATAAGCGCCTTTCGGTTTTTTATTTTATATTATATATGGAGCATGAGATGCAAGCGTTCCGCTAGATTACTATATATTTATGATTTGATAGACACTATCATAATATCACTGGATTTGATATATCAAAAAATGTTTTGGGTTATAGTAAGGTAAAAACCATCCGTATTTATGTGGGCTGGTCTTACTATTATCCTTTTATTTCAGAAAAGGATTTCCAAAGTTAAACAAGTTGTTTGCTATATGAATTCATCACTGAACGTATTCCAGACCGATCCGGGTAAATTTTGCTTTGCTTCAAAATGGCTCGTGTTAGACCGAGTATATTTATAGGTTAGATTTCGCTTGAAATTCCAGAGAAGGTGTCGAAGTCAAGATGTATTCCATATATACTGGTACTAGTTTATTCCGCTATGTGTATTGATTGATATGAATGTATACTCTGGTGTTGTAATACGCAGTTCCTTTGTAAAGTATGTTGATATATTATCTTTTGTTCGTTCCGCTATGAGACTCTGATCCTCTTATTCTTCTATTCTAATAGTTCTATCTTTTCTATCTCACCCTCTAACTTCTTTCCAATAGCTTTCTGAGTTTTCGATACTTGGATTTAGACACGGGTTGTGTTTGTGTCGAGATTCAAGCATCGAAAATTTCCGGGACGCTACAGGTGGTACCAAAGCACAAGGTTTGGTAATAAGCTCGGCTCTGTGGCGTAACTCAATAGAGATTGGGTTAGTAATACCCTAGATAGAGTTTGAGTGTATATATAAACTAGAGCCCGTATTTGTAACTTGAATATAAGTTATTTTTATATTGTTTTGACCCATTATATTTTATAAGAAGGTAAAGTTTATATTTTCTCAGATTATTATTTGTTTGAATTAAATTTAAAATTTATAGGAAGATGGAATAATTTCAATATGAAAGAAGAATTTCCAATGTGAAAGCTAAGGATTAAACAGAAATTCGACTTGAATTAAATGGAATTAATTCCAGTAATGAATTGAAATGGAATGATTTGGAATCAGTTTTATTATATGGTTGGAATATGTGAACACAAGTTGAATTGTATAATTGAAATATGGATTTGAATTGGATTTAAAACCAATGAATGAGTTGGGCTTGTTAAAAAGATATTTAAGGGTAATGAATTTGAATGGTATCCAAAGTTGATTAAATGGTATGAAATGGATAATTTGAGTATTGAACCATTGACCTGATTATAATGAATTTCAATAAGATAAGATAAGATAAGTGCAGAATTCTGAAGACTGTGGGGATGGTTTGGTTACACAGATCGGAAGTACAGATTGGGAAACGAAGAGCAGCTAGTTGATTTGCTGCGGAAACTGGAATTGAGTTGCCCGACAAATAAGTAAACCATAATATACTATTGGCTGGTGATTGATTTTACCCCTGAGTTAGGTAGCCATTTGGATTTGATTTCTTTTGGATTATTGGAGGCCCGAAGTGGCAGTTGTAGTCGTACCGATCAAACCATGCAGAGGAGGTGCTGGCGAAATTTTTCGGAAATATTCAAAACTTAGAATATCTAAAAGATTATTTTTAAAATAAGTGGATTCGGAGCGTTCTTCTTACCTTGTAATTTCGGGGACGAAATTTTTTTAAGGGGGAAGAATGTAACGTCCCGGATTTTTGAAAGTTAATAACGAATATTTAAATCCGTTTTAAATATTCTTTTGGTAATATAAATCGATTTTATATCGAATTTATTATCATAAAATGGAATTTGAATTTATATGTTCATAAATTAATTAAAACGAACTCGAAATGGCGTGGTAGTTCGCAATTTACGATTTGAACTTCAAATGAATGTACAGAATCCGTTATAAGTCGGAATTCTGTGAAACAAGAAACGTTAGAATCAGTTTGACTATATTTTTCTAATAGAAGAGAAAAATCGAGATCCTTACAGATTGTAAGTTATGTCCAAATCAAATATTGAAATAGTCGCTATAGAATCGTTTATAAACCATAACGATAATTTAATATAATTAAATATTGGTTTCGAATCTGGATAAGATTTCTGAGACGTAGTTATAATTAAATTTTGAGAATATTACTGTAATTTTTATTTTGGGAAATAAGCAAGTTTTTATTTGGAGTATTTTACACCCTGCATCAGCACATTAGAAATTTCACAGAATAAATTAACTTGTCCATTTTATTATATGTTTGCGATCGTGGCACACTACTGGGCGCGAACGGACTTAATTTTATACAGCGAATACCCTTAATAAATATTTGATATAAGATAAATTATATATATATATATAATTATAGCACGCCATTGCCATTCCCTATTGCGTTCGATTGAAGAAATTAGACCATAACTCTAAGCCGAAAAACTAAGAAAATCTTTGACAAAATTCCAAAACCATGTTCGCAGTACATGGTATTGTTTCAGACGTTGTCCCCTATAAATATACATACTATTTTCTTCCTAGTTTCAAAACCAAAACTCAGCATGGAAATTATTAACTCAACCTCTCCCATTCGAACGAAACCAGCAACCTCTCCTATTCTCTCCTCCATATATGTCTTCCCGCATAACAGAGGCTTTTGGGTGCTTGGTTGTTTCGGCAACAATGGGTTTTGGAGTGTATCAAGATCTGTATGGTGCCGGAGTTTTAGAGTTAGGGACGGCGGTGACCAGAAGTCGAGGAATCTGCGGAGGTTATGGTGGTGAGTCGAAGTGGTTGTTCAGCAAGAGGTGGATGGCCGGTTAGTGGTGCAACGGAACACGGCGAGGAGGAGATGGAGGGCGCAGTGATGACTGAAGTTTCCAGCTGTGGTAGTAGAAGGACGTGGGTTGTATTACGGGATTACAGGCTTCGGTCTTCACAATGTTTAAGAAAAATATAAAGTAATATAGGAGGATGGGCGCGGAGTTAAGGTGCTGTTATGTAGCAGGTGGATATATGTTTGGCGGGGTAGAAGGAGATTTTTAAATAGTGTTTGCGTGGAGACTGTGAGGTCATGTTGCATGAAAACATGGGTTGGTTTGGGAAAAGGGAGGTAAGCGGGTCTTCATTTCACAGATGGAGGTTTGGGGAGTTTTTTCCGGCAACTGGCGTTGGTGGGAGGACGGTGAAGCATGAAGAAGGGAAATTGGAAAATGGGTACGTGATGAAGTCTTTTGCTGGCGGATTGTATAGTTGAAATCGGTTTGATAAATAAGTGGGTGTAGAGGGTGTATGGAGTGCGTTATTTTCCGGACTGGTTCGTGCTTTCAAAAGGAGAAGAAGTTGGAGATGTAATATGCGGTAGGGGGAGGAATGGGTTGTTAGCAAAAAGAAGTGGGCTGGGGTTCTGTGTTCGTGGGCCCTAAGCCTACGGTTTCCTTTGAAAAAAAAGGGGAATACGAACAGAAAAAGGAAGGGCAGCGGGCCTTGTTGGGGAAGTTTTTGCAAAGGGTAAAATGTCTAGGCCATGGTTATGGAGAAGAAAGACTATGAAGAAGTGTGGACACATTGGAAGAAAACAAGGAATTTCGAAAATTGGATCTGAGATGGTGGACGCATTAAACTGCGAAATTAACAAAAGGGGTTTAAGGTAATATAAACGGTAATTTATAATTTATAATTTATAATTAGAATTAGCTAATTTATATATGAATTTACACATATACGTTGTAATAAGCATATCTCGTCCCTCCGTGAATAGAATCACGCAAAAACCGGACACGTTGGAATCGCAGAACAAAACACTACACTGTTGTGCTGATTCAAAAGGGAAGGGGAGCAGTCGCATTTTTCCATTGAATTCTAGACGCTGGTTTAAAATTAAACAAGGCAACGCGCGAACTGTCAATAGAAATAAGGTGAGTTAACTATCACACCTTCTGGAATCCTGTGATGTGATTAAATTCGTATAATTAAATTTAATCATTGATAATTGGTTGATTGGATGCCTTGGATTCCTATGGTTGATTTAATGGTTGTCGTTAATTATATTTCAGTCGTTTAAAATATTGAATTTAAATTACATGCTGTTATGAAATATTATAATAATCTGTGATGTAGGGGAGGACAGGTTGGAGGAATCAAACCAGAATCCTCAAATATTTAAATTGCTGTTTATTTCATATTATTTATGAACTGATTGAAACCCCGTTGACTTTAAACCCTGTTGGTTGTTAATTGTTGTGACTTGAATCAATATACGATACTGATTAAGGAATTGTCAGTGAATGGCCTGAAATTCATATTTTCATTTAAAATCGTTAATCTGCCATTAAACAGATTAAGGAGTTAAAATAACTGAAGTATGGTTTTAATTATTTTATAATGAAGCTTTAAAATCAAATCGATGATAAATGGGTTTTCTGTAAATATTATGAAATGACTTTATTATAGGAATTTCACGTTTTAATAAACGTATTAACCAAATGAAGCTGTAATTAACCTACGGGTTATTATTATGGAAAAATTATAAATAAACGACTAAGAAATATTATTAGACTAATTATAATAATCTAATAAGAAAAGTAACCAAAAATGATTAACGAGTTAACCGACGAGTTTATGTTGACCAAGTCAACTGTTTTTGATCGAAAATGTTTATTAATGAAGTGTTTGAAATTAATAAGTTTTAAATGTTTTATTTATGTTTAATAGTGATCAACTGATCTGTTTATTAAATGGAAAAGTAAACTGCCTTTACTTCGATAAATGACGAAGTTAATCTTATTTAAATTGATTTCTTCTTAAATAAAATGTATTTAAGAAGATAATCAAGCATGAAACCAGTTTAGCTAATTCTAAAAGTGGTTTAAGAAGAGATTGAACAATATAACCAAAGTCGTTAATGAGAATTTAGCCAACGCGATTAAGTATCAAGTTAAATATTTATTTAAACTTGAATTGAGGAAAAAAGAGAAAGTGTTCCCGAATGTAAGGTAAATTACTTATTGATTTATGTTAGGGAAGTGTTAAATGGATTTTAATGATAAAATGGTCTAGTTTGATAATATAATGTAACTGGTTTTGGACAAAGAATTAACAAATGGATTATCGCAATATAATCGGAATGGAAGGGTAAAAAGGGTTTTAAATAATGTACTTAATCAAAGATTAAGTAAAGAGGTTATAAGTAAACGTATGGCTTATAAAACCATATTTTAAGTAATTAATAAGATATAGTCGATATGTTTTAAGTACGAACTATTATCTATTCTAAGATAAGAACGTTGTCGATCAAGGTCTGAGAGGTAAATAAATACCCCAACTTGAATGGCTTCACTATTATCGATGAATAATTTTAGTTTGTAGCAGTAAGGATGTTGAGATTAGTTTAATAATTCCAAAAAGGAATATTATAACGATAGTTGCGTGATTTTGGAAATGCAAATAATATGGCCAAGGTAGGTAAACATAAATAAGACCATTTGGTTTTAAGGTAAATAATTTGACATGGTTGGGCATATAAGGATTGGTAATTGATTAAGTATAGTATATATATATATAATGTCCAAAGTAAAAGAGATTCTAGGATGTAAAGCAATATTTCCAGATTAAGGAAATAGAAGGATTTATGTAAATGTGGTGATATTTTCAAGTGAAGGAAACTAAAGAGGAAATTGGTAAGGTTCAAGAATATAGTTACCAAGCTATATAAATGAAGTCGATCTAAAATCGATGAAATAGTTCTAAAGATTTGATAAAGATGGTTATTTAAATAATAAAGACCTGAGCTGCAAATATACCCGACAATACTGTTTTGATATTGATAGATAAAACACCGACTATCAATAAATTATTATTGGACCTTTTTGACGTGTTGTTTCGAAGAGACCGGGATGGGAACTAGACCCAAAACCACTTCGAATCAACGTAGCGTTCGAAACTAATCTGCGAGGATGAAGATGGAGCATTGAAGACCGTAGATCTTTACAAAACTAGAAGCAAACTCAACATTACACATGGCAGCAAAATCACTATTGGCTGGACTACATGACTATGTTTGAGCACTAGTTGTCTCCATAACTACAGCAGCAACCTAGGCATCCCCCTTTAAGTTAGTAGAAGAGGCCGAGTCAAAGACAAGCACCCATATAGTGTTTTTGGAGCAAGTTTTATGAGAAGCATGCACGAAAAAAATTACAAAACTTACATCAAGTGGGGTTGTACTCATATTCGATTGGAACGACAAAAGACTGGCCAACTGAAAATGTCCACCATGCCCTCATTTGGAAAAGAATACGAAGGTTGCATTTCTGCCAGCACATGCATATATCCCAGCTTAGACATGTGCTTGGTATGCTTATCCATGGACAATGGAGTGCACAACACATCCGATATAGCACTAATGATTTCTCTATCCCAAAAATCATCCTTAATGTCAAGACAGACCTAAATCGGAAGGGACGAGAACGAATCCGTAGTTAAGACCTTACTTGGCTTCCATTTCTGAAGTAAAATAAGCCGAGAGTCAAACATGAATGGACCACCCTCTAAAATACGCATGAAATCCGTCCCTTTCTAAGTTTAACAAAGATGACGCTTTTTCTATAAAGAGTTCAAATTTGCCAATCGAGACCAAACTCTCCTATTGCACAAAGGTGAACATAAATGGGCTTCGCACCGACCGCATATAAGACAAGCATCTGCACCCATTTCGCAAAAGAGTTGTGAAGCATGGGATCATTTGAAAAACGCCCTTGCAAAGCCATCAACTGCTCCAGGGGAATGAAATTGAGGTCAGACTTTTTCGCAACTTCATTAGGAAAAGGTGCAGACAAGGGGTTGCAAGTGCTGATTACAACTTTCCAATTAAATCCGCCATGAACAAAAGAAGGGACCAAAACAACATCTGATGAAACTGCATCAAAAATCATAGATATAAATGCTTTAGACCATCAAATACACAAGAGAAATCAAATGTGGATAGTGGAACCATTGAAACAAACTTCATTGAGAAGGACACCACAAGAAGCGAGAAGATATCCTTGCACAAATCTAGAGCCAAACTAAATTTTCTTCTAGATTAATTCCCCATAGTAGCGCCTAGCAGAAGCATGAATGGGGATTGATTGCTTCTTTCGAGATGAAGACCAGAACCCTATTTCCTAAACTCGGCCTCCATTGATTTGATTTTAATAGTACTGTGATATTAAACATATGCAAATAATATTTTTTTTTGGCAAGAGCTTGTAGAAAAATTGGACGATGGCAAGATATTGTGATGGAATTTTTTTTGGGTGATGAATATTGACAATAATAGCTCTGGGACTTAGAAGACTATTCCTAGACATAGACTACACAGTCTGAAATGCACTAATAGATGTATTATCAATGGTAAGGATATTATGTTATGGTTTGACCCATGGATTGACAGCTATACCATGGTGAGAATGCGAGGATGGGATCATCTAAGCCTTTTTGGCAGAGACGAACACACTGTAAATCATATTATACAGGATGGTGTCTTAAGTCCAAGTTGTCTAGTGGCTGCGAGACAAATTACTTCATACATTAATGAAGTGAGCTTACAGTCTAATGGGGACGAAGATTATTGGAGTTGGCTTGACAAAAAGGATGGTTTCACCTTCTTTTCAGCATGGGACATTGCTAGGAACCATGAAAGTGAGCCTGTGTGATGTGAAGTGGTGTGGCACTAGATAAATAGCCCAAAACTGTCAATGTGCACTTACAAACCTATTCTATATCACCTAAGTACGAAGGATATTATGATACACTAGGGCTACAACATTGACCCGATGTGTGTCTTATGTAGTGATGAAACTGAATCTAGAACTCACATGTTCTTTCACTACCCGTATGCTGCTTACCTCTGGGTTAGATGTCGTCTTAAACTGGGAATTATTCCATCTCAAACGAGCAATCTATCTCTAGAAGATGAAATCTCGTTTCTAAAGAATACCTTTTCCTTTGCATCATTCAGTCAAGACGCAGCTTTCTGCGCAATCACCACAACAGCTTATCACATATGGAATGAAAGGAACGTGAGGCTACACATAGGGAGTTCATTGAAATTGAAGTGAGATACTTACTTAGGAGATCGAGAAAAAGGAAGGACGACAGCAGATCGGACTTTGATGTCGTCGATCGTTGGGGTAACAACCTTTTGGATGCGGGATGATCTTGTTTTGATGAAGCATATATTAGGGTTCTTCGACTGTTTGCATTTTGGGGAAGAACCAGTTTCGAAGTTATTAATTTCCTTTTGTTGATGCATTGAGTTCTGTTATTGATGTGGCATGTGTCGGTTCTAGGTGCCCTGTTTTTCTTTACTACCGGTTTTGCTATGTATGTCTATTTAAAGGTAGGCAGTAAGTTTATTTGTTGTATATATTGCTGACTAGTTTACTTTGTACATTTTTTATTGATGTTTAATCAATAAAGCAACGCACTCTTTTTTCTTGCGTTGTTCTCAAGCTGAGTCCTAATGTAGGTTTTTAACGAGGCGGTTTACCCATTTTTTTAAAAAATGTGCAAATAATAAGTTAATAATGAAAGAATTATGGAAGGAGGATGAAATATTAACGAATTGATTTTGTAATGCAAATAAGTAAATATATAAATAAAAATATATTTATTATAATGACACATTAACAAAACACATATTGAAAGGGACCGATGCTCGTCTGAACGCATCCCCAAACACTATTTAAAATGGCCTTGTTCTCATCCATTTTGATCGTATGGTCAGCGTGATTTGAGCCTCTATAAATAAGCATACAAGTCTACACTCCAAACTCATTTTTATCCACATAAGTGTAGCAGCTTTGCAATCTTTCTTCCTCCTCCAAAACTTCTAAAATAAAAAACTAGGTCTAGATTATCATGTACAAAATTGGAAGAGGAAAGCATAGGAGATTAGCAAGAAGTTCAAATCAAAAAGCTTTTCCAATGAGGCAAAGTTTTAGATCTGGTTCCATTTAAATCCTAATCACTTTATTTTAATCTAGTCTAACAAATCTGCGTAAACAAATGTTGTAAAACCAAAATAGGAATTAAAAAAGAAGGAAAGCAGATAATAGGAATGAATCTAAATTAAACATGGAGTTTTAAAAAGAATGAAAGGTAATGGATAAATATACAATGATATATTTTATTGTTGAATTCCGAATTAACTGTACTTGTTAAGGAAATGTAATATTTTTAAGCTAGTACTGTGAATAAATTTGTGATCCTTGATAAGATAATAAATGCAAGTATGCTGCCTATAATATAAAATAGGAATGTAAAAATATGTACGATATTTGTCATGTTGAATTGTTTAATCGTAAATTGGAAGACAAGGAAAATATCAAAATTTGACACATATGAGTGTAAATAGTTAAAACATACTTCTTGAAACTTACAGAGGAGACTAACCTAAAATTAAATTTTTAAGGCTAGGCTATATTTTAGTTTGTTAGATAAGAATGTTAAGACAGGTAAATTTTCGTATTTTTAGTTAAATCTACTTAAATAGAGATCGGTGCAATTGCATTAAATAAAACATTATAAAAAAGAAAGGAAGTAAAAAAATAAAGGTAATTATTGTATTTTGTACTGCCTATTTGGAAATAAAAGAAAAGAATTACTTGTAATTATATGCATCATGCAAAAGCCCACATTTTGTAAAAATATGGAAATGGACTAAGTACAATAAAGGGATAAAAATCAAAATGCCAGCTTACTAAAATACGGTAGGTTCCAGAAAAGAGAGAACATTAAGAACATGACAAGTATAAAGGAAAAGGGAAATTAACGTAACAACAATATAAGTAAGAAATATAGGAAGATGAGGAAGACAATATGAAAATGAAAATAAAGGGAAATAAATATTGGAAGAAATGATAACGACATAAAGAAGCTAGTGGAATTTTTTGAAAGGATGATTTAAAAGAACGAGAAATTAATATAGGGTCTAATAAAGGAAGAAATTACCATCGCAACCTAGTACATATGTTTAAATATGACCTTAAGTAAATTCGTGACGTAGGCAAAGGGATTGCAGACATTGCAGATATTTTAAGATATTAGGAACCCATCCTAATGATGGTATATTGGTTGCTATCGGAGTGGGAAATATGAGGCTTAAATTGATATCGGGAAGCCTAACCGAATGGATTAGCAAATAGTCTCGGAGCAAGAAATAATGAATACTAGTAATACCCTAGGTAACCTAGGTATTGATTTTGATGACAACAACTTAACAAACTTTACTACTAACATATCCTCAAGTTGTTCAGTTACATCAGATATATTATGAAGATATTTATAATGATAAACAAGAATACAAAAGAGGAATTACAGAGGAAGGATAATCAGGGCAATTGAAGACCAAAGCCTATTAAAGATAAATGATGAAGAACAGAGGTGCCTGAAGTGATGAGGAGTTGGTTGAACATTAGAATATCTTGTTAAAGATCACATGGCAATTATACTTAAAGATAATCAACCATTGACCTCAACCAAATCACCAAAATCCCTTAATATAAGTTAATTTGAAATGTTGATGTAATGGCCCGCAAATCCGGACTATCTGAGTTGACTAAATACACCACACGTCCAATCCAAATTGCACAGAAATACGAATCATTACGAATTAAAGAAGAAAGAGATAGAAGAACAACATAAATAATAACACAGAATCTCACATCGCAGTGGAATAAAATATAATCTGTATATAACAACCTTTGGAATACAAATTTTTTACTGTATATATATATATATATATATATATATATATATACATACCATTATCAGAGTACAACACTTACAACACAGTGGAAAATAACAATAGCCATATAATGCTGAAGCCTCCTGCTCCAAGCTCCTCCAAGTATCCATCACTAGGCTATAGACGGCCTACCACAACGAAAATCCAAGGTGTTGCTAGCTACAATGTAACCATAGCTATCCTGATTACTCAATTGCAACATGTGCTTCAATGTGCTAGCATAGATATCAAATTGTGTTGTAGTAGCTCTAAATATGTTCTAATTAAAAAAAAAAATACACCTCAGCGATCCACACCATTAGTTAATACAAAATCTCAACCATCCATCACTATCTGCTACTCTTCCTCTGTTTCCCGCTAACATTTTCGTTCATGCGCTTCCTTTTCATTTAGTTCTCCCTCAAATTCATGTTTCAAAGCTTCTAGGGTTTCTTCGAGAATAAAAAATGGAGTCGATTGCTTGATAAAACTTCTCGGATTCAAGCTAGTTATTAAGGAAAATATGCTAGTGCCAAATCATTCAAGAAACTCTACATATCTATCTTCCCTTCCTCCAAGACAGCTCTCTCGCGTATTTCCCTACGCTGCTCTCCCAAACCCTAAACATAAAACCACTGAATCATGTCTTCGGAATCAAACTTCAATCGTCGCCAGTACAACCCGTACCAAGACCTCGAAATTCCATACAAACGTCTATACGATCTCCCCACTTCTCCGAAGTTCCTCTTCTAAGAAGAATCCGTTGCCCAACACTGTTCCTGGGGTGAGAACCTCACCTACTACACGAGGATCGGTTACCTCGCCGGAGCCGGTGCCAGTGCCACAGTAGGATTTTACTGTGGCCTCAATGCAAAAGGTTACTTATTCTATTTATCTTTTCAAAATTGCTAAATCGATTCTGAAGTGTTGAAACTAAGACAACATTTTAGAGGTTGTACCACTTTACTTTATGGTATTTGACATTAATATTTGTCCTCTTTCCTTATGCCATTATGCATCTTCCTAAGTACTGATTGGTTTGGTTTGTACTTGTTATCTACTCATTTCAAGGGTGTCTTCTGAAGAATTCAGGGACTGAGACTATGATCTAATTCTTCTATCACCAGGTGTCTCAGGTTCATATTTTTATTTGTGCACTAATGTCGAGCATTTTGCAGTTTCACTTGGTCACTTGAGTCATTTGAACGTATTATTTCCAGTGTTTGGTGCACTTAAGCATTTTCAGTTTCTAAGTTTCAGTAATTTTCTTATTTGTTTAGTTTTAACGTTTGACTACCAGCACTTAAGCATTTTGTTAGAATGTTAAAAAATTTTGTTCTTTGAGTCTGATCCTGTGAGCCTTTCATCCTGTAAAATAAAAGTTGTACACTAACCCTTAGGAAGGTTTCGTTTGTAAGATGGATATCAGTTTATGTTTTTGTACATATCCGTTCATAGATTTTGTTTGTTCCAATGACTTATACTCAAATTGTCACCCTTAACGTTGAGTTTTATACATTTCTGTAAGCTTCCCTGAGATTGGATCTATAATCTTTTAATTCATCAAATGTAAATTCTCAAGCTTTTCTGATCCTCAAAAGCTGTCTCAAAACTGTAAAGTATGTTATCATTGTTGTGATGTAATTGTCATACCACTCGACAAAATGAGTTACAAACGTTGTATTGAAAGAAAGTAGACAGGAGAAGAGAATTAAAAGAAAATTATATTTGGCCTTAAAATAATTATGTTTATACAGTCTTTGTTATTTGAAGAATGGGTGATGTTTTTGGCTGCTAAATTTTCCACTGTAAAATATAACTATTGCTATATTTCTTGATGCAGCAGCATGCCTAGGGATGAGGCTCAATTATATGTTGCACACGAATTGTAAGTCTGTCGATTTTCCTCTCTAAAATGAATTTTTATAACTCCAAATCAATTACATTATCAAATGTGGGAACAAATTTTTAATGGCTCAAATTGGTAAAATATATATTCCTATTACATTGGTTGATAACTAAAAACCAATTACATTATCAAACGTTCTGTAGATATAAATGAGGTTGGTTTTATCATAAAGAACCTAGACATGGATGTCGAAGATCCGAAATGTAGAACCTTCGGCAAAGACAAATACATATGAAAGAAGCTCTTACCACTTTTTTGACCCAGAAAAATGGGAATCAGACAAAAAGGTTTGCAACTCATATGTTAGTTTTTATCTAATTTGATTATGTGCTTGGACTTCAAATAAGTTTTGCATTTACAACATTGATGAGCAGGAGCAGTGGTGTTTAACAACATCAGGATATGTAAAGGCTTTTTGAAGGATGTACGCTAGTGAGGTTAGTACACTATGCTACATTTTGTTTGTATATCATATGATTTGTGCTGTGTTTATGCTAGTATCGCCTCTTGAAGATTTTGTATGTTAAGAAATGTGGTTTATAGGTGCCCGTAAGCAAGAAGTACACTTTGTTTTCACTTTGCTATTAATTAAATCACGTAACTTTAAGTTGAACTTGAAACACCCCACCTCCGTTAGGGTCACTCTCAAAGGGAATGCCCTAATTTTGGTGGAGGTTTATAAGTATAAGTCACAGATATACAAGACAGATATAAGAACACATATTTGTAAACAGCGGAAAATCAATAAACTTTTATTTCATGAAAGAAAATACGTGTTACAACAACATCACCATAATTGTCTTACATCTTTTCCAAAAACATAACATAACACTTTCATAATCTGTCTTGATTACATTATTTAAAGAAGCATAAATAAAACATAGATAAACTGCAAAAGCCCCATAGTGGATTGTCCAAAGCCATAGTTCAAAATGAAAAGGTCCAAGCAATACATTTCTCTTCTTCAAGCTGGATGTTAAGGCTGGTCAAGCTGCTGTGTTCCCTCCCTGTGGACCTGGGGGGGGGGAACGGAAGAAAAGAAGACGAAAGAAAAGTAGAGTCAGACATAAAGCCTGAGTAAGTCTAGTACTATTTTGTCTATGAATAAAGAACTGGGTATGATAAGTATAAACAAGAAGTGGACAAGCACTATAAACTTGGTTAAGTTGTCTAGGGTCGAATATACTATCGTACCCCATGTTAATCTCTGAACCCATATAAACTGGTTTCCAACTGGCACCCCATAATCAGGGTGATGTGATCCATTCTATGATGATCGGCTCCTACTCGCATAGTTCATGTGTCTTACGGCCCCCGATGTCGTAGTTACCTATGCTGGTCCCACCATGGGGTGTATCAAGTCCCATGGTGGCGACCCGACACAACCTTAGAATGCACAGGTATGCTACTGGTGTCCAGTGCCTTATTTTTCTGCCCCGGAGTGTGTGCACGCCCGCACCCCGTTAGAACCTACACTGCTACACCACCGCCGTCGATTTGACCTCTTACAATCAGCCCAGTAATCGTGCCCCACCCTGCCTAGTTTCAGGGTATCCTGATACACCTTCTAGGGTTACTGCTGAAAAGGGTCCCCCGTTACTAGGTTTTCTATCTCTAGCCAACATGCTAAGTTGGTTAAGTGTTTCCTAACCTAACCCCCACCAGTCCGTTTAGTTTAGCATGTTCCATTTTGATTAAGTCTTTAGTTCACTTAATCCTAACAATCCTGACTCAGCCTTAATTGTCTTATTAAGGCCCTGACCTCTCACATTAGACATGTATTGTTGTGGCTGCCTGTTGCCGGTTGGTTCCGGGCAGTCTTACGCCACAACTCAGTCTAACCTCGGGTCCTTATTGGGCTCCATGTTTAACCTCCCACATTGGATAGGTATTGTTGTGACTACTGGACAGCCGGGCGGTTCCGGGCAGGTTTACATCACAACTCAATCCAACCTCGGGTTAAACACATCGTATGTTCTACATTTACATATTTTGTCTTTCTTCTTTATTTTCTTATATGTAAATATTTGCGGCCCATTATTAAGTTAATGGTGTAAAGGTTACACCAATCATGGGCCCAACCCATACCTGAATTTGGGCCCTTCTATTTTATATTTTCATTCATTAGTAATTTTAACCCAACGTTATTTTCCCCCGTTTAACACGTCCGTTTATTATATATATGTTGGGCTTAGCCTTTTAAAGCCCAACTTAGCCATGCGAAAAGGGGAGGCTTAAAGCGTGATTACATACACAAAGAGGGGAATGTGAGCGCATGAACTTGCAATATGACGTTGGAAATACAAAATAGAAACTGGTGTACTTGCATAGTAGTGACATATACTTTGGTCATAAAGCATAGGTGACATGAATCAAAGCATGTGAACTTGTAGTTGAGATAAGAATCTAAATTGGGTATCATTATTGACACATAGTCATAACTACAACATGAACCTATATTTTTATTTAGGCATAATGTCAAACATAAGCATGGCATAAGTATAGTTAAATTTGTTCACATAACCATGACATAAATATTTCTAACATGAAATCATGATTCTTACTTTAGTCATGTAAACTTGCAAAAAGGGATTTTGAATCTAACCTAGCTATGTACCACATATGTCATCATATGATTCTTGTAAACAATATAGACTTAATTATGCAAAATATCAATCATAGCTTAGTCATATTCATAAGTTTGCAAATAGGTTTTCTAGTACAAAAGCATGACTTAATACATAGATCATGGTGCCAAAGTTTCAACATAGTTTCATATGAACTATAACAACCAAACTTGTTCCAATTACCTACAAAATGATTTATGCACAAAAATATACATCGTAATGGCATAGTAGCAAAACCCCAAACTTGCATGAATTTCAATTAATCAACTACATACATGTAGCTTCAACATGGATTACATAATTTGCGAATATTCCAAACGTATACTTGCATAGAACTACCGCATGTAGTTCTTTATAATGAATAACATAATTCCCAAATCGATAAGAATCATAGTAACGCACAAATTATGAATTATTTATCACCACATCCAAGTATACAAACTAACACAGTTATTTGTTCATACCAAAGTAATACTCTACTTACAATGGTGTGGCGAATTCTCTAATTTAGGGATTTGAAGATGCGGTTTGATTTGATCGAGTTGCTTTATGCCTTAGAATTTGCCTCCTAATCCTCTCTCCAATTGGTGGCTACCCCTAGTCGTTCCTCAGCAACATGGCGGCTTTGTTCTTATTTTTGAATGAATAGATTAGGGTTTAGTCTAGGGTTGTTTTTATAGAGGTTAGGAACTGATTAGGACCATTGATGTTGCTTGGATTGATCATAGCCATTCATTCGCAAGAGAGACCAATTAGAGCCTGCCACCTAGCCCTAATGACAAAGCAGACCACAGAAAATCGACCAACATAGAATAGGCCAGCCGGGTTAGACTGGGCTCGACCTGGCCCTGGACCAGGTCGACATGCCTGTCGACAGCCCTGTCGACCTGGTTAGACCAGGTTGACAGCCCAGTCGACTTGGGTGCGTCAGGCGGATGTTTTTCCGCCCTGGCCCATTGGGCCCCATTTTGGAATTTAAACTTGATTATTTTATTCTGTTTGAATTTTAAATTTAATTCAGAAACTTCCGAAGGCCATATCTTCTTCATACGGACTCCGTTTTTCGAAAACTCGGACTCTATTTCGCGTATTTTTCCGAGACGAACGCAATGGCGTATCCCGTTTCCCTTAGTTCTTTGATTAAAATTAATTATACTTTAATTTGTGAATTTCACAGTTATAGAATTCACGGGGTGTTACATTCTCCCCCACTTAAAATGATTTCGTCCCCGAAATCTTCAAGTTAGGAGGAATGTATATCCTAACATCCAATCATCCATCTACTCATCCATCAAACACGAGCATCCATTGTCCTTAAAAGACTTCTAATGCTTCATGATCATATGCGAAGTGTGTGTGTAAATGTACTTATCTAATGCAAAATCAGGCGGTCTACTGATTCAGTTGACCTTCTTAATGCGAATTATGTAAGTGCCATGAATCCATTATGTATGCAAATTTTCCTATTCTTGATTCTACATGAGTGCACAATCATTCAATACAAATGCAACATCCATATGACAACACATTAATGTTCAACCATATACAAATGCAAACATATATGCATATGCAATATGAAGTGACTGAGTCGATCTAAAACCTAGATTGTGTGTGTATATGCAACCACGAGCAACCACTAGCAATCACTTGCAACCACTTGCAACCATCATACATAACATGTTTCAATTACATGTTTCCATCCAAAAAGATTCTACCTAAAAGATACGGTCGAGGAAATATACCCTAAAAAGATAGATAAAAGCGCAACTTAAGGAAAAAAAGAAAGATCAAGGATGTACCCTCGAACAGAAAAGGGTAGGCAGCACGTATTCTAGCTTCAGTTTCCCAAGTCGCGACTCCCTCGGCGTCGCTCCACTGAACTTTGACGAGCTTGACTTCGCGGTTGCGTAGCTTCTTCACTTCCGTTCCTAAGATGCGGGTTGGAACTTTCCTTATGGTTGCTTCGCGTTCCACTTCGGCCTCTTCGAGGATATTTGGCTCTACCACTTCAGCAGACTCATGTAGACATTTTCGGAGATGTGAAACGTGAAAAACGTTGTGGACTCCGGCCAACTTCTCGGGTAGCTCTAATCTATAGGACATTTTCCCAATTATTCCTATCTAAAGGTATAGTCGAATGATAGAAGCAAGTAAAGACTTTGTGCCCATTAGGCAATGTCAAAACTGAAAACCTATGCCACATATATATTGATTAGGAGAAGAACTCTCTAAGCATCAGCCCCGAAGACCGAAATCAACATCAGACTGACACCCAAAGAGTTACTCAACCCAACCACCATATATGATTCTAGGAAACTGAGCATGATGGACTCCTTTTAGGTCACAAGGGAGTCCCTTCCTAAGACCAATCTGTATCCTATAAAACCCAAAAACTTTAGTCAAACCAATGAACACCCTCGAGCCCCAACATGTGTTACTAACAGATGAGTCATACTCCCTATGTGGTTTGCAACAGAAATTGGATTGAGAATGGGACCGAGAGGATATACAGAAAAGATACTATGCAAGTAAGCTCTACAGGAAGAGAGGGATCAAGGATATACTCTTAAGAAGAGATATTATGCACGAATCTAGTCTTCAATCTTCTAAGTCGCATTTCTTGAGCTTAACTCCATTATGCTTTGTCCGTCTTTAACTTCACAATTTCGTAGCTTCTTAATTCTTGTTTCCAAAATATGAGTTGGAACCTATTTCTCGTTCCTCTTTCACTTATTCTCCTTCTAGTATACTTGGCTCAAGCCTAACTGCGTATTCATGGTTCCATGCAAGCTCTCCAAAATTCACTAGTGAATCTTGGATCTTGTTCACTTACTAGAAGGTATCCCACATAGATGAATTATCTCTTGAAAATAAAAAAAATTGTCAACTTCGTGAGCGGAGCTGAGATTTTCGCAAAATCCCTTATGAATTTTCGATAGAAACCTGCTAGTCCTAGAAAGCTTCAGACCTCAGTCGCATTCCTTGGTGTCTTCCAGTCCTGTACCGCCACTACCTTAGCAGGGTCCACTGCTAACCCTTGTTTGGATACTATGTGCCCAAGGAACCTCACCTCTTCTCTCCAAAAGTGGCATTTGGAGAATTTGGCTTTTAGTTGATGGACTCGCAAAGTTTCCATGATTGCCCTTAAGTGCTGAGCATGTTCCTCTTCACTTTTTGAGAAGATAAGGATATCGTCTACGAAGACCACTACGAATTTGTTGAGGAAATCTCTAAATACCCTACTCATCAGGTCCACGAAGTAAGCAGGTGCATTTGTCAAGCCGAAAGGCATGACAAGCCATTCAAAGAAGCCGTCTGGGGTTCTGAACGCCGTTTTATTGATGCTATCTTCAGCCACCCTTAGCTGATGAAAACCGGTTGCTAAATCGAGTTGGGAGAAAACAGACGCTCCTACAAGCTGGTCAAATAAATCGTCAATTCTAGGGAGAGGGTGCCTATTCTTTTTCGTTAGCTTGTTGAGCTCCCTATAGTCAACACATAGACGGAGTGAACCATCCGCCTTCGTAGCGAACACCACTGGAGCGCCCCATTCTGAAATGCTTCTCCTAATGAACCCCTTTTCTAGAAGCTCTTTAATCTGTTTACTGAGCTCTTTCCTTTCCCGTGGAGCCATATGTCTAACGGGCAACGCAACGGGCTTTGCATTATCTACAAGAGATATGCGGAAGTCTATTTCCCGCTTCGGAGGCAAGCCCTTCACCTCTTCAAAGACATCCGGATATTCCCGGACCACTCTAACTGATTGCAAATTTTCAACAGAGGCATCTAGCGATTCAAGATAACTAAGCGTAACCGCATACGAGGGATTACAAGAAATTTCCAAAGTATTACCGAGCTGGGTTAGGAGCCTAACAACCCTTTTCTCACAATCAAGGATGGCCCCATTACTGGATAGCCAATCCATACCCAAAATCAAACCATAACCCGAAAAGCCCAAAACAAAGGCACTACATAGAAATTCTACGCTTAGAATAGAAATTTTCAATCCCACACATATCATAGACAAATGAGCTGGGCCCCCAATTGGGTTTGAAACAATTAAGGGGTCCTCTACCATACTAGTTTTTAGGTGCAGAGATTCTACTAAAGCAGACGAGATAAAGGAGTGTGATGCGCCAGAATCAAATAAAGTGCGAACGGGGTGATCATAAAGATAAACTACACTTTCTACAGAAGTATTTATACCTCGCTGTTGCAGAGGTGGTGCTTCCAGCACATGAACCTGTGCCCCTGGGGTGGATCCAGCCCTCTGCCCCTGTCCTCGTTTCTTTGGGCAGTCCCTTAGCCCTGTGGCCTGTCTCACCGCAAGAAAAGCACCCACCATTCTCCTTGGCCTTCTTTTTCCGGCAGTCCTTTACTAAGTGCCCCACTTTGCCATAGAAATTACACTTCCTGTTCTCTTTGTTGCCTTTCCCTCCCTTCTTAAAGTCTGTCTTCTTAGGCTGCAAACCCTCTTTCTTCCCTTGAGAGCTTTCTGCCTTTGTCTCCTTCTTGCCCTTATCCTCTTCATTCAGCAATGCCATTTGCACCAATCTTTCATACGTGGCTCCCATGGGTATATGGGTCATGGCCAAACCGTGTAATGGCTCATTCAACCCTTTGACGAAACGGAGAGCCTTCTTGTGCGGGGTGTTGACTAGGTCAAGCCCAAACCTAGCCAGCTCATCGAACTGATTCACATATTCTCTGACTGTCTTGTCCCCTTGCTTAAGGAATAAGAATTTTTCCAACTGCAAACTTCTTTCCGCATCTGAGAGAAATTTAGTCTCAAACCTTGCCCTAAAGTCCTCTCATGTCTCCACTGGTCTTTCAGCATTAGTGACTTCCCACCAGTAGGAAGCCTCGCCCTTCAATAGCCACACTGCCAATTGTACTTTTTGTCTATCCTCTACCTCAAAGATGATGAATAGGTCCTCAGTTTCTTTCAGCCAATTTCTGGCTGCCACGAAGGACTCAGTTCCATGGAAATCCCTTCCTCCCATAGCTTTAAAATCTTTACATATCTTAGCAAACGCGTTTCCCCGAGGAGGAGGTGGAGGAAAAGGTGCCGCTGCAGCTGGATGATTTCCGGCAGCTGGGGGAGGAGGAACGGTAGGACCTGGCTGAGTGGCTCTTGCTTCTAAGAACCGTCTAAACCAACCAGGTATTGGCACCCCTTCTGGCAAGTTAAGATCTTCGGACATGCTGAAACAAAAAGGATAGATTCAAAACGAAGGATAAGAGATAGTACCTATGGCTTTGGGGAGTGGACTTTGCCTTTTTAAAATAAAATAATATTTTTATCTTTTAAAAATGCTTCTTTAAATTTCCTTTTTGAAAATAAATTTTCAAAACTTTTTATCTTATCTGGTAAACCTATGCTCTGATACCAAGTGAAACACCCCACCTCCGTTAGGGTCACTCTCAAAGGGAATGCCCTAATTTTGGTGGAGGTTTATAAGTATAAGTCACAGATATACAAGACAGATATAAGAACACATATTTGTAAACAGCGGAAAATCAACAAACTTTTATTTCATGAAAGCAAATACGTGTTACAACAACATCACCATAATTGTCTTACATCTTTTCCAAAAACATAACATAACACTTTCATAATCTGTCTTGATTACATTATTTAAAGAAGCATAAATAAAACATAGATAAACTGCAAAAGCCCCATAGTGGATTGTCCAAAGCCATAGTTCAAAATGAAAAGGTCCAAGCAATACATTTCTCTTCTTCAAGCTGGATGTTAAGGCTGGTCAAGCTGCTGTGTTCCCTCCCTGTGGACCTGGGGGGGGGGAACGGAAGAAAAGAAGACGAAAGAAAAGTAGAGTCAGACATAAAGCCTGAGTAAGTCTAGTACTATTTTGTCTATGAATAAAGAACTGGGTATGATAAGTATAAACAAGAAGTGGACAAGCACTATAAACTTGGTTAAGTTGTCTAGGGTCGAATATACTATCGTACCCCATGTTAATCTCTGAACCCATATAAACTGGTTTCCAACTGGCACCCCATAATCAGGGTGATGTGATCCATTCTATGATGATCGGCTCCTACTCGCATAGTTCATGTGTCTTACGGCCCCCGATGTCGTAGTTACCTATGCTGGTCCCACCATGGGGTGTATCAAGTCCCATGGTGGCGACCCGACACAACCTTAGAATGCACAGGTATGCTACTGGTGTCCAGTGCCTTATTTTTCTGCGCCGGAGTGTGTGCACGCCCGCACCCCGTTAGAACCTACACTGCTACACCACCGCCGTCGATTTGACCTCTTACAATCAGCCCAGTAATCGTGCCCCACCCTGCCTAGTTTCAGGGTATCCTGATACACCTTCTAGGGTTACTGCTGAAAAGGGTCCCCCGTTACTAGGTTTTCTATCTCTAGCCAACTTGCTAAGTTGGTTAAGTGTTTCCTAACCTAACCCCCACCAGTCCGTTTAGTTTAGCATGTTCCATTTTGATTAAGTCTTTAGTTCACTTAATCCTAACAATCCTGACTCAGCCTTAATTGTCTTATTAAGGCCCTGACCACTCACATTAGACATGTATTGTTGTGGCTGCCTGTTGCCGGTTGGTTCCGGGCAGTCTTACGCCACAACTCAGTCTAACCTCGGGTCCTTATTGGGCTCCATGTTTAACCTCCCACATTGGATAGGTATTGTTGTGACTACTGGACAGCCGGGCGGTTCCGGGCAGGTTTACATCACAACTCAATCCAACCTCGGGTTAAACACATCGTATGTTCTACATTTACATATTTTGTCTTTCTTCTTTATTTTCTTATATGTAAATATTTGCGGCCCATTATTAAGTTAATGGTGTAAAGGTTACACCAATCATGGGCCCAACCCATACCTGAATTTGGGCCCTTCTATTTTATATTTTCATTCATTAGTAATTTTAACCCAACGTTATTTTCCCCCGTTTAACACGTCCGTTTATTATATATATGTTGGGCTTAGCCTTTTAAAGCCCAACTTAGCCATGCGAAAAGGGGAGGCTTAAAGCGTGATTACATACACAAAGAGGGGAATGTGAGCGCATGAACTTGCAATATGACGTTGGAAATACAAAATAGAAACTGGTGTACTTGCATAGTAGTGACATATACTTTGGTCATAAAGCATAGGTGACATGAATCAAAGCATGTGAACTTGTAGTTGAGATAAGAATCTAAATTGGGTATCATTATTGACACATAGTCATAACTACAACATGAACCTATATTTTTATTTAGGCATAATGTCAAACATAAGCATGGCATAAGTATAGTTAAATTTGTTCACATAACCATGGCATAAATATTTCTAACATGAAATCATGATTCTTACTTTAGTCATGTAAACTTGCAAAAAGGGATTTTGAATCTAACCTAGCTATGTACCACATATGTCATCATATGATTCTTGTAAACAATATAGACTTAATTATGCAAAATATCAATCATAGCTTAGTCATATTCATAAGTTTGCAAATAGGTTTTCTAGTACAAAAGCATGACTTAATACATAGATCATGGTGCCAAAGTTTCAACATAGTTTCATATGAACTATAACAACCAAACTTGTTCCAATTACCTACAAAATGATTTATGCACAAAAATATACATCGTAATGGCATAGTAGCAAAACCCCAAACTTGCATGAATTTCAATTAATCGACTACATACATGTAGCTTCAACATGGATTACATAATTTGCGAATATTCCAAACGTATACTTGCGTAGAACTACCGCATGTAGTTCTTTATAATGAATAACATAATTCCCAAATCGATAAGAATCATAGTAACGCACAAATTATGAATTATTTATCACCACATCCAAGTATACAAACTAACACAGTTATTTGTTCATACCAAAGTAATACCCTACTTACAATGGTGTGGCGAATTCTCTAATTTAGGGATTTGAAGATGCGGTTTGATTTGATCGAGTTGCTTTATGCCTTAGAATTTGCCTCCTAATCCTCTCTCCAATTGGTGGCTACCCCTAGTCGTTCCTCAGCAACATGGCGGCTTTGTTCTTATTTTTGAATGAATAGATTAGGGTTTAGTCTAGGGTTGTTTTTATAGAGGTTAGGAACTGATTAGGACCATTGATGTTGCTTGGATTGATCATAGTCATTCATTCGCAAGAGAGACCAATTAGAGCCTGCCACCTAGCCCTAATGACAAAGCAGACCACAGAAAATCGACCAACATAGAATAGGCCAGCCGGGTTAGACTGGGCTCGACCTGGTTAGACCAGGTCGACAGCCCAGTCGACTTGGGTGCGTCAGGCGGATGTTTTTCCGCCCTGGACCATTGGGCCCCATTTTGGAATTTAAACTTGATTATTTTATTCTGTTTGAATTTTAAATTTAATTCAGAAACTTCCGAAGGCCATATCTTCTTCATACGGACTCCGTTTTTCGAAAACTCGGACTCTATTTCGCGTATATTTCCGAGACGAACGCAATGGCGTATCCCGTTTCCCTTAGTTCTTTGATTAAAATTAATTATACTTTAATTTGTGAATTTCACAGTTATAGAATTCACGGGGTGTTACAGAACTAGAAAACCATCCTGCCATTTGATGCCTTGAAACCATTGGTCCAGTTTTGGAAAAAAAGAAACAAAGAGTTTATACATTATCCCTATATGTTTGCCATATATATGTGTGTGTGTATGTGTGTGTGTGTATGTGTGTATGTGTGTATATATCTGTTGACTCACTTAAACGAGTGTCCAGTTTTGTTACTCACTGTCACCGTTGTACTTGCTGCCTCTTTGGCCTTACTTCACCGCATGTATTTAATGCCCAGTTTTGCTTAGATGGGTGTCTAATGTGTTTGATAGTTAACTTAGAAATTTTTGCATCTGTTTTATGTCCCCAGTTTTATTGAATCACCTGCTGCATGAGTATGGTCATTATATTTTGTTCTTTGTTGCGCATTGGGTTCAAATCCACATCTTATTTTCTCTTGCTTTCTTATGTGACATGCTAAACATACCTGGTAATAATATGTGACTTAAAAAAAACATGCAGTCCCTTGATTTTGATCCTGTCAATAACGTGTTGTGCTATTGTAGTTTACATATGTAGTACCTTAATGGAAATATATGTGGCTTGAGATTTCGATATTTAGCAACTGTAACCATATGTTAGGATTAGCTAATTTATTTTAGTTTGTATTGAAGTTGATTTACAAGAATACAACCTGACCCGCCTTTTTGTTTTGTTCGGGTCAGGGTCAGACCCTGAGCATTATAGATTTAGAGATTACAGCTTGGGATTCGAAGATTGGCGAAGATGGGATTCCAAAGACGGCACATTCTGAAGTTATAAACAATAAATATATTTTTCCTTGTATTTAAACTATATTTTATAATTCTGTTGTATAGAAAATTCTTGTATCAAAAATTCTGATTAGTAAATAAAAGTTCTATTTGCTATTTAATTTTTTGTTATCTATTTATTCTGTGTTTATTGTACTGATTCTTGCATCAAAAAGGCAGGACGTTACAGAAATAGCTGTTATAATTATAATATTATGAATTTTTTTATTAGTACCAGTTTAGGTATAATTACTTTTAACAACTGCTAGAAATAGTTGTAAAAAAGGTTGACTTTATTATGAATGCGTACATAACTAGTGGCGCATGCCAGTTGTAATAGACATATTACAATCGTTTTTGGCAGTTGTGAAAGGATTTTTTTTTTTGTAATGGTACATGTGGCAACACCTGTACCGATGTTGCCATAGGGCCGCAACCTTTGACTCTAAGGCAACGCGGCAAAATGCAACACCGAGAAAGTGTTATCATAGATCATTTTTTGTCTATAGCAACACTTTTTGGCACTTTCTGCATCAATTCTCCGGTGTTGCAGTATGCAATCTATGGCGTAGTGTGTAAACACCTGAACTACTTGACTGCCAGTACAAATTTGGGCACCCAAGAGTTTAGGGTAAAACAAAATAAACTCCAACCGCTTGGTTTAAACTTTTAAAAATCCTTTTAAAGTAAAGAATAATCATAAGACCGATCGACACATAAAAACGAATGGTTTTTACCTTATGATAACCAAAAACATTCTTTAAATCAATATCGTTTTGATATTATAATAATGTCTAAATAAAATATATAACAATCTAGTGGAAAGCTTTCATCTCATGCTCCACATGCATAGTATACAATCAAAACCATGGGCGCTTATTGTAATGGATTCCCAACTATGACAAGGTATGGAACCACCTTCCGATATTGTATCTCTAGAGAGGAATACACTGGGTTCAAAAAGAACATCTTGTAACCTGGCCACGCATGACCGACCACTCATTTCGCTTAAGTGTATCAAATGTATATCACCAACGGTTGGGATTAGCAACCGTTTCGCGAAAGGGACAACATCGAATAGAATAAAGAATGAAATGAATTTCTCTAGATAGGTGATAATACACCATAATTGGGAGCTATCCACTTAGCCATGTTATCTTCCCGATTTTTGTCATTTCCCGGTTGTTGAGGCCTGTGGCTACATTTACTTACTTTTAATTGACCGCACAATAACTTTGAATGCCACATTGTCAGTTCCGTTAATTATTAATTCATTTGCACAAATATAATCTAGATATTATGCTAAGAGAATAAATTCTTTTCCATCATATATATTTATACAGACCAACATATGTGATCATTAGAAATACTTTACCAGACATTCGTCCATACACGTTCGTTCTGAGACTGAACGAAACCAAAGGCATAATTTCCATTAATCCATCTTAGGAAATTTCTACCTAGGATTAACAAAAAGAGCCCTTGCACTTTACTATGTCTTCGATTTTTCTTCATATAATCTGATTCGCAACACTACTGTCAATACGGAGTGGTTCTCGGATAATATCCAACCGGTCTGTCCGTATTGACAACGATGGTCAAAAATTTCGATAGTCGATTATTTAACTACCGAAGAAAAACAAACTTTCATCCAAAGCATCAAACAATCACTGGGCCCCTTAATTAATATTTTATTAATTGTTCACTTCTCCATTACCTTATCAATATTTGTTAAACCAGATATTTTCAATAATCATCTTGGCCTCTTACGCTATTTGGAAAACATTTCCATATACCGCCTTCTTTTATTTTCTATACTTAGAAAATATCTTTTATTAATAACTGGGAACATTCCAATTACTACTCCCATTCACGACTATTCATTTATACACTTAGGAAATATTTATTATTTTACTTCCAAAAATACCACTTTTCTAGGTTAAAACAATTGTCGTATAAAACATTGTTACAACAACCCAAAATATTGCATTCAACTAAATCTCTTTAAACATTTGATCTTCGAGACTGACTCTTCCTATTTATTGGTTAATAATGAAATCAATCAAGTTGGGTATAATTACCTCTCAGACCTTGATTGAAACATCCTTAACTTTAAGGCAGACAAGACCACTTACCTCGCATAATCAACACCATAAAAACTAATTATTCATTTTTAAAATGTGTGTATGTTTCTCTTTCTATTTTTACCAGATCTAATTATAAATTTCCTTTTTGTTTATAATATTCTATTATAAGTTCATTTCCTTATCGAATTCTATATATATCGATACATTGATTTCTAATTATCAAATTTTCTTAAAAATATTCTAACTCCTTAAATTTCCGGAAAATTTCGCCGGCGCCTCCTTTGCACCGATCAATAGCTCAAACCTCAACTTGCCTCTCTAAGCCCTTTCCATTCAAAAAGAAAATCAAAAAGCCAAGCAACTTGCCAATTCGGCACATAAAAACTCATATGGAATTTAAATATGTACCTTTTTGTTGGGTACCCGAATTAAAATCTTCATTCTCTTCATTCCATATCTATTTAACATATATACGTTCATTCCCAATTTATTCCCACCAAATTCAATCATTTTTAACTTAGTTCGCTAATTTATTCTTTAATTAGGTCCTTTTCATATTCCACTATTTAATTGAACACATTACGTTCATATATATTTTTATTGACTTATGAACCAATTGAATTCCATATTTAATTCAAGTTTCATATTCGATTTCAAATATGAATTCACCAGTTTAATTTACTTAACCAAAACCCAATTTCATATCAAAACTCGATTAACTAATTATTCTTCAATTTAGTTAATTCTATTTAATAATTAAAAATCTGATTTTTGTTTCAAAAATTAGTTCACTTACTCCACTTGAGTTCATATTTATTTTATATCTCAAGTTTGGATTTTTCTAATGGAAATTCGAATTTTATTTACTTAAAATCCTTTTATTTATTTAAATAAACCATTATGGTTTTATAATGGTTATGGCGCTGTTTTTCTAAAAATTTGATTTTGACATAACTCAAAATCTGTAAGACGAAATCCAAAATTTTCATTTCCATTAGAAAACTATTATTCAATCGATCCCAACGATTCTTGTTTCAAAGAATTCCGACTTAAATTGAGTTCTATATACTCAATTGCAGTTCGGAATGCCAATTTACGAACTGCCACGCCGTGGCGAGCTCGTTTTAATTATATTTAAATATAACATTAAACTTCATTTAATTAAAATTTCAATCTCGTTCTAATGTATAGTTTAATATATACTAAATCCAGTTTTCCAAATCCAACTCTATATTTTCGATTATCCATAATCATCGATTATTTCATAACTTCGTTACAAATTTATTTATGACTCAATCTTCTATACTAAATCCTAGTTCCTTTGTAAATAAATTATTTATAAAATTCGATATAATCGAATTCTAATAATAAATTCTTTGGATTTTTCTCAATTCAGTTTATATTTCGAAGTTCAGAATATAATATGTCGTTCCTTTTTCGAAACTATTTCCAATTCACTTTTAAATTTGATACTTGAATTTAAAATCCTAAATTTTCCTATGATAATTATCTCACTTAATAGATAAACGTCATTTATAAATTTAACTTCCTTGTTTTATAACTTAAACAAGTTTCCAATTGAAAATCTATTTAAAACCCAATCCTATTCTGGAATATATTATCGATTGTAACTTATATATATATATATATATATATATAGTGAATTTATTTTCACATTTAAATTTAAACTTCTACTTAATACAATCCTAATATATTTTCTGAAAATATTTTATTTAAATAAATTCTATCTAATCGAATTCAAATCATAAATCCATACGCATTTATTTAATTCAGTTTACATTCTGAACATCAGAATAAACTTCATCATTTCTTTTTTAAACTAATTTCAGTTCCCTTTTAGATTCACATTTGAATTTAGATTTTCCAAATTATCCAAATGATCTTTTTTCCCATTTCATTTATAAACACCATTTATACATTCACTTCAATTCCCTGCATTATTTAATTTATAAACATAGTTTATAAATTCACTATAATTTCCTGTATTATTTAATTTACAAACACTGTTTATAAATTCAATACTTGTTTTTATTATTCAAAAAAGTTGATATTTCTTAGCCCATTCGAAATTCAAGTTCTATTTTTATAAAAATAGATTTTTCCCTTTTTGAATCTCAACACCTTTTTACGTTATTTTTGTATATCAACATTTAGGCCTAGTGATATTAAAACATTCAAAACACCCAATTATAAATCACAGGTTTTCTAACACATCATATATGATAATATATATGAAAACAAACAAATAATAATATCTTTGAGGAGTCCAGTTGGATTCCTCCAACCTGATTTCCTGCATCCACAGACGTTAGCCAACATAAGTAGCACCTATCATGCTTCAAGGCAGGATATCGCGGTATAGAAGGTCATACACTATCATATTGTGGGGGCGTATAAGGTCATCCGCTAATGATATTGCGGGCATCCGCTAATGGTACCGCGGGAAATATCCAGTCACCAATATATATATACACACACCAGTACGAAGGCACGTCCGTTGGACGTGTGCACAGACTTTCGGAATTAAAGCTGGTTTTATGCATAAATGCCTGCAAATTTAATAGCTGAACATGATGGCAGTGTTATACAAAACTGTAGTGCACAAATAAATAAACTGCTGAAACAGAGGGAATGGAGATAAGTTAAAGTAATGATAATGGAATGTGTATAAAAGTACAAACATTTGAGAGTTGAAAACAGACTCCAGAAACAGAGAATGTTCAGTACACAGTTCAGTTGATAACCAACATTTCTTACTCAGCATAATTATTTGTACAAAAGTAAAGGCAGTAAAAAAAGATGACAACCGAATTTTATTCCGTAATAAAAATGGAAATCTAATGGCTGAAGGAAAAGGCAGGTGGAAGGTGGAACCTCCATGACTATTTAAC
>CM060922.1:147589834-147597334 GCA_030737875.1 Allium sativum | reverse complement strand
TCCTTCTCTTTTCAGGGCCTATCCGAAAGAGAATCCAGTACCTCTTGGTCGTAAATAGGACGAACCACCTCCATGGATATCTTTGCTTCGGAACAAAACAATTCGAATTAGGCTCGGTCAACCGGAATATGTATTATCCATATGGGAGATCTTCCAATTGAGAAGATCCATCGACCTGAGATGGAGAGAAAGGTCTATCTATTTTATTTAGTTATTCAGTTAAACCAATGAATCGTTATTGGAGCAGATAGCAACAATCGTTTCATCGGACATGCGTATTTTTTCTTTTTCGACTGATTTCCATGGTTTCATTAATGGAAATTCTTTGATGTAGTGAGTAATAGGCTCTGGTTGTTCACCGTTCAAGAATTTTTGTTTAGGCAGGTCATATCATCCATACATAGTGTTTTGATCTAAGATTTCAATTCTTCCATGCTTTAGCAGTAGCATATTGCTCCATGGAGCTAAGGTCCAAAATATGGAATAAACAAGTGTTTCCACGACTCTACCACCCGGCCAATTCTATTCCACTTAATCCCCTTTTCATGGCCATATATCTTTGCGGCTAAGGAATGGGAAATCTTTTCCCTGTTACATGAATCAAATATTTCATTTCATCCGGGAAAAGCCATCTCTTTCTCCACAATGTCTTTGCCATTTGATCCAATAGCGTTCCGTTAGATAGGAAGAGATTTGATAAATACTGATAACTCTCGGATGGAGTATTAGAACGGAAAGATCCATTAGATAATGAACTATTGGTTCTAAGCCATCTCTGGTGATGAATTAACAATTCGAAGTGCTTTTCTTGCGTATTCTTGATGAACCAGTGTCTAGATATAGATGTAGAAGAATTTGTTCGGGAAGTAATAAGCCCCTTTGACATCTCTTCTTCTGCAAAGAATTCTCGACGTGAAAACACAGAGACAAAGGGTTGATCTTTGAATAGGAAAAAGAATGGATCTGCAGAGTCCCAAATGAATTGGCTTATTCGAAAAAAGCCTTGTTCTTTGGACGATCTATCTCATGTCTGGTACTGCATGGTTCCACTCTATAAGAACTCCGAATCATTATCTTGAAGCTCATCCTTTTTATGATAAATGATCCGCTTGCCCCGAAATGACTCAGCCCAATAGAGAAATCCCAATTCAGTGGACCTTTCGATACAATCAAATAGATTGCCACAAGGGCGCCATATTCTAGAAGCCCAAACTATGTGATTGAATAAATCCTCCTCTATCTGTTGCGGGTCGAGGGCCCCTTCCCCTTCTTCAAACTCCGATTCGTATTTTTCATAGAAAAATCTCTGATCAACGATAGAAAAAGATCCATTTTGCATCATATCTAACGGATTCCTTGGTTCAGACCGAAGAAGTAATGTCACATGATTATTATCAAACTAAATGCAATCCTTTTCTGTCCGTGAGGATCCCGCCAGAGCGCCTTCTACTTCTAATAGGCCACGAACTAGATCAGAAGCATTCTCAACGAATCCATAAGAAGTGATCCTATTTTTTTCATCGGATCCGGGTCCGGGTGAAGACCAAAGATCTTGACCGACCAATCCGGTAGAACAACTCAAAAGATAAAGAAGTATAGTTAATTTCTTCATGCTCGTTCCAAGTTTGAAGTACCATTTGTACAAATAGGAATCTTCTTCCTTACACGATTTCTTCTTCATTTTAATAGATATAGAATCTATGGGGCAATTACTTAGAAGTACATTTGTGCAACAGCCCTTCCTATCTGATAGAAAAAGACCCCATGATCCTGAACCGATCTTACCTGGGATCGCAAATCCCAAGTTTGTCTATGAAGAGCGGATCTAATTTTATTAGTTTCTATAATTGATTTCTTATGTGTAATACTAATTGATAGGGCCTCATTGATAAGTGCTACAAGATCTCGTGCATTATAACCCATGGTTATGGACCCGAATCCGTTAGTATGGAACATTTTCTTTTCCAAGTGAAATGACCTAGTATATAAAAGAATGAAAAAGTGCTTTCGTTGTTGTGGAATAAGAAGCCTTCGTATCTTAATGCATGTATTTAATTTATTCGGAGCTATTTAGAGCGGGATCCACTTTTTGGGGAATATGAGTCGAAGCAATAACAAGAATATTTCTAGTGGAACATCTTTCACAATCCCTGGAGAGATAGTTCTCTAATAGACCGAGGGATAAGTAATTCGACTCATTCACATACATATCATGAATGTTTGGAATCCATATTATGCAAGGAGACATTGCTTTTGCTAATTCGAATTGAAGGGTAATATCAAATCGGTCTATTTTCGGCGTCATATACATAGTTAGCACATTCGTCATAGTTAGCAGCTCCATATCAAGGTCATCATCAATATCGTCACTATCATCAATATGGATATCGTCACTATCATCAATATCGATATCATCAATAAGATACTCTTTAGGCTTGTCATCCAGGAACTTGTTCAGAAATACCGTAATGAAAGGAACATAGGAGTTTGCCGCTAGGTTTTTGACCAAACAGGATCGTCCAGTTCCTATAGAACCCATCACTAAAATACCCCTAGAAGGGGATAGGGCTAAGCGGAGCGAAAAGTGTTTTCCATAAGATGGGAAATGAAAACTATTAGCCCCACACGAGGTTTGTGAATAAGTGATTGTCTGATAATGAGCAAGGAATATTCATCTTTCTGCTAAACAGAATCTATTGAACTCATAATTCATTACATACTTTTTCTAAATGTCAACTAAGTATCGTAAGTAAATTGATCCCGGTTGTTCAATCATTTGATAACCCGAGTCATTCTTTGATAAAGGATCACTATGAGTCAGACTCAATAGAATTTGATCAATCCTTTTTTCTGTAATTAAGGTGGAGAATTGAACCAAGAATTCTCTTTCTTCATCATCAATCGAATCACTGTTTGCGACCCAGGATTCCATTTTATCATCAATCCAATCACCGCTCACATTTTTTCTTTTTCTTATCAATGAATAGATCTCTTTACTTGTACGACTTAGATGTCTCGTACTTCTCGAAAAAGTGATTCGATTGATGGAATTTGGTATGATACTTATGAGATCGATGAGATTTATATTCAAATATTTCTTCTTAGAACATATTGATTTGACCCCATAAGTGGGACCACCACCCAATAGCATGTTGCCACCAAAAGCAAAACCCCTTATCTCTTCCAAAGAATCTCCTAATTGCTCCAGAGCAACTAGAAAGAGATTCTTTAACCAAAAACAATTCAGTTCAGATGTAGGATACCTATCTAGAAGTTTTTGCAACTCAATCATGTATGATGGAATCATCAAAGATTTTATCTTTTCTAACTCTGTCTGTAACTCACTAGAGGCTCGGGAAAAAAAAGAGAAGATGGATACGAACGAGATATCCAGCAACAAGAAGAATGAAAAGGATTGAATAGAGGAACTCCCGAGCATTTCTTGATCTCAGATGTGCCCATATCAATGGAACGGGTGACTCATTATTTCGATGAATCATTTCTTCGGATAGAAGAAGATTCTGTAAACACTTATTCGAAATCTCACTTATCAGAGTCCATTGTGGAAGAATCCTCTGAGGAATTGGCCATGATATATCTGATCCATACATAATATCATGAAAAATGGATACAAATTTTTGACTGCTACTTAGTATTGGCAATGGGTCTGAAAAAGTATCTACAAGGGCGAAATTTAGATATTTGCACCCTGTCGAAGTAAGGAACCATGGCATATATGTTTGGAACAGATTCCATTTTGAGAGATTTGAAAAAACACTATCTCGTTGAATGGTTCCATACATCTGCCCTTTCTCAACGTATTTCTTTAGACAAAGACTCCGTTTTTTCCTCTTTCCGGATGGTAAATATTTCTCAGAACATGTAGTGTGAATCAAACCCATGTTTGAATTGAAATTAAGATAGGATACAACTCTCCGTTCTTAGGATGGCATAGCCTTAACAATTCCCAATCTATTTCTCAATTCAATAGAAGCCCAAAGAAGTGAATATGGTACCCAAATAACGATAGATACAACGGATCGGATCATGGTCCTTGATTCAAACCATGAATTTTTCAATGACATTTCATTCAATTGTATAATCATTAGTCATCCTTTTACTTTTTGGGTCATAACCAAATCTAAATTTATTGAGTTATTAGATTCGAGTTATAAGAATCCACAGTAAAATAAAGTCCTTGGTTATCTAACTTAGATGAAATAGTAATAGTTCCGTGCATTTGTATACTACAAAATTGATATTTTATAAAATTCAATCTAATTCAAAAGTCTCCCATCTTTCTTTGTCAAAAAAGGTAAAATTTGAACAGAAGGTACACAAGAATGTTTTTGTTTTTTTGTTATTTTGTACTCTGCAATTCCTTTTTGTGGGATCATTATCCTCGAGAGGGTAGTGAGAAGAATTATAGAATGGATTACTAATTATGCCTAGATCTCGGATAAATGGAAATTTTATTTATAAGACCTCCTTAATTATAGCTAATATTTTATTACGAATAATTCCGACAACTTCAGGAGAAAAAAAGCATTTACCTATTATAGAGATGGTGTGATTTGATTTTTTGTTCTTATTTTTTTAGCCCTCAACGAAGTCTTACGAGAAAAAGACGCAGTTCGGAATATAAGGAACCAAATTATTGAAATAAAGTTACGTTTAGTGAAGGTAAAGTTTGGAGATAGAACAATTCCTTCTGTCGTGTATCCTCAATTGATCCAGCCTCAGATATCTTTATTGTCGATTTTAGTATTAAACGAAAGGTTATACCTATAGGTTCTGTATTGCCGGTCAATCCTACTCCACTAGTACCAATAGGCGGCATAGGGGAAGAAGCACTATACTAGGAATCAACAACACAAAACTTTGGTTAACATTACCCTTTTCCTTATTGGTATCGGGGCTAACAAGAATGGTTGAGACAACAAACATCCATCTCGTTCGTACTTTGGATACTCGTATAACCATCAAAGATTGTTGAAGTGACTAATTCCTGGAAATAGTAAGCGTTGAGGACAAACAAATCGTTGGAGTTACCATTTCTATCTAGTACTAATATGATAGGTCTTAAAAAACCTCTTGCGGGAAGGCTAGCTAGAGGTTTCTTGTAAAAATACCAGCTCCTGTCAGTTTAGTTCATAATGAGAATAGTGAAATTTAGATTCCATGAATTATTCCCCTTATTACTATGTATAGAAGGGAGGAGCCGTATGAGATGAAAATCTCACGTACGGTTCTGGAGCGGAGATTTTTTGAATAAAATAAATGAACGAGCGTAACGGATGTCAGCTCAATCCGAAGGAAATTATGCAGAAGCTTTACAGAATTATTATGAAGCTACGCGATCAGAAATTGATCCCTATGATCGAAGTTATATACTTTATAATATAGGCCTTATACACATAAGCAACGGGGAGCATACAAAGGCTTTGGAATACTATTTCCGGGCATTAGAACAAAACCCATTCTTACCACAAGCTTTTAATAATATGGCCGTGATCTGTCATTACGTGCGACTATCTCCACTATAGAAAGAAAGAAAAATATAAAATTAACTAGTCAATACTAGAAAAAAACGCTTTCTACATATGCATCATTCAAAGCAACGATTTTTACCAGTTGTAGCAAGGAAAGAAACCTCATGATAAAATTAAGGAAATAAATAGATATAGATAAAGCCTACATACCATATTTTATGGATAAAGAATCAAATTGATAAAAAAAGCATCGTAAAGATCAATTAGCGAGCTTTTGGGTCGATACAGTTAAAAACTGCTTACTTATGTCATGAAATGATATATAAAGTTAGGAATCAACTTATGTAATAGAGTCGATCTACTAAAGTATTGAGCAACGGTGTAGCATCAGATCCCAAAGATAGTAAGTTCTTTTTTCTTATGGAAGAAAGTCTTTTTCAAAGATTCTATATAAATTTCATATATGAAACCGAGATAGTTACCTTTCAGAAAATTATAACGATATAGGGGATATCAATGTTTCATTTTTCTTAAGGTGGGAAAAAAGATAAAACTAATTATTGATCACAATTAGAATTTTAAACTTATGTAATTAATTTTTTCTGGTTAACCCAAGAAAAATGAGATTTATTTCTCATAAATAGAATTCAATTAGTCTAGGGGAATATGGTAAATATAAGATGATATCGGAAAAAGAATTGATTGCGGAGCCGTATGAGGTAGGAAATTCTCAAGTACGGTTCTAATGGATCTATTTATCATAAAGAGATTCGTTGTTCCTGACCCTGCTTCACCTTAATTGTTATTTGAACAAAAAGATCATAAAAAACTTTTGGTAAAAGTTATGTCTTGGTCCGAGTGGGGATAGCATTTCTCTTCTGCATGTCTATGGAGTTTTTAAAAATCCAAACATCTCAGAGATAGATATAGAGGTAGGAGTTTGTTGAGCGAACCGCACTCCTTCGTATACGTCAGGAGTCCATTGAAGAAAAGGGGCTCAGGAAAGCTTGAACCCAATTCCTACAGTAATGGATATAAGTGCAATTGAAATTCCTGGGGAGTTATACATTTGTGTATTGATAAGACCATTCACTATTTCTTGAAGCTCGATCTCCCCCCAGATGAACCATATAGTCAAGAGAAACCATGTACCAGAATAGAAGAGCTTGCCCCGCCCATGAGTAAATATTTCGTAATAGCCTCATTAGACCGTACATCTCTCTTGGTATATCCAGATAATAGGTAGGAACATAAACTGAAACATTCTAGAGCTACAAAGATAGTTATTAAATCGTTAGCACCACATAAAAACATTCCTCCTAGAGTAGCTGTTAATACGAATAACATAAACTCTGTTAAGGCCATTTCTCTACATTCAATGTACTCTATGGAAGAGGAATACATAGAGTTGAACATAGTAAAATAAGAAATTGAAAGATTTTGTTGAAATTGTTCATTTGGAAATTTCCCGAAAAGCTAATTATAGGTTCTTCTTTCCATCGGAACAATAGGGCCGTTATGCTCATTACTAAACTTGTTGAAGAGATGAAATAGAACCAAGGTCTATCTTTTTGATCAGAGGTTGAATCGATCATCAGAAGAAGAATTAGGCCAAAAATTAGGATACATTCTGGGAAAATGAAACTTCCATTGAAGAGAAGAAAATGAAACGCTTTCATTTAAATTCTCGTATAATCGAGAATGAAGTTTTCATTCTGTACATGCCAGATCATAAATTAGTAACTGCATCCAATCTCCGAAAAAGTCCCAATTGTTTCAAACTTTTTGGATATTTTATTTACGGAATCCCTATGAATAGGATCAAACCTTATTCCATGATATTTCCATAAGATTCCTCTTTCTTATTCTTAAGCAAGCCCTCGAGAGGGTTTAGTTGATCTATGATTTATGTTTCATCTTTCTTTTTGTTTGTTTCGAGAAAGATATCGATCAATTCCGATTCTTTCTTTTTCGATTGATTCTTTTCCGATCGAGATGTATGGATCCA
>CM060922.1:147577334-147582334 GCA_030737875.1 Allium sativum | reverse complement strand
AGTGAGAGACGTGAGGATGGTTGCTATGGTTGACTTGTTTGCTATCATTATGACGTACACACCCCACCCCCGTATGCTTTACACTATTCATTATGGCACCTTAAAGAATTGTACGGTATGTGGTACTAACTCTTTGGTTGCAGGTCCAGGTTCAGGTATGGTTTAGTATACCTGTTATTATTCTGTTTAGATGCTTATCGCTCATACCAGGCTTTATGTCTGACCCAGAGTTTTATGTCTCCTCTTATTACTCTGGGTGCTCACACGAGCAGACTAGAGACAGGTTAGCTGGTGATGCATGGGTAGATGATCCGGAGACGAGCAGGAGGCTTCCACGTAATATATATAGTATCCTCCCTGTGTTGTTGAAGATCACTGCTTGGGCATTGGCGGTGCATCTTCCACTTTAGCTTTCTTTTGTTTTGAGACAGTAAATTTGGAAAATTGTAATAAGATGTATTTGGATTTTCGCTTCTTTGATGATTGATGTTGATTTTAGTTATCAGCTTATGCACTATCTCACCTGTTTTATGTCAAGTATGTTATTATTATATTTTATTCCATGCGCTGTGAGACATTCTACAGGTTCCTTGATTAGTTCATTCCCTTCTTTCTTTTCTTTGGAGACCGTTCCGCGCTAACTGGACATGTGTACAACGCACTTTTGGAGTAAATGTCGGTTGGTGCGGGGCGGGCCGTCACACTTGGTATCAGAGCTCTAGGTTGCGTAGTTAACCTAGGGAAGTTATCAGGGAGAGATAATATACGTATACGAGAGAGCATATTTGTGATTACTTTGGTTCTTAAAAAGCTATATATATATATACTATTAGTAGTATAAGGATGAAGTCGTACTGCACTAGCACCACTATGGAGTCGTTAATCGTTTCCTTTTCCAAATTGACGATGAGCCGATATACTAGAGGTGATGGTAGGGGAGCCAACAATGGGAATGCTGCTGACATGAGGACGATGTTTACTGACCTCATGAGAGAGACGCTTAGAGATGTACAGAGGGCAGCTCCCAATGATGGAAATGGTGGTGGTCCAATAGTGCAGGCACCGAGGGTCGATTTTGCCAAGCTGAATAAGGATTATACAAGCCTTGGTGGGAAGCCGTTTCACGGAACAGAGTCGGCCACGGATGTTCAAGATTGGTTGGACAGTTGCAAACGTATCTTCGAGGATTTGGGTATCGAGGATGCGATGAAGAGAAAGCTAGCGTCCCGTCAGCTGCAAGGGCGGGCAATGAATTGGTGCAATGCTATAAAGGCAGCCATTCCCGAAGATCAGATTACTTGGGAACAGTTTAAGGCTCGCTTTAGCGAGAAGTTCATTCCAGCTGCTCAGAAGTCAATGCTGTTTAAGAAATTCCTGGAGCTCAAGCAGAATGGCAGAGCTGTCTCGGAGTACATTGCTGAATTCGACACTATGTCAAAGTATGGGTTATCTCTTATTGATACTGCCGAGAAGAAGAATGAGAAATTCATAACTGGGTTGGATCAGTAATTGGGGGAAAGACTTATTAACCACATCGATGAGACGTTTGAGTCGATTGTGGGGAAAGCATTAAGATCAGAGAGTCTCTACCCTAAGCCGAAGACTGAGGTTGCATCCGCAGATGGGCTAAAGCCCAAGCAAGTGGTGGAGGCAAGGGTGGTTCCCAGAATAAGAGAAAGCAGAATCAGACTAAGGATGTCCAGAAGAAAAGGAATAAACAAGATGTTGAGTGCTTCAGCTGTGGTAAGAAGGGCCATTATGCTAGTAATTGTCGGGCCAAGCCAGCGGATAGGAAGTGCTTCAACTGTGGCCAAATGGGACATCACAAGGACAAGTGTCCACAACCCCCTAAAGAAAAGCAGATGGTGAAAGCATATGCCCTTATTGCTATTCCTTCTTCGTCGAATGCCCCAACCGCGGCGGAGAAGGGAAAGAATGTCGTCATTCAAGGTATGCTTTCTGTTTATGATGTTCCTGTTAGAGTTCTGTTTGATACCGGAGCTTCCAGTTCTTTCATATCTAGTGACCTGGTAGATAGGTTGGGATTGGAGCCCGAGATTGTCGATAGACCTTTAGTAGTGACGAACCCGATTGGTGGTTCGACTAGCCTTAGCATGATTTGTCATAATGTGGTCTTATCGAGTCATGGATGCATGTTTGTTTGTGATTGCTTTGTTTTGGGCTTTGCTGGGTTTGGCATTATTTTGGGAGTAGATTGGCTTCGAAGATACGGGGTGGTGGTAGAATGTGAGGGCTTTTTGGTGACAGCTAGAACGGATGATGGGCGGAGGATAGTGTTTGGTGGTCTACCCAGTAAGGGGGTATTGGCTAGTTTTCTAAACTCCCTCGACATTCCGCATAGTGAGTTGTTAGGTTTGCCCGTGGTTGGCCAGTATCCGGATGTTTTCGAAGAAGTGACCGGACTTCCACCACACCGAGAGATTGAGTTTCGTATTGATTTGGTAAAGGATGCCAGGCCTATAGTGATGCCACTTCGTCGTATGGCACCAAGAGAACAGCGGGAGCTCGAGGTGCAAGTCAGCGATCTTTTGAAGAAGGGATTTATCAGAAGGAGTGTTTCTGAATGGGGAGCACCAGTTGTGTTTGCCACCAAGGCGGATGGTTCCCTTCGTTTGTGTGTAAACTACCGCGAGTTGTGTTCGTTGATGATATTTTGGTCTATTCGAGGACATAGGAAGAACACAAGGAACATTTGAGAGTAGTGATGGAGGTGTTGAGAAAACACCAATTGAAAGCAAAGTTTTCTAAGTGTCACTTCTGGAAGAGGGAAGTGAGGTTCTTGGGCCATGTCGTATCAGAGAATGGGATTGCCGTGGACCCGGCAAAGTTGGCTACGGTATAGGATTGGCCTACGCCCAAGAATGCAACAGACGTAAGAAGTTTTTTGGGGTTAGCGGGATATTATCGTAAGTTTATCCAAGGTTTCTCCAAGATAGCAGCACCATTGACCCAGTTAACTAAGAAGAATCAAGCTTTCGTCTGGGATGAAAGGTGCGAGATTGCATTCAGGAGTCTAAAGGACAAGTTGACAAGCGCACCAGTGTTAGTCATTCCTAAGGGGGATGAAGAGATGACGGTATACACGGATGCATGTGGTACCGGACTGGGTGCTGTATTGATGCAAGGCGGTAGGGTTGTAGCTTATGCAAATCGGCAATTGAAGCCGCACGAGAAAAGATAACCTACCCATGATTTAGAATTGGCAGCGATCGTGTTCGCGTTAAAGATGTGGAGACACTATCTATTGGGAGAAAGATTTGAGCTGTTTACAGATCATAAGTCGTTGAAGTATCTCTTCTCTCAGAAAGATCTGAATCTCCGGCAACAAAGGTGGTTAGAGTTCTTAGCTTCCTATGATTTCGACATCGCATATACACCGGGAAAGGGCAATGCGGTGGCTGATGCATTGAGTAGAAGACATGCCAGCTTAGGGGCTATGTTCCTTGAATGGAAGCAACTGGAGTATATCGTGGGGTTTGATTTCAAACCAAAGTGCGAATTGGATCCAGAAATGTTAGCAAGTTTGACGATCAGACCCACTTTGATTGAGCGGATCAGCTCTAGTCAGAGGGACAATCCTAACCTATTGGAAATCATCTCCAAATTAGAGATGGGTATCGATGAGGAAATGAACAAGTATGGGCTTGATCGAGATGGATGGCTTAGAAAGGATGGAAGACTAGTCGTACCCAATGTCAATGGATTGAGAGATGAAGTGCTTGGAGAATGTCATCACTCAAAGCTGACTATACACCCCGGTGGTAATAAGATGTATCGAGACATGAAGCAGACCTACTACTGGGAAGGGATGAAAAGAGACATTGGGAAGTTTATATCCAAATGCATGAATTGCCAGCTAGTTAAAGCCGAGCAAAAGAAGCCTAGTGGATTGTTACAACCCTTAGAAATTCCCGAATGGAAATGGGAGCAAGTCTCGATGGATTTCATCGACGGTTTACCGAGGACTAGATCGGGACATGATAGCATTTGGGTGATTGTAGACCGATTGACTAAGAGTGCAAGATTTATACCAGTCAAATCAACCAGAACGGCAGCTAAGTTAGCAGAATTGTATATGAAGTGGGTAGTGAGATTTCATGGAGTACCTAAAAGTATTGTGAGTGACCGAGACCCGTTGTTCACTAGTGGGTTTTGGAAGAGCTTACAAGAGGCTCTAGGGTCAGAGTTACATCTCAGTACCGCATATCATCCTCAGACCGACGGTCAGACGGAGAGGGTGAACCGTATTTTGGAAGACCTCTTGAGAGCATGTATATTGGATTTTGGTGGATCATGGGATGACCATTTGCATCTAATAGAGTTTGCATATAATAATAGCTACCAATCCAGTATCGGTATGGCTCTGTTTGAAGCTTTGTACGGAAGACCTTGCAACTCACCATCATGTTGGATAGAGACTGGCGAGAAGTTTATGCTTGGACCAGATGTGGTGAGAGAAACTTTAGATAAAATCAAGACCATTCAACAACGAATGAAGGCTGCCCAAGATAGGCATAAGAGTTATGCTGATAAGAGGAGAAGAGACTTAAAATTCTCCGCTGGCGACTTGGTGTTTGTCAAGATTTCTCCGTTGAAGAGCGTAATACGATTTGGCAGGAGAGGCAAGTTAGCACCAAGATTCGTTGGCCCATTCCCTGTTCTCGAACTAGTCGGGAATTTGGCTATAGAGTTGGCTTACCAGAGAAAATGGCGGGAGTTCACAATGTATTTCATGTTTCCCAACTAAGGAAGTTCGTTAACAACCCAGATATGACTGTTCCACCTGATCAGTTGGAGGACTTCGAAGTAGAACCCGAGGCGGTTGGGAACCGCAAGCCGGCCCTTATTGTCGAGTACGACATGAAGCAACTTCGAAGGAAGGCGGTGAGACTAGTCAAGGTTCAGTGGGGCGAGGACGAGAATGATTGTACTTGGGAGACAGAGGAGAACATTAGGAAGACACACCCAGAACTCTTTGC
>CM060922.1:147532334-147567334 GCA_030737875.1 Allium sativum | reverse complement strand
TAATAAATAAAGAATTTACTCCATTATTATGAATTAATTTAGTAACTATTTTGAACAAATCTCGAAATTCTAAACTACCCGTTATCCAATAAAATCCTAAAATTCCTAATAATAAACCGAAATCCCCTATACGATTGGTTACAAAAGCTTTTTGACAAACACTTGCTGCAATTGGTCATGTGAACCAAAAACCTATTAATAAATAGGAACACATTCCTACAAGTTCCCAAAAAATATAAATTTGTATTAAATTCGAACTAGTAACTAATCCCAACATAGAAGTATTGAAAAAACTCATATAAGCAAAAAAATCTCAAATATCCTCGATCATGAGACATATAATTATCACTATAAATAAGAACCATGATTCCAACAGTAGTAATTAATATTGGCATAATAAAAGTAAGCGGATCAATCAAGTGTCCGAACTCTAAAGAAAAATCATTATTGACAGTCCAAGACCATAGATATTGATAGATAAAATTTTCGTTTATTTGCTGAATAGAAAGATTAACAGAAAATACCATAGCTATAGTTAGATCAAAACACCGGAAAAGCCCACATACGTCGAATATTTTTTGTTGCTGCAGGAATAAGTAGAAGTCCAAATCCTATTAACATAGTAATAGGAAATGGAAGAAAAGGTATTATCCATGCATATTTATATGTATGTTCCATAAAAAAACACAAATTTTCGTTTTTTATTATAATTATTTCCGATTCACCAATTTTAATTGTTTTTGAATAAAACAATAAAAAAATGAATATATATATATAAAACCTTAAATATTCTTAATTTTACATTTTTCTTATTTTTTTCCGGATATTTAAAATTTTTGAAAAAGTTATAAATTGTTGCTAAAATGCTTTGCCCAAATAGCTCGATATAGAGTAATTTTTTAGTTATTAATTTTTTAACTAAAATATTATTCATTTTTGAAGTAAAAAAAGATTTTTTTGTAAAGAAAAGAGATATGACATTAAAAAAAAATTTGCCACTAGACTAGAATTGTATTCCAGTAATATATAACCATATCATATACTATAGTAAGCAAAGAAAAAGTAAGCAAAAATAATTGTACCGATATCAGTAGAATATGGATATGGATATATAGTTTGCATCAATAAATCAACTAATTCTTCTAGTAATTTTTTTTATTACCTAATTTATATTTTTTATGAAATCGATTGGATTGAAATTCAATAAGATCAGAAAATATCAGAAATTTTATAGAAACCCTTACTTCTTATATTCTGGAACTAGAACTAATAAAATAAAATAAAAAACGTAAAATGAAAGTTCATTTTCTTCCCTAACGGAATATCTTGTTTAACATATTAACTACTATAAGATCCTTTTTTTATTTTTTCTTCCATTTTTTCGTAGTTTATTATATATGTAACACACATGTATATATAAACAATTTGTATTGTTATTGTTAAAAAAAAAGATTGTCGACGAAATTAAATATAATATAAAAAATGACTAAAACTAAAAAAAACAATCCATATTGATCAATACATGTCTTTCACATACAACAATAAAAAGGAAGAACTCTTTTTTTTATGGCAGTTCCAAAAAAACGTTCTTCTGTATCAAAAAAACGTATTCGTAGAAATATTTGGAAGAAAAGGGGAAATTTAGTTGCAATAAAAGCCTTTTCTTTAGCAAAGTCAGTTTCTACGGGAAATTCAAAAAGTTTTTTTGTTCGGCAAACAAATAAGAAAATCTTGGAATAATTTTTTTTCCGTGATTTTAATAACTTTTCTATATATAGAATATGCAAATTTTTCATTAACTTATGTATTTATTTAACTCCTCAAGATCAGTTAGAACTAGCAGCTATTTTATGTCGAATATTAACTTATCTATCTGCTAGTTTGGTTCTAAGTATTATGTATTATTTTATTTCTTTTCTTAATGGAAAAAATTTCTACTTCTACTGGGAAAAGAAATAAAATGTAATTATAATGAATATTAAAACTGTTTTATTATATGTCTATCTCAAGAACAAATGAAATTTGTTTTGTTCACTAATTACTATTCTATATTTAAATTATGTACATAACAAACAACAAATATTAATATAATTATTATATATACATTCTATATATATGCTATATAATTAGAATAATTAATTAAATTACACAAAATACAATAAAAAGTAGGTTAAAAACAAGATTTTTAGAAAATAAGTCTTTAAATTTCTAATTTAATTTATTAAATTTAGTAATCATATTTTGATATGTATAAAATCATCCTATTTATTTAATTTATATTTATTTTTTATAAAAAAGATCTTTCTAAGTTTTTTAAGTGTCATTAAAAATGAAAAGAATACTTTAGTTTAAACAAAACAAAAGGGTTTAAAAGAACCCTTATTCATCCATTTCCTAAAGGATAACTATATCAGATTCTAGAATGTACATCTAGACGATTCAATAGGAATTGACTATTAGTATTTCAAGTAAGCCGCTATGGTGAAATTGGTAGACACGCTGCTCTTAGGAAGCAATGCTAGAGCATCTCAGTTCGAGTCCGAGTGGCGGCATACTTTAAAAGAGATACAATGGACCTTATAATGTATTTAATTCCTGATTTCAATTCTGTAATGAGACCCTTTTTATATATGATGTTTGTGACTTTAGAACATATATTAACTCATCTCTTTTTTTTGATCGTTTCAATTGTGATTGCGATTCATTTGATGATTCTATCAGTTCACGAAATCATCGAATTACGCCATTCGTTGGAAAAAGGAATGTTAGCTACTTTTTTCTCTAACAGGATTATTAGTTATTCGTTGGGTTTCTTCGAGGCATTTTCCATTAAATAATTTATACGAATCATTGATCTTCCTTTCATGGAGTTTTTCCATTATTCATATGGTTTCCAAGCTATGGAATCATAAAAATGATTTAAGCACAATAACCGCGCCAAGTGCCATTTTTACTCAAGGTTTCGCTACATCTGGTCTTTCAAGTAAAATGCATCAATCAACAATATTAGTACCTGCTCTACAATCTCCGTGGTTAATGATGCATGTAAGTATGATGTTATTGAGCTATGCGGCTCTTTTATATGGTTCGTTATTATCAGTCGCTTTTTTAATCATTACATTTCGAAAAAATATTGATATTTTTTTTAGAAGCAATTTTTTTAATATTAATTAAGTCATTTTTATTTGGGAGGATTGAATACTTGAACGAAAAAGGAAGTGTTTTTAAAAGCACTTCTTTTCTTTCATTTCCAAATTATTATAAATATCAATTAATTCAGCGTTTGGATTATTGGAGTTATCGTGTTATTAGTTCAGGGTTTACTTTTTTAACCATAGGTATTCTTTCTGGAGCAGTATGGGCTAACGAAGCATGGGGCTCTTATTGGAATTGGGACCCCAAGGAAACTTGGGCATTTATTACTTGGACCATATTCGCAATTTATTCACATACTTGAACAAATCGAAGTTTACACGGTACAAATTCGGCACATGTAGCTTCTATAGGATTTCTTATAATTTGGATATGCTATTTTGGGATCAATCTATTAGGAATAGGTCTACATAGTTATAGTTCATTCACATAAAATCTAATTAAATTGTAGAAATTCCATGCGGAATAAGTAAAACGCAGAATAAGTAAAACGTATATAATGAAAATTTGTGTGAGTTTTTAGGAACTGTTTGAATTAAGATTCAAACAGTTCTTAAAAACTCGGGATACGTCTTTCTAATTCACTTTATTTTTTTCCATTGTACAACGAATAGTTTCAAAAATATTATAATTAATATAAGACTTTTTATCTCATTAAGAAAAAAAACTATCTATGAAAATAATTAGATAGTATAGCTTGTATCTTGTCAACTGATAAAGAAAGAGCGAAATCGGGATAAATACCAATTCCTATTACGGGTAAAAGGATACAGATTGAAACAAATACTTCTCGTGGTCCAGAATCCACGAAATTTGAGTTTAGAACATTGAAAAAATTGTATCCATAGAACATTTGACGTAACATAGATAATAAATAAATAGGAGTTAATATCATTCCAATTGCCATTACAAGGGTAATTAATATTTTTGGCATCAAAAGATATTTTGGATTGGTAATTAGTCCAAAAAATACTACTAACTCCACAACAAAACCACTCATTCCCGACAATGCAAGAGAAGCCATCGAGAAACTACTAAACATGGTAAATATTTTTGGCATTGGAATGGATATTCCCCCCATTTCGTCGAGATAAACCAGACGTATTCTATCACAACTCATTCCTATCAAGAAAAAAAGTGCAACACCAATAAATCCATGAGAGAGTATTTGTAAAATGGCTCCGTTGAGTCCCATGTCGGTTATAGAACCAATTCCTATAATTGTGAAACCCATATGCAATACAGAAGAATAAGCTATTCTTTTTTTTGATCGCGTTGACCAAGCGAGGTTGAGGGTGCATAAATTATTTGTATTGTCCCCACTATCACTAACCAGGGAGAAAATATAGAAGGAGCATGTGGCAATAATTCCATATTGATACGAATCAATCCATATGCTCCCATTTTTAATAAGATTCCCGCCAGAAGCATACATGTACTGTAATGTGCTTCTCCGTGGGTATCTGGTAACCATGTATGTAACGGTATAATCGGTGATTAGACAGTAAGCAATAAGGAAGCCCAAATAAAATATTATTTCTAATGTCATAGGATATGACTGATTAGTTAATCTGTCAAAATCCAATGTGGGTTTATTGGAACCATATAAACCCATACTTAGAACTCCTATTAAGAGAAAAATGGAACCCCCCATAGTGTACAAAACAAACTTTATAGCCGAGTACAAACGTTTCTTTCCTCCCCACATATATAAAAGTAAGTAAACAGGAATTAATTCTAACTCCCACATGATAAAAAAAGTAAAAGGTCTCTAGAAGAAAATAATTCTATTTGACCACTGTACATTGCTAACATCAGGAAATAGAACAATCGTGAATTTCGAGTAACAGGCCAAGCTGCTAAATTAGCTAAAGTAGTGATAAATCCTGTTAATAAAATGGGTCCTATGGAAAGTCCGTCGATTCCCAGTCTCCAGTGAAAATTGAAAACATTTATCCATTTAGCATCCTCTTCTAATTGAATTAATGGATCGTCCAATTAGAAATGATAACAGAAGACATAGGTTGTTATAAGGAGTTCTAAAATACAAATACATACAGTATACCATCTAAATACCTTATTCCCTTTATGAGGGAGAAAAAAATTGAGGAACCTGCGAATATTGGCAAAACTACAAGTATTGTTAGCCAAGGGAAATAACTCGTGATAAAGACAATATGCATTTTGACCAAAAAGCCCGTGCTCAAAAGAATATACTTTCTTGAGCACAAGCTTTTGTCGGTAAAAAGGAATCAAATGATTCAAGTGGAATTTATTATAACGTATCAATAAGATAGACCCATGCTGCGAGTTGTTTCATGCCATAAATAAATACAGACACTTAAAAAATCTGTTGGATAGGCAGATTCCCATCTTTTACAACCTACACAGTCTTCCGTTCTTGGCGCAGAAGAAATTTGCTTAGCTTTACATCCGTCCCAAGGTATCATTTCCAATACATCTGTGGGGAAGGCCTGTACACATTGAGTGCATCCTATACATGTATCATAAATTTTTACTGAACGTGACATTGGGTCTATAAATTCCAGTTTTGAACGTAAAAAAATTTCGATCTGGTAAAGTAAAAAAAATAATAAAAAATTTATAATTATATACTTTATTATATATTTCTATTTTCTTTATATATAGAAACCAGAAGAATCAATGATTTATCAAAAAAATCTTAAGAATCAAAATTTTTATAAATCTGTTCATCAGAAGGGACCAAGAAACTTTGATTTACCATTCAACAACCATGATCATATAAGTCGCATGAATCACACGTGAAACTTCACATTGACTAATATCTATAGTAATATTTCAATATAAATATATATTGAAATATTACTATAGATATTAGTATTATTTGTAAATAAATATATAAAGGACACTTAAATGCTATTTTATAGAAAAATTTTCTACAATATATATATATTCTATTTAATTTATATATATATTCTATTTATATGTATTTATATTATAGTTATGGCTAATTTTTCAACAAACTTGATTGATTAATACGAGTTGATTTTCTGTTACGATAGATCGACGAAACAATAGCTAGCCCAATAACAGCTTCCGCCGCTGCAATCGCTATAATACAGATTGAGAAAATCTCACCTTTTAATTGGCGACTATCAAATATATCAGAAAATAGTACGAGATTAATATTAACCGAATTTAGTATAAGTTCAAGACACATAAGTGCTCTAACCATGTTTCGACTTGTGATCAATCCATTGATACCAATTGCAAATAAATAGACACTCAAAAAAAGTACATGTTCAAACATCATTGACTAACTCCTGATCAACCCCGATTCGTTTCAATATGAACAAAAATTCAACCAAGTTGATTGACTAGAATCGAGCGATTACATAAAAAAGGGAATATTAACAGTAGATTAAACTAATTTTTTTTATTCTAACTAAACTATTTATTATTGACGAGCCATAGTAATTGTGCCTATCAAAGAAACTAAAAGAATTATTGAAATTAGTTCAAATGGAAGATAAAAATCTGTTGATAAATGAATTCCAATTTGTTGAACGTTGTTTATAAAGTCTTGTTCTATAATCTGATTTGATCTTATAGTCCAAATAATTCCGTACCATGACGTATCTGCGATAGTAGTAATTAGTGAAAAAAGAATACTTATACAAACCAATGAAGTGATTCCATCTCCAATAGTCCAAAGATAGGAGTCGTTAGAATATTCTGAACCATTCACGAACATAACAACAAATATGATTAAGACATTTATGGCTCCCACATAAATAAGAAGTTGGGCAACAGCTACAAAAAAGGAGTTTGATGAAATATAGAATAAGGATATACAAACAAGAACCGATCCCAACGAAAAGGCAGAATAAATTGGATTAGTAAACAATACTACTCCTAGACCTCCTAATATAAGAAATGATCCCAGAAATACTACAAGCATATCATGTATTGGTCCAGGTAAATCCATTATGTATAAGAAAAAAGTTAGTCAAAATGTTTCATGACCTTACTAAATAGTCCAGGAAAGAGAAGGGTATTCCCCTTATTTTTTTTCTTATATATGGTGGATTTTTAATTCAATTAAATCATAATATGGATGGATTACTGTAGATATAGATAAAGTTATTAAAATTATCGGCCAATCTTTTCTTTTTTCTTTTAGAGATTCTAAATTTTTAATATTTTTAAATAATTAAGAAAATACATATTCACAGTTTAAATCCAAGATTGATTCTCAATAATCAATTGTTAATAAGATAAGTTTATTAGGTTCTCATAAAAAAAAGACTTGTTTCTGTTTATCTTTATATAAAAAAATATTAGTAATCAGTAATCGTTTTTGAATCAAGGGGTTTTTCTTTATCCATTTTGATTTGACAGGAATTCATAATTGTTTGAATTATGTAATCTCCAATTACTGACATTGGTAACCGACCTAATGCAATTTGATTATAATTTAATTCGTGACGATCATAAGTTGAAAGTTCATATTCTTCAGTCATCGATAAACAGTTTGTTGGACAATACTCGACACAATTACCACAAAATATACAAACTCCAAAATAGATACTATAATTAAACAATTGTTTCTTTTTAATCTCTCTTTTAAACCTCCAATCAACAACGGGTAGATCTATGGGACATACACGAACACATACTTCACAAGCAATACATTTATCAAATTCAAAATGAACTCGACCGCGGAAACGTTCTAATGTAATCGATTTTTCATAAGGATACTGAATAGTTACAGGTAAACGATTTGTATGAGATAGGGTAATTATGAAACTTTGACCAATGTACCTTGCCGCCCGTATTGTTTGTTGACCAAAATTTATGAACCCGGTCACCATAGGGAACATATTGTAGATCTCCGTGAATAATTTGATATTTCTTTCTCTTATTTAAGATCAGTTATGAATGGAGAATATCGTTATCTTATTCTATTCTTTATAGGTAAATAAGTTGAAAAGAAGTTGTCAATAATAGATTACCCAGAGAAATAGGTAAAAGAAATTTCCATCCAAAATTTAAAAGTTGGTCCATTCTCAGTCTAGGTAAAGTCCATCCTGCTGTGATAGGAATGAACAAAAACAAATAAGCTTTAGCTAATGTAATAAATATACCAATTGTTATTCCAAAAACTCCTGTCATATTATTTATTCCTAAAAATTCAGGAATAGATATATACGGAATAGAGAAATTCCATCCGCCTAAGTAAAGAACTGCTATAAATAATGAAGAAACTAATAAATTTAGGTAAGAAGCAAGATAAAATAAAGCATATTTAATACCTGAATATTCTGTTTGATAACCTGCTACTAATTCCTCCCCTGCTTCTGGTAAATCAAAAGGCAATCTCTCACATTCTGCTAGAGAAGAAATTAGAAAAACAACAAACCCTATAGGCTGACGCCACAGATTCCACCCCCCAAAACCATATTTTGACTGTGACTCAACTATATCAACTGTACTTGAACTGTTAGATAATCATAGTCGATAATAAAATTACTGTGCATATCGCTATTTCAAAACCGTACATGAGACCTCAACTTCATGCGGCTCCTCTATGGTCACAAATAAATGCAAGTACTTGTTTGGTATAATTGTAATTTTGAAATTTTAATAACGGGAAGTTCAAAATTAGACCAACGAAATTCCGTCTGCTAGAATAAAAAGCGCTTTCGAATTGATCTTTTCCATTACAATTTTAATTTATCTTTATTCGGTAATAACTTAATCCTTAAATAAAATACTCGTTATATCAATAAATTCGGTTTTATCAATAACTCTAAAGAAAGAATTAGTTAGAAAGAATTGATCATTAATTCCAAATTTATGATTAAGAATTCCGTGTATGTATTATAGTAGATATGAATATTGAATGGGCAAAATAAATAAGAAATATTTCTTTTGCTCCTGTCCTATTCTTCTTTCTCAGAGGAAGGGAGGAACTCTGAAAATAAAATAAAATAAAATAAAGGATTAATTTGTTTTTTATAGTCATTTCTTTAATCAGCGAATAGGAGCATACTCGAGATCGGAATCGTGGAGAAGTACTACTTGGTCATTTCTACCAACTTAAAGTCCTCATTATGATTCGTTTTATCCAAAGCTTTATGCAAAAAAGTCTTTTTCTATCTTAAATTATATCCATTACGAATCTTTTGTGTACCTTGGTGTTCCTAACTGTCCACTGATTTTTTATTAATCTCCAGTATGGTAATAAATATAAGACAGTAGTAGAAACCCATACGGGTGATCTTTTGTACCCGCTTCAAGATATGATAATTGGTCAAAGAATCTTAACCTTGGGGTAAACAGTTCATACTGCTTATGTTTCTAATCTCGTACATAGGGAATGATATTTAATCTTCTTACTGCAAATTTATAAGCAGTTTGCTTTTACTCATCTAATTATCTAGTTTAATTCATTAACCCTAATGATAAATATATAAAATATATCCATTGAATATAATATATTAAATTTCTTTATTCTATTCCTAGTTCTAGAAAAGAGGGAAAATAATATTGTTCTGCCGAATCACACGTAGAGATATTGATAACACACATAGAGTTAATGGTATTTCATAGCTGATAGATTGAGCAGCAACCCGTAGACCACCTGAAAAAGAATATTTTTTATTCGACCCATATCCTGACATAAGGAGTCTAATAGGGGCAATACTTGAAATGGAGATCCATAAAAAAACGCTTATACTGAGATCGGCCAAAACAAGGTGATATCCGAAAGGAATTACTAAATAACTTAGTAGAACAGATATAACTTCTATAGGGGGTCCGCACTGAACAAACGAATATCCCCTCTATATGGGAGGAGATCCTCTTTAAAAACTAATTTGGTTCCATCTGCTATAGCTTGAAGAATTAACAATGGACCGGCATATTCAGGCCCAATGCGTTGTTGTATTGCTGCAGATATTTCTCTTTCTAACCACACAATTACTAGTACCCCTATTGTTATTCCCAATATAAGGGTGAAAATAAGAACAGAGATCCATATGAGTTCATAAACTTCTTTTAAAGATTCCGATCTAGAAAAAGAATTTATAGCTTGTATTTCCGTTTCTGTCATATCAATTATCATTTCAACGATCAACTTCTCCCACAATGATATCTATACTACCTAATATCGTCATGATATCTGCCAATTTCATTCTTTTAACCAGTTGAGGGAGAATTTGCAAATTGATAAAACCGGGTGGACGAATTTTCCATATCCAAGGGAAAACACTATTATCTCCTATCAAATAAATTCCTAATTCTCCTTTTGGGGCTTCTACTCTCACATAAAGTTCTTGCTTCGACAATTCAAAATTGGGCGAAAGCTTTTTAGCAATAAATCTATACTCAAAATTATTCCATTCATAATTTTTTGCTTTATCAAAATGTCGGACTTCTAAATTCTCATAGAGTCCTCCAGGAATTCCTTCTAGAGCCTGTTGAATAATTTTTATAGATTCTTCCATTTCACCGATTCGTACTAAATAACGGGCTAGTGAATCTCCTTCTTTTTGCCATTGGACTTCCCAATCAAAATTTATTGTAACACTCATAACTATCAACTTTACGAAGATCCCATTGGATTCCAGAAGCCCGTAACATTGGTCCTGATAATCCCCAATTTATTGCCTCCTCTCCACCAATAATGCCCACTCTTTCAACACGTTCCAAAAAAATAGGATTACGCATAATAAGTTTTTGATATTCAACAATTCCTGTTAAAGAATAATCGCAAAAATCCAGACATTTCTCTATCCAGCCATAAGGTAAAACGGTAGCAACTCCCCCAATACGGAAATAATTGTGCATCATTCGCATACCTGTAGCGGCTTCGAATAGATCATATAACAATTCCCTTTCTCTGAAAATATAGAAAAAGGGAGTCTGTGCACCGATATCCGCCATAAAAGGTCCAAGCCATAATAAATGAGAAGCTATACGACTCAGTTCTAGCATAATTACTCTAATGTAACTAGCTCTTTTAGGTACTTGAACGCTTTCTAACCGTTCTGGTGCATTTACTGTTATTGCTTCTGTGAACATAGTGGCTAAATAATCCCATCGTGTTACATAAGGCAAATATTGTATAAATGTTCGATTTTCCGCTATTTTTTCCATCCCTCTATGTAAATAACCCAATATAGGGTCACAATCAATAACATCTTCACCATCGAGAGTAACAATTAGTTGAAGAACACCATGCATTGATGGGTGGTGAGGACCCATATTCACTATCATGAGATCCTTTCTGGTAGCTGGTACAGTCATAATTTTTCTTCTTTAATTCAATTCAGTATTCCATGAATTTAGCAAAATGAAGTTGATCAAAATGCAAAATTTAATAACTAAAGAAAAAAATTCAAACCAATCTTAAACTTAAAATTAATGAGTTTTTGACTCCCGAATACCCAACTGGTTAATAAATTTCTTATAACGTACTCGATTTTTCTTTGATAAATAATCCAACAGCCATTGACGTTTTCCCAAAAATTTTCGTAGACCTCTTTGTGATAAAAAATCCTTTTTATGTAATTTTAAATGTAAAGTAAGTCTTTGTATCTTATCAGTGAAACTAAATACTTGAAATTCAACAGATCCACAGTTTTTTTCTTTTTCTTGTCGAATAGCCGAGATGAATGAATTTTTGACCATAATTTTTTTTAATTTTTTTTCTTTTACACGAATTTTACCGATCAGGAAAAATAAAAATATTTATTATACGTGTTATTTGCAGTTATTTTAATTTAGTACAATTTTTTTTATCATTTCTTCATATAGAATTCTACCCAAATCAAATTTTCAATTTGATTGGACAAAAAAGAACGATACATTTTTTTCTTTCCTATTAAGGAAAGAAAATGTTTTTTTCGACAACGATAAAAAAAAAAAGATATAAGATATAGAGGAAATGTACTATGTTATATTTATATTTATTATATTCTATTAATATAATTAAAGAATTCTGAATCGTGGATACATATGTATTCCTAATATACTAAAATTACTGCCATTATTGGTATCAAACCAATAACGATTCATACAAGCTAAATCTTCTAATCGAAAATTGGGCCAAAGAAAAAAATTTGAATTTAATGAATTTTTTTGTATATGTATTAAGATGTTTTTCCTTGTTAAAAATTGTCCACAGTTGTTTATGTTATTTTGATTACAGAATATTGAATTTCTACCCGTAATATTACAATTCTAAGAATTAAAATGAATGAAAATTCTCAATTCTCTACGACGTCTGGGGGATAGAATATTTTCGGGAACAAGGAAATCATAATAATTTTTGTTTTTAGTCATAAGTATATTGCTGTGTTGTGCAACAGATTCATGAATTTTTTTTATCAACATATTCTTTTTTTATCATGTATTTTCCTTCAGTTTGGCGTTTAGTCTTATCAACCAATGAAATACCTATGGTTTGATATATAATATCTTTTCCATCCCTTTTCATAGATAGACGAATTGGTTGAACAATAAATATGCCTCTTTTTACCAATTTTGTAAGAGTTAGATCTTTCTGAATCAACATTACATCTAGACGCATCTCTCCTCTTTGAATTGAAGATATAGCTATTTCCTTTGGATCTATCAGTCTAAGTAGAAGACAATATACCTTTATATTATTGATCATTATTTAATTCAAGGGATCATCCCATCTTAATTGAAAAAGAAAATATTTTTTCAAGAAGAAATTGAGTTCTGCTTCTTTCTTGCTCTTAGATTGTTTTTTTAACCCTTTTTAATGTCTGCTCCTGTATAATCTGTCTCAACATCTTTTTCTTCTGTATAATCTGTCTCAGCATCTTTTTCATTTTGTTTTCGTAAATCTAATACAAGATTTCCCTGATCTTGTTGTTCATTTTTTTTACATTAATCTTTTTTACTTTTAATATTTTCATTAAAATGAAAGTTAAAAATAAGTAATTTGGCAGGTATGATCCATGGTTTTATTTTATACGCATTAAAAAGTAGTAAAAATTCTGGGAAAAACCAAGGTTCTAGATTTGATATGATATGATAAAAAATTTCTTGATTCATTCCCATCCAATCAAAAAAGGATTTTTTTTTATTTTTGATAATTTAGATTTTTAGTATTGTTATGGATCTTGGTATTGATAGGCATATTGGCCCGGGTCTCAATATTAATATTATTTCTAATACAGAAATGGGGAATTTTATAATTTAAAAATAGTCTATCCATTTTTTTGTCTGTGTCAATGAGAAATCTTTTTTCTAGATAATTATTAATAACTATCCTTATCAATCCATAAAATGGTTCGGGTTTTAGTGTACTGAAATTAGATGAAATTTGTTTATTTTCCATTTCTTGTAACTGTAACGTTGATTCATAAATATATGAGTTTTTATTATCCTCAAAATTTATATATTTATATGGTAAAATATCATATTCTAAATGTTTTTTCAATTTGACTTTTTGACTCATCAATGAATTTACTGCATAGTAATTTTCTTTCATGTAATGAATTAATTGATCTTTTTCTTTTTTATATAAATTCGATTTCGTTGAGTCTTTTTTTTGAATTATATCCTTTTGTTATATGGGAGTTGTGTGCCAGCTCATATGCGTACAAGAAAGGGGGGCTTTGTTCCGACCGTCGTTACATAACATCAATATCATAATACCTATCCTTTTCTTACAGATATAATAAAGAATTATTGTACAACACAAGGAATATTTGGTTCCAAACCAAAGCATAAGAAAATACGTAAGTATATAATGAATAAATGGAAAATGTGGTTAAGGAATCATTATCAATATAATTTATCTCAGACTAAGTGGTCTTATTTAGTACCAAAAAAATGGCAAAATAGGATTTTTATTATTCCACCAATTGAAAAAGCTTTTATTGCAAATCTCCCCCTTGACTCGCATCCTACGAGTATCTTTTGAGAGCATTGCCTTGTCCGCATGGCCCAGTCCGTAACCTTCGGCTCTGATACCATTGTTATGTAATGACGGTCGGAACAAAGCCCCCCTTCCTAGCACGCATATGAGCTGGCATACAACTCCTATATAACAAAAGGAATCCCTGATGTTACGTGCCTACCAGCTCATATTTGTACACAATTCCTTCAATTTATTACATGATGTGGGACTATTAATTCCAAACCATCATCCATCCTTAACAACATGCGAGACAATCCTAACAGTTGAAGTACAGATTTCAAAGCATATTTGTTAAGTAACTGATTTTGCGAGAATTTGTAAAATATATATGCTTGAGACAAAGAAGATAAGTCCCAATAAATATTATAATTTTTGTTGCTAATACTAAAATTAGTATTATAAAAAATATTATAAAACAACTTTTTTATTTTCGAAATAAAATTCATTATTTTTTGATCTGTCTTTTCAATTATTTCTTGATTTGTTTTATCATTATAAATGTATTTAGTTAAAATTTTGTTTGTTGATTTAAAACTTGGAATCTTAATAATACATAGTAGTAGATTCATGTATATTTTTTCAATGAAGGATTTTATAAAATAATGCGATTTACGTATTAATCGAATATTTTTTCTTTTAAATATTTTCCAAATATCCTTCTGTAATTCCGATCTTTTATTATAATAAGTTAGAACCATTTTTTTCTTGTCTTTTGTGATTCCTTTTATTTGATTCCTAAATGTGATTGTCTTATTAACAAGATCTTTTATTTTTGTTTCGATGAGTGAATAATTTGCATTTCCGCAATTCGGGAATTGAATTGCAATCGTTGATTCGCGAAGAATTTTATTATTTATATTAGAATTTCTTCCATTTTTTTTGTCAATTCATATATTTTAGCCCTACTAGATTTTAATATAGGTTTTACTTTTTCAAGTTCTTTCATTATTAGGTCCAGAAATAGAATTATTTTGATGACCCATCTTGTTTTTTTTTTTTTTTGAAACTTTTAGAACCCCATTTCCTCTTTCTTTGAAAACTCTTATAACTTGTGAAATTTTCTTTTTCACTTTTATCGGTTTTTTTTCGAGTTCTTTAAAAATGGTTTCAAAGAATGAAGGTCGTATTCGGGGAGACCCAAAAGGTAGCTCTGCTTCTCTTTCCCAATCTGTTAAAAAACAAAAGTTATATTTTTTCTCTTTTTTTTCCTTTGCTGATCTCCATGATTAAATCATATCTTAGATCTTTGCCAAGGTTTCTGACAAAAAGGAAATAAAATTTTTATTTGAATACCATCTCTTAACCAATTTTGGGGAAATTCAGTTTCTGATAATTGAACACCATTATAAGTACATTTAACATGCATTACTTCATTCCATTCCTTCCAATCCGCATACCATTCGGGGAGTTGAGACAATAGCATACGACTAATATTTTTAGCTATTATTAATACGGGAAATATAACATATTTTATAAGAAAAGATTGGGTTATTAATATTAAACCTCTTATTGCTTGAGTAAATAGAAAGCGATCCTAAGTCTCTGATATTGCTATTCGTTCATTTTCCTCTTTTTTCTCTTTATTCGTTTTCTCATTTTCTTTTGTATGTTCTTGCTCAAAATAATTAATTTGAGATCTTGAGGTTCTTCCTAACCAATTCCTAATTTTAAATATATTAAAAAACGAAAAAATGTTTTGTCTATTCGATCCAAAAAAGTAGGGAATGCGCATTTGCTTGAAATATTTTCAAGATAATTGTTTTACATCTTTGAGCACGCATAGATCCTTTGATTATACCACGGCGAAAATCCGATTGTTGTGAGTAATGTATCAAAGCCACTTCGTCTTCTTTATCACTAGTATTACTAGTAGTATTATTCGTAGTACTCGAATTAGTACTTTGATCGTTATCAGTATAAATTATTATACGTTTCCCTTTTCTTGACCGAATTTCAGGATACTCCGTCGATTCTTCTTCATCTTCTTCTTCCAAATCATCTGTTAATTTGTATGACCATCTAGAGACCTTTTTACTCATTTCTTCCATTCCAATAGAATTTTTTCTAATTTTTAGTAGATCATTTGGATCAGTTGTAATTACATTCAATAAAAATTTCAAAATTTTTATTTTACTTTCTGAATCTATTCCTTGCACACGTTCAAAATCAAAATTTTCAATTGAGGTTAAGGAATTCTCAATAGGATTCGATAAAAATTTCTCATCAGAATAAAATACATTATGTTCAAATGTTTGAGAATTTTTAGGAAATAGACCATGAATTTTATTTATCCACAATATTTCTAAGGAATCCACTCTTGAAGTTATTAAATCAGTCTTTGTAACACCCCGAATTTCGGTTAATGCAAAAATTCACTAATTACATAATAAATAATCTCAGATGTGGGAATTGGGGGAAACGGGCTGCGTCATTGCGTTCGTCTCGGAAAAATACGCAAAATAGAGTCCGAGTTTTCAGAATCGGAGTCCGTATGGCCCAGTTATGGCCCAATGAAGTTTGCAAAACATTTAAAGTTAAAAACAGATTTAAAATTTAAATTCAGATTTTAAAATTGGGACTAGGAGGGCAGGCGGGAAAGTTCCCGCCCTAGCCATGTCGACAGGGCTGTCGACAGGCCAGTCGACTGGGAGGTCGACTGCCCTGTCGACTTGCCTGTCGACACAGGGTGTCGAGCCAGATTGCCTGGGTGCACCAGGTTTGGTTTTCTGGCTAGGGCTGGGCTGTGTTCTAGAGACTTCCTAAATCTGACGGACCTAATCTAGCCTAGGGTTAATCCTATGGTCTAAAACACACCCTAATCCTATAAATATACCCTAATGCAAGCCTAATCCATACTAAAAATAGAAATGATGGCATCATGCCTCCAAAATCAAACTTAGGAGGAGCCTCCACTAGTTTATGAAGGAAGTTGCAAGCTAATCAACCTCTAATCATCATCTCCTTCAAATATTGCAACTAGTTCTACTTCATAAGTTTGCTAATCTTGGTTTTGGTGAGTTCTTATGCCTTTAGCAAGTAATTGCTAAACTAATTAGGATAGGATATTAGGAGGCTATGGATGTAAATGTGGATTATGCAAGTTGTGGTTGTCATATGTTATAAGTTCATATGTAAACTTGCCTCTTTTTATGATATGATGTGTCATGTAAGTTCATATGCAAGTTTTATGCAAGTTTATATGCAAGATCATATGCAAGTTAGTCTCTTTTTATGATATGCATAGCATATGCGAGTTTGCCTTTGTGATATGACATGATATGCAAGTTTATATGCAAGATTCATGTGCAAGTTAGTCTCTTTTTATGATATGCATAACATGTGCAAGTTTGCCTTTGTGATATGACATGATATGCAAGTTTATATGCAAGATTCATGTGCAAGTTAGCCTCTTTCTATGATGTGCATAAATATGCAAGTTTTATGCAAGTCATATGCAAGTTCATATGCAAGTTTTATGCAAGTTCATATGCAAGTTCATATGCAAGTTTTATGCAAGTCATATGCAAGTTCATATGCAAGTTTTATGCAAGTTCATATGCAAGTTTTATGCAAGTCATATGCAAGTTCATATGCAAGTTTTATGCAAGTTCATATGCAAGTTCATATGCAAGTTTTATGCAAGTTTATATGCAAGTTCATATGCAAGTTTGTCTCTTTTTATGATGTGCATAACATTTGCAAAGTTGTCCCTATGTATGACGTGTTATGTAAACGAATTACGTGGGAAACGATGGGGTTAATATGCATGATTATAAAAAGGTGTAAAGTTGTTATGATTAAGCATAACATAAAATGAATGGACATAATTGGGAATTTACCTATTAAGTTAGGTCTACCCACATTATGGAGTTGGGAATTTACCTATTAAGTTAGGTATACCCATACTATGGAATTGGGAATTTACCTATTGAGTTAGGTCTACCCATATTCTTAAAAATGTGTAATTAATTAGGGATAATTAATTATGGGGGTGATTAATTAGATGTAATTAATCAACTAAGACACGAGGTTGGACCCTTTTGTAGCGGAAGTCTGCCCGGAACCGACCGGCCATCCAGCAGCTACAAATGATTGGCCCAATGTGAGAGGTCTTAGTCATAAATTAAATACGTGATTAAAGTAAAGACACGAGGTTAGATCCTTTTTATGACAGAAGTCTGCCCGGAACCAACCGGCATATCCAGCAGTCATAAAAGATGGTCTAATGTGAGAGGTCTTTATGAGGTCATGATCTTAATTAATTAATTAAGAAACACTTAACCATGTTAGCATGTAGAGGGACATGAGGGGTTAAGTGGGTGCCTTGGGTGGCATGTGGAAATCTATTAGTTGCCTTGGGTGGCAATAGAAAATACGATTAGAATACTTAACCAAAGTGGAACATGTAATTAAAACATGATTAAAGGGTTAAGTGGTATACACTAGAAATGACAAGCTTAGGTGGGTAGCTTGGGGGGGCATTTCAACCAATATTCCAAACGTATCTTAGTGGGCTCGACTCTAGTCGAGTGATGGGACACGCATATTGGGCTTGACTATAGGAGGCCAAAACGGGTTAGCGGTGGCAACACAGGACCAACGGGTTTCATATGCGTGTGTGTGCCCGGGCTGGTTGGTAAGTCGTTGTTGCATCGTGTAGGTATAAAGCCGTGCACCGTTGATATTATCAGGTTGCCACTTTGGGGAATGATACACCCCATCGTGGGACCAGCACGGGTATCTACGTAAGGGAGCCGATCGCTTGGGGAGTAGTGGGTACACCTATGTAGTCAGATAGGGGTACACGAAACTACTAAATTACTAAGTACACTTAGGGGGATCAACCTTTAAGTACGAATGACTGGTGTGGTGCAGTGTAGTAATAATCCTTGGGTGGGTGGATGCGTCTTTACGGTTATCTTAGTTTATCCTAAGTCTACCAAGCTGCTTAGTGTAGCCATTCATCCCCAGACGTTACCGTATATCAAGCTTATGTCTTCTCTGGTTACTTTAATGATTGTATTGTTAAAGTTATAGGACTCGCTCAGACTTATGTCTGACCCCGTTGTTTTTATCTTTTTTCCCAACCCTCAGGTTATCAGAGTGGGCCCAGTACGAGTGGGCTTTGATCAGGCTGCTTTATTCTCTTTTGGAGCTTGGACCATAGGTGTAGAGCTCAGCTTACCCTTTCTTTTATGGCTATCAGTTCATGTAATGGGATTATGTACTTTTATTTATCAGGATGGATATTTTGTACTTGACTCTTATTATGGTTTTGTGATGTAACCAAACATGTTTTACTTTCCGCTGCAATGAAATGATGTTTTAAAATTTTCAAGTATTACTTATATCTGTCTTGTTGTAATTTTTTTCTGTTCTATATTCACTTAAAATACTCCACCGATGTTATGGCATCCCTTAGCGAGTGACCATAGCGGGTGTGGGGTGTTACATGTACCGTTTTAGAGAGTGACCATAGCGGGCGTAGGGTGTTACAGTCATGATTTCATCTGAATCTACATTTTTTATTGTTCCGCGATAAGGTCCATTCATAAAGGGATCATACATTTTGGGTAAATATTCTTGTTCATGCTCATCACCACATAATATGGTTCTTTTTTCTAGTATATTTAAAGAAAAAGATCCTTTCTCTTTTTCTAAATTTTGTATTCTACTTAAAAATTCATTCCTTAAGTTATTTTTTTTGTTCATTATTATAAATCCAATAATTATATAGGTCTTCGTGGCATAGTTTTTCTGTTGTGTAGAAAGAAATTTTTCGCTCTATCATTTCTGAAAAGGTTGATAAACTTGGCGGATATGTAAAAGAGATTAGAATTTTTCCTTTATTTGGGCATATATAAAAAAATATTGTGCCATTTCATTTCGTATAGCATTTTCAAACCTATCATTTTTTAAATATCTCAATGGGCGGTTCCATCGTTTATAATCGAAAAGAAAAGTTACAATAGGTTTTTCAAACCAAAAAGACGTTTTCTCTTCTTTAAGTTTTCCCAATTCCCAATTATCTTGATGGATATCAAGATAAGAATCTTCGTAAACCGGGCTATCTTTGTCTTCTTTAGTGGATCCCTCTTGTTCTTGTTTCGTCTTCTTCGTTTCGTAAGTTGTTTCTACATCGCTTTCTTTCGTTTCTGAGGTTTCTTTCAGTTTCTTAGTACCAATAGGCGATGGCATTCTGCCTAAATAGTAGACACAGGTGATAAATAAGAGAATACTAAAGATTCTAGCCATAGAATTTATTAATTCTGACACAAGGTACTTATTAGATCAAATCAAATGATTTTGCCGTATCCAGAATAATACCAATCCAACCCATTTCATGAATAAAATGTGACCAATTAACCAACCAACAAAAATACTTGTTACAAATAACATCTTGTTGTTGCATCGAAACATATAAATGTTGACTAATCTGGCTAACGTTGAACTTGGTAAAATGAAATGGTTGAATAATTGAAAAATGAGATTATTCAGGAATACACATTGAATGCTGAGATTACTCATGGAATTTCTGGTAGTAGATCCATAATCAAAAAAGTTTTTGTGATTGTTCCAGAAGAAATGAAACAAAAGATACGGTAGAACTAGGACAGTTATTGTATGAGGTCTACCCAATGCTAGATGCAGAGGCGTATAATAGATCGATATGAACATCATGAGCTGCCCCGTAATAAAACCCGTTGTTGCTGATATCTCCTTCTCAGTTCCTTCTTCCATAACCCGAGCTCGGAGAAGGAAGAGATAAGAGGGCCCTATGGAAACATAATCAACTTGAATTCGGGACCGTACTTGAGTACTAGCCGTACCGCTTCAATTCTTTCCCTTAGAACCGTACTTGAGAGTTTCCTACCTCATACGGCTCTGCAATCAATTCTTTTTCCGGTATCATCTTATATTTACCCTGTTCCCCTAGACTAACTAAATTCTATTTATGAGAAATAAATCCCATTTTTCTTGGGTTAACCAGAAAAAATTAATTACATAAGTTTAAAATTCTAATTGTGATCAATAATTAGTTTTATCTTTTTTCCCACCTTAAGAAAAATGAAACATTGATATCCCCTATATCGTTATAATTTTCTGAAATGTAACTATCTCAATTTCATATATGAAATTTATATAGAATCTTTGAAAAAGACTTTCTTCCATAAGAAAAAAGAACTTACTATCTTTGGGATCTGATGATACACCGCTGCTCAATACTTTAGTGGATCGACTCTATTACATAAGTTGATTCCTAACTTTATATATCATTTCATGACATAAGTAAGCAATTTTTAACTGTATTGACCCAAAAGCTCGCTAATTGATCTTTACGATGCTTTTTTTTATCAATTTGATTCTTTATCCATAGAATATAGTATGTAGGCTTTATCTATATCTATTTATTTCCTTTTTTGTTATCATGAGGTTTCTTTCGTTGCTACAGCTGGTAAAAATCGTTGCTTTGAACGATGCATATGTAGAAAGCCTTTTTTTTAGTATTGACTAGTTAATTTTATCTTTTTTCTTTCTTTCTATGGTGGAGATAGTCGCACATAATGGCAGATCACAGCCATATTATTAAAAGCTTGTGGTAAGAATGAGTTTCGTTCTAATGCCCGGAAATAGTATTCCAAAGCCTTTGTATGCTCCCCATTGCTTGTGTGTATAAGGACTATATTATAAAGTATATAACTTCGATCATAGGGATCAATTTTTGATCGCGTAGCTTCACAATAATTCTGTAAAGCTTCTGCATAATTTCCTTCGGATTGAGCTGACATCCGTTACGGTCGTTCATTTATTTTATTAAAAAAATCTCCGCTCTAGAACCGTACGTGAGATTTTCATCTCATACGGCTCCTCCCTTCTGTGCATAGTAATAAGGGGAATAAGTCATGGAATCTAAATTTCACTATTCTCATTATGAACTGAACTGACAGGAGCTGGTATTTTTATAAGAAATCTCGAGCTAGCCTTCCCGCAAGAGGTTTTTTAAGACCTATCATATTAGTACTAGATAGAAATGGTAACTCCAACGATTTCTTTGTTCTCAACGCTTACTATTTCCAGAAATTAGTCACTTCAACAATCTTTGATGGTTATACGAGTATCCAAAGTACGAACGAGATGGATGTTTGTTGTCCCAACCATTCTTGTTAGCCCCGACACCAATAAGGAAAAGGGTAATGTTTACCAAAGTTTTTGTGTTGTTGATTCCTAGTGCAGTGCTTCTTCCCCTATGCCGCCTATTGGTACTAGTGGAGTAGGATTGACCTGCAATACAGAACCTATAGGTATAACCTTTCGTTTAATACTAAAATCGACAATAAAGATATCTGAGGCTGGATCAATCGAGGATACACGACAGAAGGAATTGTTCTATCTCCAAACTTTACCTTCACTAAACGTAACTTTATTTTAATAATTTGGTTCCTTATATTCCGAACTGCATCTTTTTCTCGTAAGACTTCGTTAAGGGCTAAAAAAATAAGAACAAAAAATCAAATCACACCATCTCTATAATAGGTAAATTGTTTTTTTTCTCCTGAAGTTGTCGGAATTATTCGTAATAAAATATTAGCTATAATTGAGGAGGTCTTATCAATAAAATTTCCATTTATCCTAGATCTAGGCATAATTAGTAATCCATTTTATAATTCTTCTCACTACCCTCTCGGGGAAAATGATCCCACAAAAAGGAATTGTAGAGTACAAAATAACATAAAAACAAAAACATTCTTGTGTACCTTCTGTTCAAATTTTACCTTTTTTGACAAAGAAAGATGGGAGACTTTTGAATCAGATTGAATTTTATAAAATATCAATTTTGTAGTATACAAATGCACAGAACTATTACTATTTCATCTAAGTTAGATAACCAAGGACTTTATTTTACTATGGATTCTTATAACTCGAATCTAATAACTCAATAAATTTAGATTTGGTTATGACCCAAAAAGTAAAAGGATGACTAATGATTATACAATTGAATGAAATGTCATAGAAAAATTCATGGTATGATTCATAAATTTATAATAGGGTAGATGGATGATAAGGGAGGTTGTTTATAAATATGGAATTGGAAAAGAAACCTTTTTCCTATGGATTCACTATTCACTCGGTTTCTGGTCAATAATAGGATTATATAGAAAAGATGGCCGAGTGGTTGAAGGCATAGAACTGGAACTGCTATGTAGGCTTTTTGTTTACCGAGGGTTCGAATCCCTCTCTTTCCATTTCTGTTAATTCACCATCGTTACCAACTACAATATATCAAATCAAATAAAAACGCATTATATTATTCCAACAGCTTTATTTGATAAAAATTATGATTCCTAGTTACTGTGGTATGGGTACGTAAAAGAAAAATCTTGTGGAAAGAGCAAAAAAAAAATCTACTACGTATCAATTTGTAATATGTGAATAACAAAATACGAATTAAGGCCCTTAGATCTATTTCCTTCGTCGAAAAAGGGACGGAATTGTCTAAACCCATTTTCTTGTTATATTCATTAGGTTCAAGTGTGACGAGAATAATATTCTACGACTAATAACTCATTTATTTTTAAACCGATCCATTTATTATCTATTATTTGATTTACTAAGCCTTTATACTGGAATGAATCAATAGTCAAATGGTTTGGCACTCCTTCCTGAGGAGATGAAGCAATATAATTTTGAATCAGAGCTTTTGATCTTTGTTTATCCTTCGTAGTAATAATATCTCGGGGTTTGCAACGATAACTTGGTATATCCACTATATGACCATTAACTAAAATATGTCTATGGTTAACTAATTGCCTGGCTCCGGGAATGGTCGAAGCCATACCCAATCGAAAAAGTATATTATCCAACCGCATCTCAAGTAGTTGTAGTAAAACATGGCCTGTTGACCCTTTGGCTTTTCCAGCGATATGTACATATCTAAGTAATTGTCGCTCTGTCAGACCATAATGAAAACGCAATTTCTGTTTTTCTTCTAAACGAATATGATATTGCGATCTTTTCCCGGAGCGCAATGGGTTTTTAAGATCACTTCCGGATCTAGGTCTTTTACTAGTTAATCCCGGTAAAGCCCCAAGATGGCGTAGTTTTTTGAAACGAGGTCCTTGGTAACGAGACATAAAGTAAAAACTCCTTTTTATTTTATTGAAATTTCATTCATTTTACAGAAGAAATCGAAATTAAGATTGAACTGAAGAATAAACAAAGCAAAGCGAAATCTATATATAATGAAATGGATTGTGTTAATATCCAGATTTGTTGTTGTATATATGTAGAAAGAAGATTAAGGCTCTGTTTTATGATTTATTATATATAAAAAAATATAAATCTAATTGGATCTAATCAACTTTTTTTAGAATTACACGACATAATAGATTAGTGACTCAACGTTTGTAGAAATGGAGAGATTCTCAATTATGGAAAAATCGATAGAGAAAAAACCCGGCTATCGGACTCGAACCGATGACCATCGCATTAGAAATGTGATGCTCTAACCTCTGAGCTAAGCGGGCTCACATAACAGAAATAATGCATAGGAATTCAAGAGACTACCGGATCCCCACTATTAGCTGTAAAGTTCGTATGAACTATATATTTAATATAAACTATATATTATATATTCTAGTTCATTAAAATTAATATACAAATTAATATTAATAATATATTTAATAAATAAATAGAATAATATGACTAAATAGAATTTTATTCTAATAATGTAACAGATCTAATAATGTAACAAAAATAAAATATCTGACTAATTTCAATTTTATTATTATACATAATAATTATTGATGATATACATTTACATTACTGTTATTTTTTAGCATATTTAGAATTTACATTATTTATCTTAATTTAATATATATATATATATATTTAATATATATATTTTACATTCCATTATATAATAAACTATAATAAAAATATAAAAAATTCTTTTTTTATTTTTTTTATTTTAATTTATAATAATAAGATATTGAAAATACCAAAAAATTGGAATTCCTTTTTTAGATTTGAGAATAGTTATAAGAAATAAGGATTCATATTATAGCGGATCAGTCCAAAGATACAACAATAAAAATTATAATCAGACATTCCTCTGATTTCATTCGAAAAGGGATGAAGATAGGACAAAAAACAATAAGGAAGAATATCGACCCTTTCAGTATTCCAAAGCACACTCTAAAAAAAAGCGGGGGAGGGGGACGTATATATATGTGGTATATACCTCTCTATATTGAATTGTGGATACATCAATGATAGAATCATTTCTGGTTCAAACAAAGATGATTCATACAATAGAGGTGGAACGAGAGGGGATAGCCAAAAAAATAAAATAGGCATACACAATTTTTTAATATAGGAATCATTATATAATGAACTCAACGGTTCCAAGATAAATGAAAAAGTTGGGTAAAATTACAACTGGATCCTTGTCTAAAGGGGGGATATGGCGAAATTGGTAGACGCTACGGACTTGATTGGATTGAGCCTTAGTATGGAAACCTGCTAAGTGAAAACTTCCAAATTCAGAGAAACCCTGGAACTAAAAATGGGCAATCCTGAGCCAAATCTTTATTTTTTGAAAAACAAGGGTTTAAAAAATAGAATAAAAAGGGATAGGTGCAGAGACTCAATGGAAGCTGTTCTAACGAATGGAGTTGACTATGTTGCGTTGGTAACTCAAATTCTTCTATAACAAAAAATTATTAATCGGACGAGAATAAAGAGAGAGTCCCATTCTACATGTCAATACCGACAACAATGAAATTTATAGTAAGAGGAAAATCCGTCGACTTTAGAAATCGTGAGGGTTCAAGTCCCTCTATCCCCAGTAAAAAGCCCGTTTTACTTATTTACTATAATTCTATTTTTTTTATAAGTGGTTCGAAGAAAATTCAATATCTTTCTTATTCATTTTACTCTTTCACAAATAGACCCGAAGTGAATTATTCACAGCTCATCTCATTTTCCTTACGTTCACAAAGAAAGTCTTCTTTTTGAAAATCGAAAAAATTAGGGAATAGCTCATTTGTGTAGAGTAGAGGCTTGAAAATCCTTGTGTCACCGGTTCAAATTTTGTTCCTAAATTGTTGGGATAGCTCATTTGGTAGAGCAGAGGACTTAAAATCCTCGTGTCACCAGTTCAAATCTGGTTCCTGACACATAACTAATCGATTGAAAAGATATTTATACCTCTTCAAATTAATTGAAGCGGGTCAACATACAATACATATTAATAATCTAGAGCGCAATACATATTTTTTATATAGATGTATAGATCCATCTATATTTGGAGATGGTAATAAAAAAAATAAGTTGTCTAAAAAACTTCCAAGTTTATTTTATAGGAGTTGAAGGATAGAACAAGTAAGGATATATTTTATACACAGAAACAAAATCTGTTCTTTTTTTATTTCGTATTTTCTTTCCTATTTATTCTATTTCTTCATTCTTGTTTATGCTACTTTCAAGGGTTCATCTAAATGACATGCGCGGTACAAAGTTTATAGTGCAGAACTTTTTTGATTTATCTATTATATTGTTTCTACTCAAACGAAATTCATAATATCTTCAAAATTGGGTAATATCAATGAAGTCTTTTTTAACTTAGTCTTAATATTTTTTAGCTTAGTCTTAATATGAATTAGAATCCAATTATTCTCTAGAACAAAATGAAAAATATTCCTTGACTTGAATAAAATAATCTGGAGTCATGTTATATAAGTGAACATTCGTTTCTTATCATTCAATGAGCATCTTGTATTTCATAAAAATTGGGGGTAATATAGTCCTTACATAAGGGCCAGCCTATCCAACTTTCAGGCATCAAGATACGTTTAAGACATGGATGATTATCATAAGAGATTCCCAACATATCATAAGATTCCCGTTCTTGAAAATCGGCACTTCTCCAAATCCAGAAAACAGACGGGATTCTAGGATTACCTCTTTGGGCAAATACTTTTATGCATACCTCTTCCGGCTTATCTATACCATACCGTATTTTTGTAAAATGATACACAATAGCTAAAAATCCGCCAGGTACTACATCATAGGCACATTGGGAGCGTAAATAATTGTAACCATATACATATGAAATGACAGCAATGGAGTCCCAATCCTCAGTTTTTATTCGTAGAGTCTTTATTCCTCGGCAATCGAAACCCAAAGATCTATGAATTAGTTCATGCTTGACTAGCCAATCAGATAAACGAACCCCCATCTTCTCGATTTCTCCCACATTTTTATTTGTATGAGTATTTAAAATTTCCAATGAAATTTTGAAAGATTGACTTGACCCACCCTTTCTTATTTTGCACAAAGGAACCTTGCCTAATTCACTAATTCATGTGGAGATACTGAATTTTTGGATTTGAAAAATATTTCAGAGATACTTTCTGAAGTAGTTGGTGATTGATAGAGTAATCCTTGCTCGTAATTTCCAGTATGAGTACTACGTCGAACATAAAACTTGTGATTAGTAGTAAAACACCGATTTTGCCGTTGGGACAAAGTTCTATCTTCAAAGATTTCTCGGGATATCTTCTTACGAAGTTTCGTTATAGCATCGATAACTGCTTCTGGTTTAGGTGGGTAGCCCGGCAAATAGACATCCACGGGAATTAACTTATCGACTCCCCGAACAGTACTATAAGAATCAGTACTGAACATTCCTCCTGTAATAGTACAAGCTCCCATAACAATGACATATTTTGGTTCAGGCATTTGTTCATATAATCGTACTAAAGACGGAGCCATTTTCATTGTTACGGTATCGGCTGTTAAAATTAGGTCTGCTTGCCTAGGGCTCGATCTTGGTACTAATCCATAACGATCAAAGTCGAATCGCATAAATATATAAATGCATATTTTTTTCAATTATTAATGTATTTAGTTAAAATTTTGTTTGTTGATTTAAAACTTGGAATCTTAATGATACATATTCACTTATTTGGGTACTCGTATACCTCGCCATTAATGGATCGATATTCCGACCTAGGATCATACGATTAATACGTACTCGTATACCTCACCATTAATGTTAAGGCTATGCCATCCTAAGGTGCTACTAAATGGAAGGATCTTATCAACGTCCATGAATGAAAAATCATAGATCGAACTGCCGAATGGAAAAAATTGGGTGTTTTCCTAGTATCAGCTAAGTGCATGGGCTGGAGATAACTGGACTCGAACCGCTGACATCCGCCACAGGGTAAACCACCGTCTCTCAGGCCTCCCCGGCTGATTCTACCATAGAGGCCAACGATAGACAATAACTCCCACTGAACACAGCTTACAACTTTCATCGTACTGTGCTCTCCAAAGAGCAACTCTTCTCAAAATCTCAAAAGGTGCTGGGTTGGGATCCCATTCATTCTAAGGATTCATGTGGTTCCGGAGAATCCAGCTACAGGAGAACCAGGAACAGAGAGCTCTCTCCTTTTTTTAGCCCGACTCTTTGGTCTTAAGAATGCTGGTTTTATTTAAAGAATGAGTGATTGCCCTTCTCCGACCCTTACTGCCCAACCGGAGAGCGGACAGCTAATGCGTTCCACTTATTGAACATGGTCTATGGTCGGTCCGTGACCCCTGGATGCCGAAGGCGTCCTTGCGGCGATCTCATAGTTCCTACGGGGTGGAGACGATGGGGTTGGTCCATGGATTTTCCTTCCTTTTTCCACATTTCTCTCAAAGCAAAGGGTTGAAGGGAGATATTGCATCAAGCTATTCGCAAGGGCCAACCTGATCCTCTTCCCCAGGGATCCCAGATGATGGAACCCTAGGAGAGCCGCCGACTCCAACAATCGTCCATGTACAATCCATACTAGATCTGACCAACTTCCCATCCTACCTCCTATACGTTCTTGACAGCCCATCTTTTTGTCTCAGTAGAGTCTTTCAGCGGCATGTTTCGGTCCTCATCCCCATTACTTAGAAAAAGTGAGCCATTGGTTCAGGTACAAGATACTATCATTACCGCCTGGACAATTAGACATCCAACCCGTAATCGCAACGACCCAATTGCAAGAGCGGAGCTCTACCAACTGAGCTATATCCCCCGAGCCAAGTGGAGTATGCATGAAAGAGTCAGATGCTTCTTCTATTCTTTTCCCTGGCGCAACTGGGCCATCTTGGACTTGAACCAGAGACCTCACCCGTGAAGTAAATCATCGCACCTATGATCCAACCAATTGGGAGAGAATCAATAGATTCTTTTTCGGGAGCGATTCATCCTTCCCGAACGAAGCATACAACTCTCCGTTGTACTGCGCTCTTCAAGTGTGCTTGTTCCCCCTTCTCCCTTACCATGGCAAGTCTTTGTGAAATAACTCCGATGGGAAGAAAAAAGAAGGCGTTAGGAGACCTCCTGGCCTAACCCTAGACACTCTAAGATCCTTTTTCAAACATGCTCCCATTTCAAGTCAAGAGATAGATAAATAGACACATCCCATTGAACTGATCGGGCTCATAGTGACTGAGGGGGTCGAAGACCAAGAAGTGAGCTATTTACACCAAGCATTCTTCTTATGGCTAGATCCAATCTCCTGGTCCCTGCGGAAAGGAAAAAGAATTTCATGTTCTTCCTTTCGGGAAGGGAGGATTAGGGAAATCCTATTGATTGCTGCTTTCTCCAGACCTCCGGTAAAAGCATGAAAAAAAGGCTTGAATGGTACGATCCCTCCATCACCCCAGAATGAAAGGGGCGATCTCGTAGTTCTTGGTCTTTGAAGATGCGTTGTGTAACGACCCGGATTTTGAGCGACTTTGGTTATCGACATAAGCTCGATGTCGATAACCAAAACATCGAAAAATCCTGGTAATTAATGAAAGAAATTAGAGGGTGAGGATATATAAGATAGAAACTTAGAATAGAAGAAGAAGAAGAAGAACACAACATCAGAGTAACACGAACCTCACAGCGGAACGAATAACATATAATATATAACATAACTTTGAAATATAACAGTTATGTATAAAATAGCACTTATCAGAGTACAACACTTACAACACAGCGAAAATAAACTATAGCTATATGATCCAAAAGCCTCCTGCTTCAGCTCTTCAAGTATATCTGTAAATCCCGACTACTTGACTGCCCGTACAAATTTAGGCACCCAAGAGTTTAGGGAAAACAACAAAGTAAACTCCGGGTCAGTCATGGGACTGGTGTGAGTAAAACAGTTTAAACAGGTACATGAACAAGTAAACGATATCTCATAAGACCACGCCGCAGAACGGAACGGGTTTTTCCCTTATGAGAATCCAAAATATCTTTATATCAAAAACCTTTTGATATTATAATAATGCCTATGTACAAATAGATATCAACTAGCAGAAACGCTTTCATCTCACGTTCTATATATATAGTATACAATCAAAATCGCAAGTACATATTGGATAATGGATTTCCAATTATGACAAGGTATGGAACCACCTTCCGATTAGTGTACTCTAGGAACGATACACTGGAGTTCAAGAAGAACATCTTGTAACTCAGCCACACATGACCGACCACTCATTTCGCTTGAGTGTATCGAATGTACATCACCAACGGTTGGGATCAGCAACCGTTCCCATATATATATGGGACAACATTGATAGATTTAAGAAACAAATGAATATTCTCTAGATAGGTGATTATACACCCTACTTCGGTGCGACCGACTTAGCCATGCTGCCTGCCCGATTTCTGTCATTTACCGGTTGATGAGGCTAGAAGCTACGCTTTATCATCACATCAGATTCACTTCGAATGACACATTGTCAGATCCATCGAAAATCACTAATTGACGTCTACAACCATACATTACGTGTCAACTAAAAGAAGTTTCCTTCTCCGCTTCCACTCTTGGTACGGTTGAAGAAATCGATGTATGTGACCTCTCTGGAAATACTTTGTCAGACATTCATCAACACAAGTCATCCTCATTCACTTAGAATGTCACATCGTCATACCCTCCAAATCACAAATTGATTTATCCAAAAATAACACGGGTATACAGCTTAGAGAAACGAATTCCTCTGCCACCAAACGTGAATACGTTTGAACAGATCAACTTACGCGATCCATTGGATATACTCTGTCAGACCTTCGTCCATACAAGTTGTCCTGGGACTGGACAAACCGAAGGCACTATTCAGTATATCCATCTTAGTCACTGTTATCTAAGACTTATACAACAACCCTTGCATTTTACTCCGTCTTCAATTATCTTTGGCATATATGATTCGCAACGCTTATGCCAATACAGAGTGGTTCTTTGGATAATAATCCAACCGGTCTCTCCATATTAACAACGTTAAAATGGTCAAAAAATTCGATAGTCGGTGATTTAACTATCAAATGAAAACATGTCTGTGTGCAAACAATGATCTTATTTCCAAATGGAAATACCGATCCAATCATCAAACATATATATATGTATATATGTATATTCACATTTCCTTATTTTCTATATTCAGAAAATATACGTTATTAACACTGGAAAACATTTCCATATCTTATTCACGTATCACTATTCTTCCACAACCATCAGTCCCTGACTGTAACTAGTAGGAGAACGATTCTCTAAGTATAAACCCCGAAGGCCGAAACCAACATCAGATCGATACTTAGAAAGCTGTTCAACATAACTAATCTCCGGTCAATTTCCATATCTTTTTTAATTCTATTTGATTAACTCTTCTTCGAATAACTAATATTCGATTATCTCTCTTCGAATAACTTATATTCGATTAACTCTCTCCTTCGAATAACTAATATTCGAAGAACTCTATTCGAATAACTACATTCGATTAACTCCTCTCGAATAACTAAATTTAATTAACTCGACTCGACGAACCTAACTCGACTAAATTAACTTATTTAACTCAACTTGATTAATTCCTATCGAATAACTAGATTCGATTAACTCCATTCGCTTGAATCTAGATCGCAGCGATCACAATGGTTACACCTGATTCCCTCAGGAAACATCCGACCGCCTTAGGATATTTACAGCCCTACGAATTACGCTAGCAGTCGTATGAGATGGCAACTTACCCTGAATATTATGTTTGACTAACTCGGTCTCAAATAACTATATTTGATTAACTCTAGTTCATTTTAACTCTAATCGATTAACTCTAACTGAGTAACTCTAACTCGATCAACTCGACTTGATTAACTCGACTTACTTAAATCAACTGATTAACTTGACTTACATAACTCACTGGTTAACTTGACTTACTTAACTCACTGGTTAACTCTATTGAACTGGTTAACTCTACTGAACTGGTTAACTCTACTGAACTAGTTAACTCTATTCAACTAACTCGACTAACCCCTTTCGAATAGCATATTCGTTTTACTAACTTTCGAGTACCATATTCGATTTACTCTATTCACTTTATAAAGATTTCCTTTTTAACAACGTTTTATTCATTTGAAAAGATTTACTTTTAAATAACGATTCTACACTTTAAAAATGATTTCCTTTTTATAACGTTTCCTGTTCAATTCTATTTGTAAATGGTTTACAAATATTTCCTTTTCAAATTTATTCTTGAAATATTCTAACTCCTTAAATTCTCTGAAAAATTCGCCATAACCTCCTTTGTAATGGGAGCATCGGGAAAATCCCCAAACCCACCACACAGTCCTTTCCATTCAAAAAGAAAATGGTTTGAAATTTATTTCCTTTCTAAATATCTTCTATTTATAAATATTCCAATTTATAAATATTTCTTATTTATAAATATTCCAATTATAAATATTTTATTTTCACTATCACTTTGAAAATTCCCTTATCAACATTTCGGTATGTTACGGTATTTAACATATCAAATTTCGATATCCAATATCGTCCATACACACATAATCAACAACAGGTTATAATTCACATCATATATCAAAATATATGAAAAACAATAAAATAACTGTTGAGGAATCCAGTCGGATTCCTCCAACCTGTTTCCCTGCATCCATAGATGTTACACAACATGATTGTCATCACTTTCAGTTCAATATGAATTATTCTGATGAACAGAATCAATATATAACTATATAACTGTTTATATATTATATATATTTATATATATATATATATAATATTTCATTAACTGACTAGCAGTTAAATCAAACATTCAACACACAATCAAACAGACAATTTCTAATAGTTCTAAAAATACAACATGAAATTATAAACTGTTCAGAGTTAGTGAGATTTACTCACATTGGACTATCATTGTTAATTAACGATAATTGTCGTTGATTCAGATCAGACAATTTATTTTGCTATAAATTGTAATGAGCTCCGATGGACTTCCAGTCAGTTCCATGGTGTTGTCCTCGTCCATACGATCCCAACGTGACTGCCCGTTTGAATTTCTGATAACGTATGATCGAGATACAATATTTATAAGTTACACACCTTATTTAAATTAAATAAACTTTAAAAAAATTGTTATTAGGCTTTTCACCAATTTAAAACGGCCCGCCCCAACTCAGAAGCCTAGACCCACGTGTACACCTTCTTCCCCCAAACGTTCAGCTCCTCATACGTGCAGACACTACCCAATATTTGCATCAACCTACCTCCTCCATCATTACTTGATTCAAACGCAATAATTAATCCATAAATGTTGATCAACTAAAGTAATTACTCCCTCTGTTCTCAACGCCCCAAAATTCCTTCTTCCATCATTCTGGTGTAAACCAAAAATCATTACAATAACATCCTCCCTTAGGACTTCAATTCCATCCCACTCTCACGTTTCCATTTGGACCACCGAACTCACCATTTATCACTAATATTTCAAATAAAAATAATTAAACTCTTTAATCCCCTCATATGAAACTCTCGTTGTACGCCAGACCGTACCCCTTTCTATCTCCAAACATGAACTCCAGTACAATATATGTCCACGCCCAAAACAACCTGAACCCATCACCCTTTCTCTCTCTCACTTCCTTACGTTTCTTCTTCCTAATCACAAACTCCCCACTTTCATTACTTACAAACCGCTCCCAGTATTTCTCCAAGACATTTCTGTTGATTCCCAATAGTTTGCAACCATACTTCAAAACACCTCAATCATCCGAATATGCCTATTTACACACACACGATGCTTCCATTCCTCGTCAACAAATCGAACTCACACGCTGCTCTTAAGGACACCAAACCCTACCCCTTTCGAATTCAAAAACAACTATACAATATTGAAGGGCTTTTCAATAGGAGTTGGAATTTATTTATGAGATGATTTATAAGATTTTCTTTTGGGTTTGTTTGGATTTTCAAAGGAGGGGGTTCACGGTTTCTTCTGGAGGCGGTATTTTGGTTGACCATGAAGATGAGCAACTAGGTTTTAGGGATGGTGGACCGTATTTATAGGAAGGTTTCTATATATTTTCCTTGATCCAATTTGTGGTCGAGAACTCCTTTGGTGGCAGCTACAAAAAAAGAGAACGTGGACTTCTTTTTTTACGTTATACTCGTGGTTAAGGTGATTATATAGGCTTAGATATTGTATATCCATTTTCGTAAATTCCATTCATATACAACTGCTATAGACAGAGTTGATCATACCATTGTGACGACCAATGTACCATGATCCCAAAGATATAATAATACCGGTAGGTGGACTCATATTTTGAAACTTCAAAATGTTGATTTCAGGGTGCGAAATACTTCAAATAAAAAGTCACATATTCAATTAATTAAAAATTACCATAAAATTCTAAAAATTAAATTATCGTTATGTCTCAAAAGAACCTTGTCTAGATTCAAATCCGATCTCTAGTTATATCGAATAAACCGTTATGGTCGATAAACGATTCTATAACGACTATTTTAAAATTTGATTTGGACATATCTCAAAATCTACACGACAAAATCCAGAT
>CM060922.1:147517334-147527334 GCA_030737875.1 Allium sativum | reverse complement strand
GAAGGGGGAGAATCACTGAACCGACCCGACCCGGAGGAAGACACCGACCCGACCCGAAGTGGACTACCGACCCGAACCGATGAAGGTGATGACTCCCGAACCGAACAGAATCCTAGAGCTGCTGCTGCACGACAACTCTTCTGAAGACCCACTCCAATTCGATCAAAACCCGAGATGCAAAGGAAGTCCAAATGAGAAGTTAGAGCTCAAGATTTAGATGGGAATCAACGAGTTCGCTTCATGGTTGGGCTTTGCTGCGGGACGCGTGCCAAGGAGTTATCGACGTCTATAGCTTTGGACCACTATGGTAGGAGGTACGAAGGCGGATTCAGGGCCATTATGGCATCGGTAGAACCAAGGGCTACGACCAATGAAGTGGGTCATTGAAATGTTTGGTCATGACTCCAAGTGTTTGGCTTGGTCACAGCGGGGTTTCTACAAGTCGGGATTCGTCGTTACCTCATTTTGTCTAGTGTTCCAAAGTGGTAGATATTGTATACTTTACGCACTGAGTGAGAGACGTGAGGATGGTTGCTATGCTTGATTGTTTGACATACACACCCCACCCCCGTATTCTTACACTATTCATTATGGCACCTTAGGGCATTGTACGGTATGTGGTACTAACTCTTTGGTTGCAGGTCCAGGTTCAGGTATGGTTTAGTATACCTGCTATTATTCTGTTTAGATGCTTATCGCTCATACCAGGCTTTATGTCTGACCCAGAGTTTTATGTCTCTTCTTATTACTCTGGGTTCTCACACGAGCAGACTAGAGACAGGTTAGCTGGTGATGCACGGGTAGATGATCCGGAGACGAGCAGGAGGCTTCCACGTAATATATATATATTTATTCTCCCTGTGTTGTTGAAGATCACTGCTTGGGCATTGGTGGTGCATCTTCTACTTTAGTTTTCTTTTGTTAGAGACAGTAAATTTGGAAAGTTGTAATAAGCTGTATTTGGATTTCCGCTGCTCTGATGTTGACATTGATTATTAGTTATCCGCTTATGCACTGTCTCGCCTGTTTTATGTCAAGTATGTTACTATTATATTTTATCCCATGCGCTGTGAGACATTCTACAGGTTCCTTGATTAGTTCATCCTCTACTTTCCTTTCTCCTGACGACCGTCCCGTGCTAGTTGGGCATGTGTACAGCGCACTTTCGGAGGAAATGCAGGCTGGTGCGGGGCGGGTCGTCACACTTGGTATCAGAGCTCTAGGTTGCGTAGTTAACCTAGGGAAGTTATCAGGGAGAGATAATATACGTATACGAGAGAGCGTATTTGTGATTACTTTGGTTTTTAAAAGCTATATATATATATACTATTACTAGTATAAGAATGAAGTCGTACTGCACTAGCACCACTATGGAGTCGTTAATCATTTCCTTTTTCAGATTGACGATGAGCCGATATGTTAGAGGTACCGATAGGGGAGCCAATAATGGGAATGCTGCTGACATGAGGACGATGTTTACTGACCTCATGAGAGAGATGCTTAGAGATGTACAGAGGGCAGCTCCCAATGGTGGAAATGGTGGTGGTCCAATAGTGCAGGCGCCAAGAGTCGACTTCGCCAAGCTGAATAAGGATTATACTAGCCTTGGTGGGAAGCCGTTCCATGGAACGGAGTCGGCTACGGATGTTCTGGATTGGGTGGATAGTTGCGAACGTATCTTCGAGGATTTGGGTATCGAGGATGCGATGAAGAGAAAGCTAGCGTCCCGTCAGCTGCAAGGGCGGGCAATGAATTGGTGGAATGCTATAAAGGCAGCTACTCCCGAAGATCAGATTACTTGGGAGCAGTTTAAGGCTCGCTTTAGTGAGAAGTTCATTCCAGCTGCTCAGAAGTCAATGTTGTTTAAGAAATTCTTAGAGCTCAAGCAGAATGGCAGAGCTGTCTCGGAATATGTTGCTGAATTTGACACTTTGTCAAAATATGGGTTATCTCTTATTGATACCGCCGAGAAAAAGAATGAGAAATTCATAACTGGTTTGGATCAGTACTTGGGGGAAAAACTTATTAACCACATCGATGAGACGTTTGAATCGATTGTGGGGAAAGCATTAAGATCAGAAAGTCTCTACCCTAAGTCGAAGACTGAGGTTGCATCTGCAGAAGAGCCAAAGCCACAAGCAAGTGGTGGAGGCAAGGGTGGTTCCCAGAATAAGAGAAAGCAGAACCAAGCTAAGGATGGCCAGAAGAAAAAGAATAAGCAAGATGTTGAGTGCTTCAGCTGTGGTAAGAAGGGCCATTATGCTAGTAATTGTCGGGCCAAGCCAGCGGATAGGAAGTGCTTCAACTGTGGCCAAATGGGACATCACAAGGACAAGTGTCCACAGCCCCCTAAGGAAAAGCAAATGGTGAAAGCCTACGCTCTTAATGCTATTCCTTCTTCGTCGAATGCCCCAACTGCGGCGGAGAAGGGAAAGAATGTCGTCATTCAAGGTATGCTTTCTGTTTACGATGTTCCTGTTAGAGTTTTGTTTGATACCGGAGCTTCCAGTTCTTTCATATCTAGTGACCTGGTAGATAGGTTGGGATGGGAGCCCGAGATTGTCGATAGACCTTTAGTAGTGACGAACCCGATTGGTGGTTCAACTAGCCTTAGCATGATTTGTCGTAATGTGGTCTTATCGAGTCATGGATGCATGTTTGTTTGCGATTGCTTTGTTTTGGGCTTTACTGGGTTTGGCTTTATTTTGGGAGTAGATTGGCTCCAAAGATACGGGGTGGTGGTAGACTGTGAGGGCTTGTTGGTGACAGCTAGAGCGGATGATGGGCGGAGGATAGTGTTAGGTGGTCTACCCAGTAAGGGGGTATTGGCTAGTTTTCTAAACTCCCTCGACATTCCGCATAGTGAGTTGTCAGGTTTGCCCGTGGTTGGCCAGTATCCGGATGTTTTCGAAGAAGTGACCGGACTTCCACCACACCGAGAGATTGAGTTCCGTATTGATTTGGTAAAAGATGCCAGGCCTATAGTGATGCCACTTCGTCGTATGGCACCAAGAGAGCAGCGAGAGCTCGAGGTGCAAGTCAGCGATCTTTTGAAGAAGGGATTTATTAGAAGGAGTGTTTCTGAATGGGGAGCACCAGTTGTGTTTGCTACCAAGGCGGATGGTTCCCTTCGTTTGTGTGTAGACTACCGCGAGTTGAATAAAGTGACGAGGAAGAACAAGTATCCTCTACCGCGGATAGATGATTTGTTCGATCAGTTGAGTGGCGCGAGAATATTTTCTCAGTTGGATCTCGCGACAGGTTTTCATCAGCTTAGAGTGGAAGCTGAGAGTATAGCTAAAACGGCATTTCGGACGCCGTCTGGGTTTTATGAGTGGTTGGTCATGCCATTCGGGCTGACCAATGCCCCAGCATATTTTGTGGATCTTATGAATAGGGTATTCAGAGATCAGTTGAATAAGTCTGTTCTTGTGTTCGTGGATGATATTTTGGTCTATTCGAGGACAGAGGAAGAACACAAGGAGCATTTAAGAGTAGTGATGGAGGTGTTGAGAAAACACCAATTGAAAGCAAAGTTTTCTAAGTGTCACTTCTGGAAGAGGGAAGTGAGGTTCTTGGGCCATGTTGTATCAGAGAATGGTATTGCCGTGGACCCGGCAAAGGTGGCTACGGTACAGGATTGGCCTACGCCCAAGAACGCAACAGATGTAAGAAGTTTCTTGGGATTAGCGGGATATTATCGTAAGTTTATCCAAGGTTTCTCCAAGATAGCAGCACCATTGACCCAGTTGACCAAGAAGAATCAAGCTTTTGTCTGGGATGAAAGGTGCGAGAATGCATTCAAAAGTCTAAAGGACAAGTTGACAAGCGCACCAGTGTTAGTCATTCCTAAGGGGGATGAAGAGATGACGGTATACACAGATGCCTGTGGTACCGGACTGGGTGCTGTATTGATGCAAGGCGGTAGGGTTATAGCTTACGCAAGTCGGCAATTGAAACCGCACGAGAGAAGATACCCTACCCATGATTTAGAGTTGGCAGCAATCGTGTTCGCGTTAAAGATGTGGAGACACTATCTCTTGGGAGAAAGATTTGAGCTGTTTACAGATCATAAGTCGTTAAAGTATCTGTTCTCTCAGAAAGATCTGAATCTCCGTCAGCAGAGATGGTTAGAGTTCTTGGCTTCCTATGATTTTGACATCGCATACACACCGGGAAAGGGCAATGCGGTGGCTGATGCATTGAGTAGAAGACATGCCAGCTTAGGGGCTATGTTCCTTGAATGGAAGCAACTGGAGTTTATCGCGGGGTTTGATTTCAGACCAAAGTGCGAATTGGATCCAGAAATGTTAGCAAGTTTGACGATCAGACCCACTTTGATTGAACGGATCGGCTCTAGTCAGAGGGACGATCCTAACCTATTGGAAATCATCTCCAAGTTAGAGATGGGTATCGATGAGGAGATGAACAAATATGGGCTTGATCGAGATAGATGGCTTAGAAAGAATGGAAAGCTTGTTGTACCAAATGTCAATGGATTGAGAGATGAAGTGCTTAGAGAATGTCATCACTCAAAGCTAACTATACACCCCGGTGGTAATAAGATGTATCGAGATATGAAGCAGACTTACTACTGGGAAGGGATGAAAAGAGACGTTGGGAAGTTTATATCCAAGTGCATGAATTGCCAGCTAGTTAAAGCCGAGCAAAAGAAGCCTAGTGGGTTGTTACAGCCCTTAGAAATTCCCGAATGGAAATGGGAGCAAGTCTCGATGGATTTTATTGATGGTTTACCAAGGACTAGATCGGGACACGATAGCATTTGGGTAATTGTAGATCGACTGACTAAAAGTGCAAGGTTTATACCAGTCAAATCGACTAGAACGGCAGCTAAGTTAGCAGAATTGTATATGAAGTGGGTAGTGAGATTTCATGGAGTACCTAAAACCATTGTGAGTGACCGAGACCCGTTGTTCACTAGTGGGTTTTGGAAGAGCTTACAAGAGGCTCTAGGGTCAGAGTTACATCTCAGTACCGCATATCATCCTCAGACCGACGGTCAGACGGAGAGGGTGAACCGTATTTTGGAAGATCTCTTGAGAGCATGTATATTGGATTTTGGTGGATCATGGGATGACCATTTGCATATAGTAGAGTTTGCATATAATAATAGCTACCAATCCAGTATTGGTATGGCTCCGTTTGAAGCTTTGTACGGAAGACCGTGTAACTCACCATCATGTTGGATAGAGACTGGCGAGAAGTTTATGCTTGGACCAGATGTGGTGAGGGAAACTTCAGATAAGATCAAGATCATTCAACAACGAATGAAGGCAGCCCAAGATAGGCAGAAAAGTTATGCTGATAAGAGAAGAAGAGACTTAAAATTCTCCGTTGGTGACTTGGTGTTTGTCAAGATCTCTCCGTTGAAGAGCGTAATACGATTTGGCAGGAGAGGCAAGTTGGCACCAAGATTCGTTGGCCCATTCCCTGTTCTTGAACTAGTCGGGAATTTGGCATATAGAATTGACTTACCAGAGAAAATGGCGGGAGTTCACAACGTATTTCATGTTTCCCAACTAAGGAAGTTCGTTCACGACTCAGATATGACTATTTCACCTGATCAGTTAGAGGACTTCGAAGTAGAACCCGAGGCGGTTGGGAACCGCAAGCCGGCCCGTATTGTCGAGCACGACATGAAGCAACTTCGAAGGAAGGCGGTGAAGCTAGTCAAGGTACAGTGGAGCGAGGACGAGAATGATTGTACTTAGGAGACAGAGGAAAACATTAGGAAGTCACACTCAGAACTCTTTGCCTGGTAAGATTTTGACTTCGATTTAGTTTTCCGCATGCTAGGATAGGCTTGTTCGCTTGTTTTGCATGATTGATTGTTGTATGTGGTTGTTAGGCATGCGGGATCCTTTGTATGTTTTGGGTTAAGGAATTTCGGGGGCGAAATTTCTTAAGGGGGGGGAGAGTGTAACGACCCGCATTCTACGCATCATAGGATCGTAGAATATTTATTTCTTTCACATACGAAGTCGTATGGTCATGTAACTTTGGGAGACGACTATTGGGGTCATTTCCCATGTTCATGATTTTTCTCGATTTTTAAATGACCATTTTACCCCTAGTTGGCACTGTTTTGGCCATAACTTTTGACTGGAAAGGAATTTTGACCTGAAACCACTTCCATTGGCTCCGGATGATGGTTTCTCTTTCCGTAGAGTGGTTACAATAGCCAAACGGACTCACCATTTATGAGATATGGCTGAAACAAATTTCAGATGGTGAAAAACAGCTTAATTGGGCTTAAGCGGGTGATTAGCAGCTAGGCCCAAGGGGAATTTCGGGTTTAGGGGTATATAGGGGCTGATTAGGGTTAGAAAACATTTCTTTAGACATTTTCCAGCCGCCACTTTCATTCCTCTTGACCTAGCCATGGCCTCCACTCTCTAAATCTCTCTAAAACACCCAAAAATCACTTTCTAATTGAAGATTAGGCTTAGCAAACATCAAATCAAGGAGTATTAGCACGAGAACCGAGGTAGAGATGCTGTGTAAGATTGGGAACAACGCCAAATCAGAGAATATTTCAGTTTTGGGGTTTTAGTTGTGGCCAAGGTGAGTGATAGCATCGTTTTGACACTAATTACAGTTAATTAAGGGTAATTAGTGAAGATTAGCGAATTTATACACTAATAAATTCTGGAAAAATGTTTAGAAATTCTTAAATAATATTTCATGCCTCTGTTAGAAAATTTAGACGATTTGATTAAGTTTTACTAAGTATGTGCTTAAACATGATTAAGAAGGATTATAGGAAAATGTGAGGTTTTAGCCACCTTTGATCTATTTTGATTCATTTGGATTGTTGTTTGATGTTTGGGGTTGCTCTTACATATTGCTATGACCCTATGGTATGTTTTATGATTGATTAGAATAGTTAAATTGGTCGAAAACGTCGTCGAATGGCGTAGAAAGCTCGCTGGAAAGTTGCAGAAATGTGCAGGTCCCGAACCGGTTCGGATCGGAGCAGAGGTCGGATCGGACTAGTGAACTGGCCAAGGGAATCCGAACTGGATTGGGACTTGTCACTGGAAGGAGCTTGGCAGGAAGGAAGGCCATTGCTTAGAGTTGGAGTTGGACAGAAGATCGGATCGGAGCAATAGAGCAGATCGGATCGGAGAAAGGGAACAGGACGGATCGGAGCAGGCAAACAAGTCAAACAGAAGGAATCAGATCGGATGAACTACCTCCGAACCGAACTCAAGCAGAGACACCCGAACCGAACCGATATCTGAAGGGGGAGAATCACTGAACCGACCCGACCCGGAGGAAGACACCGACCCGACCCGAAGTGGACTACCGACCCGAACCGATGAAGGTGATGACTACCGAACCGAACAGAATCCTAGAGCTGCTGCTGCACGACAACTCTTCTGAAGACCCACTCCAATTCGATCAAAACCCGAGATGCAAAGGAAGTCCAAATGAGAAGTTAGAGCTCAAGATTTAGATGGGAATCAACGAGTTCGCTTCATGGTTGGGCTTTGCTGCGGGACGCGTGCCAAGGAGTTATCGACGTCTATAGCTTTGGACCACTATGGTAGGAGGTACGAAGGCGGATTCAGGGCCATTATGGCATCGGTAGAACCAAGGGCTACGACCAATGAAGTGGGTCATTGAAATGTTTGGTCATGACTCCAAGTGTTTGGCTTGGTCACAGCGGGGTTTCTACAAGTCGGGATTCGTCGTTACCTCATTTTGTCTAGTGTTCCAAAGTGGTAGATATCGTATACTTTACGCACTGAGTGAGAGACGTGAGGATGGTTGCTATGCTTGATTGTTTGACATACACACCCCACCCCCGTATTCTTACACTATTCATTATGGCACCTTAGAGCATTGTACGGTATGTGGTACTAACTCTTTGGTTGCAGGTCCAGGTTCAGGTATGGTTTAGTATACCTGTTATTATTCTGTTTAGATGCTTATTGCTCATACCAGGCTTTATGTCTGACCCAGAGTTTTATGTCTCTTCTTATTACTCTGGGTGCTCACACGAGCAGACTAGAGACAGGTTAGCTGGTGATGCACGGGTAGATGATCCGGAGACGAGCAGGAGGCTTCCACGTAATATATATATATATTTATTCTCCCTGTGTTGTTGAAGATCACTGCTTGGGCATTGGTGGTGCATCTTCTACTTTAGTTTTCTTTTGTTAGAGACAGTAAATTTGGAAAGTTGTAATAAGCTGTATTTGGATTTCCGCTGCTCTGATGTTGACATTGATTATTAGTTATCCGCTTATGCACTGTCTCGCCTGTTTTATGTCAAGTATGTTATTATTATATTTTATCCCATGCGCTGTGAGACATTCTACAGGTTCCTTGATTAGTTCATCCTCTACTTTCCTTTCTCCTGACGACCGTCCCGTGCTAGTTGGGCATGTGTACAGCGCACTTTCGGAGGAAATGCAGGCTGGTGCGGGGCGGGCCGTCACAGAATTGGAATGTAATAATATCGATTCATACAGAAGAAAAGGTTCTCCATTGATTCAAACCAAACGCTGTACTTATGGGATAGAGGAAGAGGAAGAAACCGAAGATTTCACATAGTACTTTTTTTTTCTAAAAATCAATCTGATTTATTTCGTACCCCTCGCTCGATGAGAAAATGGGTCAGATTTTACGGGATCACCAAACCTTATGTGACTTAAGGAATGATGGAAGGAAATAAAAAGAAAAGAGAGGGAAAGAAAACCGAAATGAAATAAAGAATAAAAAAAAGAAGTAGAAAGTAGAAGAGCCCGGATTCCAAATGAACAAATTCAAACTCGAAAAGGATCTTTCTGATTCTCGAAGAATGAGGGGCAAAGGGATTGATCGAGAAAGATCTCTTGTTCTTATTAGATTAGAATAAAAGATTAGATTAGAATTAAAGATCGTGATTTGATCCGCATATGTTTGGTAAAAAGAATAGTCTTCTTCTTTGATCCTAAATGGAAAGTGTTCAACTGGAACATGAAAACGTGAATAAATTGATCTTAGTTACTCTTCGGGGCAGAGTGGAAGAACGGAAGAGATTCTCGAACGAAGAAAAGGATCCAATTACTTCGAAAGAATTGAACGAGGAGACGTATGAAGGGAAAATCTCATGTACGGTTCTGTAGAGTGACTTGTCTGTCAACTTTTCCACTATCACACCCAAAAAACCAAACTCTGCCGTACGTAAAGTTGCCAAAGTACGATTAACCTCTAGATTTGAAACCACTACTTATATACCTAGTATTGGCCATAATTTACAAGAACATTCTGTAGTATTAGTAAGAGGAGGAAGGGTTAAGGATTTACCCGGTATAAGATATCACATTGTTCGAGGAACCCTAGATGCTGTCGGAGTAAAGGATCGTCAACAAGGGCGTTCTAGTGCGTTGTAGATTCTTATCCAAGACTTGTATCATTTGATGATACCATGTGAGTCGCTAGAAACATGCGAAGTGTATGGCTAACCTAATAACGAAAGTTTCGTAAGGGGACTCGAGCAGGCTACCATGAGACAAAAGATCTTCTTTCTAAAAGAGATTCAATTCGGAACTATTATATGTCCGAGGTCCAATATTGAAATCATTTCAGATATTTTCCCTTACTTTGCCCGTGTCAACAAACAATTCGAAATACCTCGACTTTTTCAGAACAGGTCCGAGTCAAATAGCAATGATTCGAAGCACTTCTTTTTACATTACACTATTTCAGAAACCCAAGGACTCAATCGTATGGATATGTAAAATATAGGATTTCCAATCCTAGCAGGAAAAGGAGGGAAACGGATACTCAATTTAAAGTGAGCAAATAGAATTCCATACTCGATCTCATAGATACATATAGAATCCTGTGGAAAGTCGTATTCGATGAAAGTCATATGTACGGCTTGGAGGGAGGTCTTTCATATATTTCAAGATCCACCCCACAATATGGGGTTAAAAAGCCAAAATAAGTGATTCAATTTTAGCCCTTATATAAAAAAACTTATTTT
>CM060922.1:147507334-147512334 GCA_030737875.1 Allium sativum | reverse complement strand
CCCTTTGACATCTCTTCATCTGCAAAGAATTCTCGACGTGAAAACATAGAGATAAAGGGCTGATCTTTGAATAGGAAAAAGAATGGATCTGCAGGGTCCCAAATAAATTGGCTTATTCGAAAAAAGCCTTGTTCTTTGGACGATCTATCTCATGTCTGGTACTGCATGGTTCCACTCTGCAAGAACTCCGAATCATTCTCTTGAAGCTCATCCTTTTTATGATAAATGATCTGCTTGCCCCGAAATGACCCGGCCCAATAGGGAAATCCCAATTCAGTGGACCTTTCGATATAATCAAATAGATTGCCACAAGGGCGCCATATTCTAGAAGCCCAAACTATGTGATTGAATAAATCCTCCTCTATCTGTTGCAGGTCGAGGGCCCCTTCCCCTTCTTCAAACTCCGATTCGTATTTTTCATAGAAAAATCTCTGATCAACGATAGAAAAAGATCCATTTTGCATCATATCTAACGGATTCCTTGGTTCGGACCGAAGAAGTAATGTCACTCGATTATTATCAAACTGACTGCAATCCTTTTCTGTCCGTGAGGATCCCGCCAGAGCGCCTTCTACTTCTAATAGGCCACAAACTAGATCAGAAGCATTCTCAACGAATCCATAAGAAGTGATCCTATTTTTTTCATTGGATCCGGGTCCGGGTGAAGACCAAAGATCTTGAGCGACCAGTCCGTCAGAACAACTCAAAAGATTAAGAAGTATCGTTAATTTCTTCATGCTCGTTCCAAGTTTGAAGTACCATTTGTACAAATAGGAATCTCCTTCCTTACACGATTTCTTCTTCATATAGATAGATATAGGATCTATGGGGAAATTACTTAGAAGTACATTTTGTGCAACAGCCCTTCCTATCTGATAGAAAAAGACCCCATAATTCTGAACCGATCTTACCTAGGATCGCAAATCCCAAGTTTGTCTATGAAGAGCGGATCTAATTGTATTAGTTTCTATAATTGATTTCTTCTGTGTAGTACTAATTGATAGGGCCTCATTGATAAGTGCTACAAGATCTCGTGCATTAGAACCCATGGTTATGGACCCGAATCCGTTAGTATGGAACATTTTCTTTTCCAAGTGAAATCCCCTAGTATACGAAAGAATGAAAAAGTGCTTTCGTTGTTGTGGAATAAGAAGCCTTTGTATCTTAATGCATGTATTTAATTTATTCGGAGCTATTAGAGCGGGATCCACTTTTTGGGGAATATGAGTCGAAGCAATAACAAGAATATTTCTAGTGGAACATCTTTCACAATCCCTGGAGAGATAGTTCTCTAATTGACCGAGGGATAAGTAATTCGAGTCATTCACATACAAATCATGAATGTTTGAAATCCATATTACGCAAGGAGACATTGCTTTTGCTAATTCGAATTGAAGGGTGATATCAAATCGGTCTATTTTCGGCGTCATATACATAGTTAGCACATTCGTCATAGTTAGCAGCTCCGTATCAAGGTCATCATCAATATCGTCACTATCATCAATATCGATATCGCCACTATCATCAATATCGATATCATCAATAAGATACTCTTTAGGCTTGTCATCCAGGAACTTGTTCGGAAATACCATAATGAAAGGAACATAGGAGTTTGCCGCTAGGTTTTTGACCAAACAGGATCGTCCAGTTCCTATAGAACCCATCACTAAAATACCCCTAGAAGTGGATAGGGCTAAGCGGAGCGAAAAGGGTTTTCCATAAGATGGGAAATGAAAACTATTAGCCCCACACGAGGTTTGTGAATAAGTGATTGTCTGATAGTTAGCATGGAATATCCGTCTTTCTGCTAAACAGAATCTATTGAACTCATAATTCATTAGATACTTTTTTTGAATGTCAACTAAGTATCGTAAGTAAATTGATCCCGGTTGTTCAATCACTTGATAACCCGAGTCATTCTTTGATAAAGGATCACTATGAGTCAGACTCAATAGAATTTGATCAATCCTTTTTTCTGTCATTAAGGTGGAGAACTGAACCAAGAATTCTCTTTCTTCATCATCAATCGAATCACTGTTCGCGACCCAGGATTCCATTTTATCATCAGTCCAATCACCGTTCACATTTTTTCTTTTTCTTATCAATGAATAGATCTCTTTACTTGTACGACTAAGATGTCTCGTATTTCTCAAAAAGTGATTCGATTGATGGAATTTGGTATGATACTTATGATATCGATGAGATTTATATTCAAATATTTCTTCTTAGAACATATTGATTTGACCCCATAAGTGGGACCACCACCCAATAGCATGTTTCCACCAAAAGCCAAACCCCGTATCTCTTCTAGAGAATCTCCTAATTGTTCCAGAGCAACAAAGATTCTTTAACCAAAAAGAATTTAGTTCAGATGTAGGATACCTATCCAGAAGTTTTCGCAACTCAATCATGTATGATGGAATCATCAAAGATTTTATCTTTTCTAACTCTGTCTGTAACTCACTAGAGGCTCGGGAAAAAAAGAGAAGATGGATACGAACGAGATATCCAGCAACAAGAAGAAGGAAAATGATTGAATAGAGGAACTCCCAAGCATTTCTTGATCTCAGATGTGCCCATATCAATGGAACAGGTGACTCATTATTTCGATGAATCATTTCTTCGGACAGAAGAAGATTTTGTAAACACTTATTCAAAATCTCACTTATCAAAGTCCATTGTGGAAGAATCCTCTGAGGAATTGGCCATGATATATCTGATCCATACATAATAACATGAAAAATGGATACAAATTTTTGACTGCTACTTAGTATTGGCAATGGGTCTGAAAAAGTATCTACAAGGGCGAAATTTAGATATTCGCACCCTGTCGAAGTAAGGAACCATGACTGTTTGGAACAGATTCCATTTTGAGAGATTTGAAAAAGCACTATCTCGTTGAAAGGTTCCATACATCTGCCGTTTCTCAACGTATTTCTTTAGACAAAGACTCTGTTTTTTCCTCTTTCCGGATGGTAAATATTTCTCAGAACATGGAGTGTGAATCAAACCCATGTTTGAATTGAAACTAAGATACTGATGCAAGTTCTTCCCTTCTGAATCAGATAGATTCATATCTGAAAGAGGCCGACAATAAGTTCTTTCAAAATTGACTATTCGTTCCTCTCTTGGAATGTTGCAGAAATGTCTGTGATCGAGAAAATAGCTCTACGAATGACCGGATCGTATCGAATTGGAAAATGGAAAGATTTGTACAAGTTATACGTTTCCACCACTTTGTAGAAAATTGTTAGGTATGAATATATCAGATACCTGTGACTTGATTGGTGAAATAGTCTCTCTCTCCAAAAAAATATGTTTTTTTTACCGACGCACAAAGAAAATATTTTGTTGCGAATGAACAAGATATTGAGGAATTGTCCATATGTAAGATCATCATTATGGATACGGGTCTTTTCTACAGAAAAAGGGAATCTTTTGTTACAATAGAACCCGAAGTGATGTGGATCATTCAAGAATCGAAGTCGATTTGCTTTATAAAAAAAGATATCAATGAACTTCTATGAAATGGTTTCACGGGATTCAGCCAATTGTCTCTATCGTGGGATATCATTGAGAAATAGGAATCTGTGTTATCAAAGAATTTTCCGCAATTATTTCTAGTATGGAATGAGTCGATCATCCACTTTGGTATCTTTTTGAACAAAAATGGTAATATTGTTCCTTCATTGATCAAGAATTTCGGTCTTTGGGAAGTATCATGATCATCCAATAAGAAGGGTTTTAATTTATTCAAATGAACGATTTGAACACCTATTGATTCTAACAACTGATTGCAGGGTTGATCATTCGGACTTTTCAATTCATAGATGTGGATATCGGACCTATGAATGGGGGTATTCCCGATACTTACAAAGAAAAAGGGAAGTGATTTGGACAAAAAGGGAAGTGACTTGGACAAAAAGAGAAGTGACTTGGACAAAAAGAAATGAAGTGACTTAGACAAACCTTGTTCGTCGATAGCCTCAGACCAATCAATTGAATATTGACTCATACGTTATCGATCGAACACTACTTGAAAACGGTTCTTCTATTCAGAAACGAAATGTTCCAAATGTTCTTGTAAATTCTTGCTCCAATTGGACCATTTGTATCTACATGCATCAGGATCCCGATTCATGGATCTCTCGGTTCGAGAAATAAGAGGATCAAACCATTTCTTCTGAGTCACTTTCAAATTCAATAAATGTTGGTTGATCGTATATTTCATTATAGTTATATGATTCAGAGTATCATTTCCTATTTGATCCCTTTGAATTCCATATTCGAAGTTGCGATTGGATCTGTTCATTAAAAAGAATCGATTTGATACATTTCTTATGTACCCATATATGCTATATTGGATTTGAATCATAATTCAGATCAATCTATATTGATTGACTGCCTTCATGATGTTGTTGCCAGTAAATACCGCTGTTTTTATTTTTGGATCTTCCAAATCATTCCCGCAGTGGATCCGGACCAATTTTTTTCTGATCCTTCGATAAAAAGATTCATTCTCCTCATAAAAAAGAGGAGGTAGAACCAATAAAGATTTCTTTTTCGATTCATCTCTGGAGTTAAATACCTCATTCAAGAATTTGTTTTGATCTAGCCCATAGGAATCAATAGAAAAGGCAAATCCCCTATGATACACCAGATCCGGCTCGGTTATTGATAGAGTGAATAGATCTACCATTTCTTGAAATCTCTCTTCTGATTCAAAATTGTGGTGTAACGTGTATCCCCCTTTGTTCTGGTTATGGAATAGATGAAATAAATCCAAAAATGGATTTTTTTTCAAGATTGAAATCTTTTTGGAACGGTCCATATCTGGTTCATCCTTCGGAACCATATCACATCTCGGATCTAATGAAATTGGATGAATTGAGACGGTATTTTGTAAATACGTAATTATTTTGAATATATCAACCATTTCTTTATTTTCCGATCGCCTGGAAGGGATAAAAGAAACATCTTGTTTTTTCTTCAAAAATTTC